>JABFEA020000038.1:9121235-9164472 GCA_019775915.2 Cyphomyrus plagiostoma
TCGACGGGGAGTCTGACAGCGACTATGCCGAGATACACCAAAGTGGCAGGTGTGTAGGAATCTTCACAAGGTGCTAGTATGTGTTGGGTTTCCTCTTAAACTCTTCAATCTCCCCCCTGCTTGTCTCTGCTGCCGGCAAAGCAGCACACCTGCTACCAAGTCACCTGGAGCCAAAACCATGCCCACCAGCTAGCAGCTCCAACTGGCACCAGCTCTCAACCACGAACCCCAAAGCGCATGCCTGTCAGATGATCCTCCTGAGCCCCAGTGACCTGAAATGTTACTCAGCCATCTATGCTGATGCACCATCAAACAATGGATAAAATGCATGACAAGAACGCAGGACAGGTAGATTCAAAGGGCTTTTTTTAAAGAGAAGCGAATGTCTTAGATGGTGAGGTCATCGCCATTGTGCCGGGAATAGAGACTGCTTGCCATCTGCGGCAGGCGTGGTAGATGACACTGAAGATCAGTCAGTGAAGAAGAAGCAGTGACAGAAGAATGAAGAAAGTTGCATCCTCTGCATGCAAATCTGGCAACATCATCCGAAAGAATGTCTTATGTTTAGCATGAAGTTGAAGGTGTATCTGTTGGCTCTTTCTGTAGGAATGACATGCGTCTGCCTGTGTAACCCAAGCCCAGGAGAGAAGCACACGGACTCGTGTAGAGAAGGTCGATTGGTACATGAGGGCAAATAAAGAACATGCATCCCTAGAGGAGTGTGGAAGTTTTTTTGTGTGTAGAGGGATGAGGAGCATGAGTCACAGTCACGGGGAGCATCAACACAGCGCCATAGAAGCTACTGAGATATTCCTCATGAAGCTTGGCAAGTTTTTGATGTACAACCTGTGGAACTCGAGAACCCCCCACCCCAACCACCTCCTGGACTCACGGGGGGGGGGTGCTGGGATGGAGGTGAGGTTAGAGTGCAGCCTGCTGCCCCCTACAGTACCTGAGGACGATTTTGGACAGGGACTGACGTCTCCTGGGAACACGGCGCACGGTGCGCTGCCCCTTAACAGGCAACGTGTTAATCCGCTCAAAGTGAACCCTCTTGTTGCTGGAGACGGACACAGTTTGTGGGAGGGGGAAGAGGGAAGGAAGGAAGGAAAAAGGAAAACAAGGGAGGATAAGGACAGGAAAGATAGACTGAGTTCAGTTGTAAGAAAGCAGGCAAGCAAGCAGCTGGAGACCCTGACAGCCACAATACTGTAGTAGACAGGTGAGCTGCACATGCATCAACCCAGACCTGGGCAATTATCTTCTGCGGAGGGCCAAATTCCAGCTTCACCATGTCCTGCTTTTCATGTCTCATGAAAGCTACCAAAGATGACCTGTTCTTTTTTATGGAGGGGGTCATTTTTATTATTTTGTATGCGAGTAGCTGGTGTATTCGTAATTATTTATGGGACTTAGAGGGGGGGAAAAAAAAAACATGTTCTTCATTTTAATGACTCTGCAGGTGTGTAAAAACACCTCAGCAGGCAGCTTCTGCCCAGGTCTGGTCTAATTATTTCCAAACACTGTTTTGCAAATCCAAAAAAGGTACTGCACCACCACACAGAAACACAGATCTGCAACTGAGAATACGGTAAATGTAAAATGCCATGCAAGCCAGACTTGTACAGACCGGTCAGTTGGTTCTGGTGTCATGCTGGAGTTTGTCATGAGATAAAACTGACAGATAGTCAAACACCTATATGACTCATCCACACAAACCGAGCAGCTTGGCCCCTCAACCCAGCATGGCTCATACTTTGGATACAAACCAGAGTGCGAATTACCCCTCCATAATTGGGGGGTACTGCCTTCATAATACTTCTACGACCATTACGGTCCGCTACTGCGTCGATACTAATAGTCGCCACCAGGATCAATGTTAAGAGTGCAAGATGCGTTAGGGGTGTTTATTAACATGTATGAAACACACGCTCATGGTCTGGACATGCGACAAAGTGAGAATCAATACAGAAGATCTCATTATCCTTATCCCTATCCAAAAGAATTTGGTTTTGGTAACTTCCACGAATTATCCTAGAAGTAGTATACTAGTAAAAGTAATAACCCTGTACATTTACAAACAGCCTGGTGTGGTCCAGCAGTCTGGTGTTATTCCTGCCCTCTCAGTCCCCCCAGCTCCAACAGCCTTCAGAAATAAATATTTGCCTATTAGGCTAATATATTGTCTTGACGATACAGTAGATATTAAAGTACAGTCTAATTTCTATCTCACCTCTTGGTCCTGCGCGCTGTCCTCATCCTGCCATCTCCCCGCTGCCTGCTGACAGTCCTGCACACTGTCCTCATCCTGCCATCTCCCCGCTGCCTGCTCACTGTCCTGCACACTGTCCTCATCCTGCCATCTCCCTGCTCACAGTCCTGCTCACTGTCCTGCACGCTGTCCTCATCCTGCCATCTCCCCACTGCCTGCTCACTGTCCTGCACACTGTCCTCATCCTGTCATCTCCCTGCTCACAGTCCTGCTCACTGTCCTGCGCGCTGTCCTCATCCTGCCATCTCCCTGCTCACTGTCCTCATCCTGCCACCTCCCTGCTCACTGTCCTCATCCTGCCATCTAGCTGCTGCCTGCTCACAGTCCTGCTCACTGTCCTCATCCTGCCACCTCCCTGCTCACTGTCCTCATCCTGCCATCTAGCTGCTGCCTGCTCACAGTCCTCATCCTGCCACCTCCCTGCTCACTGTCCTCATCCTGCCACCTCCCTGCTCCTGTGCCTCTCCTGCCTTCTGCTGACCACCACTTTCCTTCATACACATTAAGTTTGGAAAACTGCACCTATACTTTGAGTGTAATGTTCTGTAGCTCTTAACACTAATATTTCCTACTTACTCTTCTTCTACCACCAAAAAAGTGTCTGATGTCTCCATCTTTCCTTTTCCTCATAGTGTGTCTGTGAGTAAAATCTAATCTATATTTAACAAATCAGCATCTGGGCTGGGCAAAGATGAAGCTTCTAAAACGTCCATAAATATGAAATTGTGAAATGCAGAATTAATACCAATTCAAATTATAGGGCTTATTATTTGCTAGCTTGTTTTTTTTTTACGTTGCCCCTATAGGTTTCACTTATAGTAATGTGTTTTCAAAGCATAACGTTAGACCTTCTTATGCGTTAACATTAGCCTAATAAACCACACAGGCTAAATGGCGCATTAATTTCAGAAAGGCATAATTTATTAATGATAAAAAGAGAACGAAAACATAGGGCGTTCATTTCCTTGGAAAATGACCATGATCGGTTTTATCTCACCAAATAAGCCGGGCTTAAATAGAGAACTTAGCTTATCCTGCTAATTAACGTTACTAACGTTGACTGTACCGGTGTTCTGTCGAGTTGAGCTACTTTGTCAAGGTAAGCTATGGTTAGGGCTATCGATTACCACTACGGTAGCTCAACTCGACAAAGTAGCTCAACTCGACAGAACACCGGCCTCAGAAGGACAATAAGTAATTCAACTTATACGGACGTCAGCTTGCATTAATTGATGAAACAAAGGAATAAGTGGAGGTTGTAAAATCACACATTTTCAACAGGCTAGACTTCTGCACGCTACTCACATTCACCAATGCACGACAAACAGTGCCATGACAGACGAACACAACGAACAGGTCACTCAATGAGAATGAATGACGCAACCGACTGGCTGCTTCTAGCGCCCAGGTGGTTAAACTGTTATGGTCCACATTAGGGGTGTCTGAAATCGTTTTACATTAAATTTTCCTACAAGGTGAGGTTCTCTTTTTTTTTTTTTTTTGTTTTTTTTTACAACAAAATTGTACAAAATTTACAACAAAAAACTGCTATTTTTGTCTCTTTGGGAGGGTCTGGGTCTTGATCAGGGGGTACAGTACCCCCCGTAATTCGAACCATGATATAAATATAAACCAGAGAAAGGGCAGGAACTGGCCACATGCGCCAAAAACACTTCTTGTATCTTACGGTTATTTCCTTAAGAAAACACTAAGGTGTGCGCCTCTTCCGTATTCATTTACGATATGAATCAGTGAGGCTCATCATTAAATAGTAAGCTTCGGGAGAACGTGCTGGTGCGCGCAAGGCGGCGCGAGCGGCTTACCTCTTAATGGTCTGGGTGATGGACGGCTGGCGCTGCAGGGGGTTGCGACGCAGCTCGCGGGGTTCGCGGTACGGCGAGTTCAGGTGCGCGCTCTCCGCTGGCACGCTCAAGCTGCGCAGGAAGCTCTGCGGCTTCGCCGGCTTCGCGGCAGGAAAAGGATGTACGATTAGCGGATATGTTCCCATAAACAAGCCGCCGGTAAGCTTAGACACCGCATCACGCCTCACAGTATTAAACAGTGAAAAAACATCGAAAAATTAAAGCCTGCGACCCGGCTGGCGCAGTGCATCTGGGTTTGCGGCAGAGCGCTGTTTTAGCGAGGCTTCCCTCATGCAGACCGCTAACGGCAAAATGCTCTCGTATTTCAGTGTGGTAGAAAACAGGTCAGACATCAAATAGATGTCCTTTGCTACGAACATGATATTATATGTCTTATGTTTTGTGGTTGGTTGAATAAACAGTATCTCGTTTAATTTGACTAGAAAGATCGGATGCTTAAAAAGTCATATAAAATATACGTTGGGCATACACTCGATCCTGGGGAAAAAACATAAATGAATAAATAAGTAAACAAACATAACGGGCCATCCCCTAAATAAGCTTTGGCCTTTTTTTTTTTTTACCCAGGAGTCTACATGTGATAATCACACAGAATATCTATACATATCTTCTAATGTTTTAAGCAGCACATGATTGTGGGGATTCTGAAGCTTATTATAGGCACAGGAAACCCTGGACAGGATGCAGGCCATCACAGGCCACACACCATAACACCCTCTGGTAGGGTGACTATTCATCCCCTTTTTCCTGCACTTATCTTTTTTATGACCTAGAAATGTCCAGAATTTTGTATTTTTTTTTTTACGTTGACATTTGCTTTCTACAGTCAGGATACTTAATGTGTTCATATTTGTATTTTTTGACGATTCTCTTTACATTCTAACCAGTTTTCCTCTTTGTTGCAAAGGGAAATATGGTCACTCTACCCCAGGGTTGCCAGCTCTGATGCATCTGGCGTGACGCTCACGCTTTCAGACTGTCACGTTACTGTGAGAAATCTTACGGTGAATTTATTCTATTCCATTATAAACCTAAAATTAATTACATCAAAAGTGTTGGGGTAGTTTGCAAACCCTGCAGACTATTTACAATGTAATAAAACTGTTACATACATGTAAATGCGTGTGCAGACTTGTCTCGATTTGAAAATCTCAGTCTAGTCAGCTGACTAAAGTTGGTTACACTGGTACCTTATGGGCAACTTTGAGATAAAACATGCAGTTAGGCAAACTGTTATGAGGGACATCAGTGGTGAGATTCAAACCCAAAATCTTGGAGGCTTTATTCAACACCCAATCAGCCATCCTGCCACCCATGATAAAATGTTAATAAATATGCATGCATTTATTACATATGCTTACACTTTCTTGAAAACACCCTTCCATTCTTTTCAAAATTCTAACGAAACACGACGGCATGGCAGCTCAGTGGGCGGCACTGTTGCCTCTCACCTTCAGAGTTGGGGGGTTTAAATCCCACCGTTGTGCTGAGGGTGGGGTTTTTGCAAGTTCTCCCTCTGTAGCTAACAAGTTTCCCCTGAGGAAGCCTGCTGTCCAAAGAGATTTAGGCAAACTGCTGTCCCTAAATAGCATATTTGTTTATGTCAGGTTGTGCCCCCCCCACTGGGGTGTACCCCAGCCTAGTGCCCTGTGCTGCCGAAGACAGTTTCCATGGCACCACTGACCCCAACCAGGAGAAGCAGGTGAAGGCTGAATGTAGAGTAGCGTGCTCTGACTGGACAACATTTCACTGAATCTGACTGAATTACATGGTAAAAAGAAAAAATAAGGAGGTGAGAGGCAGAGGAGGTGCGGGCAGGAGGCCGCAGTACCTGAGCAAAGGTGGGGGGCTCGTCGAAGGACAGCTGGGGGGCTGCAGGGATGTCCAGCTTGAGCCATGGCGGCTTCTTCCTCTGCAGGCTGGTGCTCTCAGGGCGTGGCTCGGCCATGCTGTCCCGCCAGGGCCACGCCTGCCAGCTGAGGGTGCCCACCCACGGGTGCCCACACACACCACACACAAACAAAAAAGAGACAAAAGAAACAGGATGAGTCAGAGAAAGGTCCCAGGAGGCCACCAACAAATACAGAGGGAGAGCCATTGTGGGAATGGGTGGGGCACTACTGCATATCACACGGGTCAGAGACAGTGCCCCATGGGATCCACTCTGACATGCCCCCCCCATTAAAGAATAGTAATTTAATCATTTTAATTATTATGCATGCTTTCATGAAATATTAATCAGGTCATTCACTGAAATGCTCAACATTAACATATCAACAAAGCTAGTCCATAAGTTGCTATAATATTGTGGCAAATTTATTTTAGAGTAACTTTGAATCAACAAAACGCTGCCATTTCATTCTACATAAACAGGAACGCACATGCACACACATTTTATCCAAATGTCATTTTGTCGTTTTCAAAACCTGTTAAATTTCAAAACACACTTCTAAAGCAGTTTGGAAAATTTAAAATCAGTTTAATCAATTTAATCCAAAGTCTGTGGCAGGCAAAAATTTAAGTGAGAGGTAATTCCTCTTTAGGCGTTTAACTAAAGATGTTGCAGTACTGGTGAGGACCACAATGTGGCGCCAACACACCAGGCCTGATGTCACTGATCTCACTCAAATCAATCAATCACCACAAGGAGAACAGAACGTGGAGTGAAATCCAGGACAGGCTACAGCTATTTATTTCTATTCAGAACATTAGATCACTGGGCAAGGAGCCATTACTGTTTCTGCTTTGTCGTTAAACACTAACTTTCTCTGCTTACTAATAACGGAATAATATATCATTTAATTATCCTTGGTGGGGGGATATAGGGTTAGAACCCCTGGGACAATCCTTTGCTCTTCTATTACAATGAGGTTCTACTGACATGTGATAAAGAAACATCCTAAAAGGGGCCGAGTGCCGGAGGAATGATGAGGTCAACCAAAGCACTTTTAGAAATGTCTCCTCATGGTGGCTAATGAAGCAAACATCACAACGGGGGTTGGGGGGAGTCGATTCTGAGGCTGACTGCTCCACAATCCTGGTCGGAAGAGGAGCACCGACCAGCCCAGGACCTCACGCCACCATCACTTTCGCACGCCACACTCCACAGAGTCATATTTCAAAGTGACCACAAGGGCAAGAACCTGCGTGACTCTTCGCGTTTCTCTCTCGCTGCAGCCACGAGCGCTGCACTGCGGCTTCTGCTTGCGACGGCTCACATACACTGCAGTTGACATCTTTTCATTTGTAACCTGAGTCTAAAATTAGAAAGCGTGCATGCTGTGTAATGTATACATTAAAGCAAATTCACAGCTCTAGGATGCCGTGGATCAGATCCAAAGACATGCATAGGAATATAGTGGGAGGGAGGATACATTGCTGCGGACTTCGATATCAGGACCACTGTAAATCCACAAGCTGTGAGGCTGGATGGAAAAGGCAGGCAGAAGCCCCATGCACAGACCCGAGTGTGTCAAGGACCCCCACAGCTGGAAT
Organism: Cyphomyrus plagiostoma; assembly: GCA_019775915.2. Classification (NCBI taxonomy): domain Eukaryota; kingdom Metazoa; phylum Chordata; class Actinopteri; order Osteoglossiformes; family Mormyridae; genus Cyphomyrus; species Cyphomyrus plagiostoma. Next base: position 9,128,886 of record JABFEA020000038.1, read on the forward strand.
GTTTTGGCAACTGGGGGCAACTTGATGTGTGTGTGTGGGGGTGGGAGGAGGCGATACCAAGAACAGGAGGAGCTCACAGATGCAGCTCAATGGTCACATGACATCTGGGAGACAGAGCTACATGGAAATGTTTTACCAAAGCGGTCAATTGTCACATTATTTATTTACCCGTCTCTCAGCAAAAGCAGTTACCCAAAGTAACTGAAATGGCTTGCATTTCTCCTCAGTTTAGTCCTTGCAGTAGAATCCAGGGTTCTGCTAAGACGCCTCCTCCTCTCCAGGAGGCTGAATCTTCATACTGGTGGTCGTTACTCCGGTGTAGTAATTTTGCCTCTAATTATGCCAGTATAGTAAATATGCCTGTAAGGAATCCAGCGCCCTGTGCTACCTTACAGTCAGCTCATACCCACAAAACTGGAAGGGATACTGGCACAGTTATATAAAACAAGATTAAGTGATTTCAGATACCAGTCTGCCAGTACTTATCCAAGAATCTCCATAACTCACTCCAAAAACAGGAGAAGTGGGTGATCTGCTGTCCTTCTGAATATTGAACTCTTCCCAATCAGACCTCCACCAAATCTCACCATCTTGCCTGTCCAGCACTTCGGTCCAAAAACGGTTCCATGGTTTTCCACCCATTGAGCCCTTGAGAGACTGCCTGCTGTCAGATGCATGACTAAAGCAGATCCACTCTACTGCCAAATACCCATTAATTGAATAGTTTAGTGTTGTTTCCCTGAATGCAGCCATTTATAAAAGCTATGAAAATTTAACTTTGGCAGTCCAATAGGAACAGGCTGTAAGACCAAGCCTTTGGTAGTCAGAGTGGGGGGCACAATCTCAAAGACCCGGGCAGAATCTCACAGCCGTGACAGGCCTTCATTTTTTCAGCTTCCTTGCAGTCACCGTCTGTACACTCTTCATCGCTAATTTACTGCTTTGTCTCAAAATGTTTCAGAGAATTTAGAATAGGTGTGATGTCTGTTGCTTTGGGTACAAATGTACGCCCAAAAGATCACTGACCAATCTGCCACAGATGAGGAAGACACACCAAAATTTGGAAGAGACATTCATGAAACAGCTTAGGCTACTCAGACACTTTACATCACGGGTGGGGAAGCTATTCCATGGAAGGTCAGTGTGGGTGCGGGTTTTTGGGATGATCCTTCAATCAGATATTAATATAAAGCAGTGGATTTTCTCAGCTCCAGTCCAGGGTACCCACTGTTAACGGCTGATTGAGAGATCATCCCAAAAACCCGAGTCCCAAGTGGTACATTCTATTCTGATCTAGTTTCACTTCACCTGTTAGTAGTCACTGTCTGGGATTGGAAAGTGAGATAATAACATTACTGTATTCGATAAGTTTGTAAATATGAGGGGGTGGCAGGACATTCCAGGGAAGCACTAAGCGTGAAACTCATTAAACCTCGGGACGCATCATCTGTGATTAATTGCAGCTATTGCGTTGCTCCCATCCAGATGCTACAAGAACAGGAAGACTTTGAAATCCCAGCCCTCAGCCTCGTCTCCTGCCAGGATCACATGCCCCACGGTCCAGGTATCCAAGAGAGGTCCTTCGGAGAAATGAGGGAAACTCATGGCTTCCAAGAGCAGGATGGGGCCTCAGCCTGTACTGAATCTTATACGCGACAGTCACCAGAGGCCCTTACACTGCAGAATGGCCTGGAGTTTTCATTCCTGAATTACTGAGAAACTCCACTTCAAGGCAGAATTACATATCGCCCATGTCTGCCTGAAGTCCCCTCCCGTGACCAATTTGTCGGCTAAGCAACCCGTTTCTTGTTGTGATTGATCCCCGTACGTAGTATTTCAGCCAAGGTCAACAAACCACTTGCTACTCAATACCAGGACACCACCCATGAAGGCTAAATCCTTTCCAAAACATTAGGCATGAAACATTATTGTATCAAATTATGTTTAGTTGGACTTTCAGGCAAAGGCAAACCCTCGGGGAGAGGCATGGGCAATTCCAAACAAATTTAGAAGTGCCACTCTTGCAATACAGCAACTGACCTCCATCAGCTGCTAAATGTACAATATCCAGACAGCTGCTACGAATCAGCCCCCATGTAATCTATAAGACAATGTTTCATACAGTTTTTTGCAAACAAAGGCATCATTGTTTGGCAGATACAAGTTTTCTGTGTTTGCCAGATGCATTTTTGAGATTGCATGTTAGGTCTGCTGAAAAGAGGCACTTAACCTCATGCTGGAGAGAGCAAAATTATCTTTCTCGCGCCAAGTCCGAAGACGAGAGAACTTCAACACGCGAGCCAGTCCCGGTCTGCATGCCAATCTCCTGCTTCCTGACAGTGGAGTCACAGATTCCAGGCAGATTTAGAGGCCCGTGACCACGTGGATGAGCAGGCAAAGCGTGCCGTGCCAGTTGCTCCTCGCAGGTAGGGTGCTTCTGTGTAATGCATTCACGGCTGGAATGCATCACGACGGGCTTGGTGGGGAGGCCTTTGGACAACTTGCCACGTAGGTATGAGGCATATACTTCAAAAGGAGTTTACAACTACTATACTTACTATTCGTCATTATCTCAGTGTTTTTTTCTTCACTATAGCAGAATACCACATGTAATTTAAATTTGAACATGATTGAAAGCATTACGGGAGAAAACTGTACAGGAAACAGGAGCAGTTTTTTTGGACACCTAAATCCAGGTGCAGGAAACTCCAGCTACTCTCAGTATCCCTACTATCTCTTTGGCTGTCTGTCACCACACCCCCGTGTTCCCAGGAAGAGACACAGCATCTGTTCTGCTGTTAATTAATGCTTCATTTCCAGTTTTTTTCCCCTCTATGTAAAAAAAAAGGAAAACAGCCTCTTTCCACCATCCTTAAGATTAACGCGATTGTTCTTACTGAGAACTAATTTTATTTTGGCTCCCCCTCCCTCTGTGGTCCTGAAAGGGCATTATATAGAGGCCCTGTTGTTTTTGTGTATGGAAAAAAAATAGAAGCATTCAATCTTGATACAACCTTTCTATTTCCCCTCCCAATTCAGGAATGCAAAGTTACATTGAGGACTATTCCAACATTTTTTTCTGTTCAGTGGGAAACTCACCCGGCATTTGACGAAATCTCCACTTCTCTGCTAAAATACAAGCCTGAATGTCTCCTTAAGAATCCTCCCGCTATCGTTTGCGTGCTATTTATTCTTAATAAATAAAAGAACACTCCGGTGACCTGCCTTTCAGGACATGAGGGCCAGCCCATGGTGCGGCTGCCATCTTCCACATACAGCGGTATTTAAAACAGACTCTTATGGACACAACAGGACACTGATGTCTGCATCTTGTCAGCGGCACACGTCTGTGATTGATTCTCTCGTTTACGCGCACTTCCTTCCCGAAAGCAACGGCACATCCGGGCCCTTCTGGCCACAGTCCCTCCTTCCTTCCCTGGGAATGGCCTCTCACTGGCCCAAGCGAGGCGCCGGCTGTTCCCCACGACCAACTTGTACCCTTAGTGTCAGCAGCAGATGTGCCGTCTCTCCGTCCTGCAGCACACTGCTCACTAACTCTGGTGCATATATCCTCCACTGCATGAGGACTGTGTAAAGAGGAGCAAAAACCAATAAAACAGAAAGCTGAGGGGGTGTGATGACTCGGTGGGAAGTATTGGGCACCTCTTGTGCGTGGAATTTGTGTGTGTTTACAACAAGTTCTCATCTCATTGTCCCAATACACGGGGAACTAGTGTGTGCAATTGTCTGTAGTATTTTTTTTTTGTGTGCATGCTGTGATGGGAAGCATGAGTAGTGCGCACCTTGCTCTGCACTTTAGCCTAAGCCGTTAAAGATGAATTAAACCACTCTTAAAACCTTTTTCCCAACATTAGGCTTTCCGAACAGCAATATAAATATTTGCAAATGATAACTGTTCTTAATAACTCTGAAGACTAGGCAAACAGGTGGATAAAAACAATTAAACCGTGATTAATTCAACTTCACAGAAAACACAAGGTGCCAGGCTTAAGTACAGTCAGAGACTAAAATCTCAAATTACTGTGCCTGCCTGCCTAAAAACACACATCCCTCTTTAGGAGGAAGGAGGATCGGCGAGGAGATAGATCAGGCTTTTCTATGGGTTCGGTCATTCTGGACAGTAAACACGCGATTCTCAAAATGACCTCTGTGGAGAGAAAAAAAAAACTTAAAAAAAATACTAAGGAATTCTGTCAGAGGCACTCGTTGAAGAGGTAGACTGGAGTTCACACAAGGGCCCATGAAAGGTGACACCAACCTGGAGGAAGGACACAGGATTCTATCAGGATTTGGTGGTCAATATAAGTTCTTAAATCAAGCGAATCTGCATGTTTCGTTTGCTTGAGCTGCAAAAATGCATTTTCTTCGTAAGCATTGTTTTGACCTTGTGGCAGTGCCTTTCTACTAGGGGTGCAGGAGTCTTTTGAAAAGGAGGGAGCCTCCCCTTGCTTGTATGGGCACAGAGCCTGGCAGTGGTGCCCTCACACATGCGAGGAAATGCTCTGCATACCTCCCAGCAGCCTGATGGGGCTATTTCACACCAATAAGCCTGTGGGCACGGATGGGGTCAGGAGGGACCATGCCGTGTGGCATGACGTGCTCTCACTTCTGACATGAGGCCTCCTGGGGTGCTAGAGAGGTTGGGATCCCAAGAATACAAAAAAAGTGTCCCATCGGCGAGCTTGGACAGATCAGCATAAGTCAAAGACCGGTAGACTGTCAGAATGACAAGACAGCAGGCCAACGGGAAATGCAGAGGCATCGGAATTCGACCAGAGTGCTGCATTCCAGAATAGTGGGGAAATTCCTGTTTAAGAATAAATGTTTCCACTGAAGTGTGTCTGACACCCTTTTCATAATACGTATCCTAATTCTGACATCTAAAAACATGGCTAAAGATGACTGCAGAGATACTTTGGGAAGTGGTGGTTAACCTTGGGATTGGTGCTGATTGCATGGTAAGGATGTCACTAAGAATCACACACAGATCCGCTTTAGTGTATTCAAATATTCACTACAGAACAGATAAATAAAATAAGCTTATTACTGAGCTGTGTGACATCAGCTTCTTTATACTGACAGGCAGTGAACATGTGGATGTTGCTATGGATGAGCAGTGATCCAGTACCTGCACCACAGTAGGAGTCCAAAACAACTTTTTTTTTTCTTTCATCTTTTCACAGGGATCTGATAAACCAAACACCAGTATACAGCAGGACCTCATTGTATTCTATTGCATAGTTTCATTCAAGGCTGGCTCTAGCTATTGGCGCTTGGGCCTCCAAATTACCTGCTTTGTAAAGTAAGTGAAATGATCATCACTTTTCTAGGTAGTGGGGCTCCCAATGTAAAGCTTTGCCTAGAGCCCCTAAAAAGGGAGAGTCGGTTCTGGTTCCTCTATATTGTGATAATGAAACATTTTCATAGAGGAAAAATAATATACAGCTAACCTTGGGCCATACTAAAGAAGTGTGCAAGGTAAAATCCCACACAAAAAAAGATAACAATTGAAGCATAATATGTTGCCATATTTTCCTTCCTATACTACATTATAATCTCTGTAATACAAACCTAAATACATACTTAAAATTAAATTTTTAAATATAAAATATTTTTGCCATTTCAATTCATTGTTGAGAACAGCATAGTGTTTTATTCTGTTTGCTCATCGTTTTAAACGTGCAATTATCACTTTTTTCCCCATTGTGAGGATTAGGTACAGTTACATTTGGATTACTGCCAGAAACCATTTTTTGCATACCTGTATATCTGTAAAGAAACGACACTGCGTCTGACATGACAGCACCGAGAAGTGTATGAAGTGTGACAGTTCAAGAGAATGGCGCTGGGAGTTTGGTGTCACTGTGATGTGACAGTTTTTGGCTGTTAGAGTGTTTACTTCAGGGTGGACAGGACAACGGGATGAAAGGGAAGAAAAATTTCATACTTTAGTAAGCAAGAACTGTGCATGCATACGTTGCAATTCTTCCACCAAAGTGTTTGGAAATGAAAACTGATCATATGGGTAAATACAGAAATAGTTTCTTTTGGTATAAATAATTCATGTGCATTATAATTTTCAGCACGGTCTGAGATCTCAAAACATTTGTTTACACTGAAATACTGCAAAGGACTTTTCAATAATTAAAGCCCATCTTTTATATAATGCCAGAGGGCAATAAGACGTTTTGTATGTGACACCAGTTTTGGAAAAAATTCTCTTCATGAACTCTATAGGGTTACCATTACTGCCATATCAGATGGCTTCTACTACAAATCTCTGTCCACATTCATGGCCCCAGAATGTATATGATTGTTACACTTGTCACAATGAGGGAACATTCCTTTAAACCTTCTTTCAAAAAGGATACAGTTTCCATGTTATGAAGGATATAGCTGCTTATATCTATGCATATATGACAAAGGTGAGCTTCTATTGTTCCAAAAGGTCATGGGGTTTCTGATCTTACTTTACAACAATCATGGTATATAAGGCCAATTAAAGCATACATTGTTTGAGCAATCCCTTTGGCTAAGGTCCTGTTCAATAGAGTGAAAAATGATATTTATTATTCACTAAATACATGATGCATGAAATCTGGACCCACAGCATACTTACAGTAGTACATTACATTACCATAAGTTACAAATGTGTACAGTCAAACGGACAGATATCAGTATAGTGAACAGTTTTTCATTTTAACAGACACATCTTACGTTTGGGCAAAAACGTAATCACTACAAATAGCTGAGCTATTAAGTACATCAGCAAGCTCCAGCAGTAGGTAGTAGTGCTTCTGCTGAAAACGTGCCTCAGATTGCCTCGGATTCCTTAGCAGCACGTTTAGTCATTAGGTACCCACCGGTTCCTTGATTCAATATCTACATGAGTACAACATGAAATAATTAACATATATTGTTGGTATTAACAGCTGAATTGTGGACTAAACCTTAACAAATTTTCCCTAGAGAAGCTCGAGATGAAGTCACACTTGACCAAAGTAACCTAACGTGTGTAAAAGAGGGACAGGAAAATGCCTGTCTGGTGTTCCTCACTTGTCTAAAGCTGTTTTTTTGTGGGAAATGGTCATCTCACCACAGTGATGTTCCAATGAACCACCCATTGCCTGTACAGCAAGCATTCCCCGACCATGCAGACGCAGACACAGTTGAACACCAGTGAGGGCCTGCAAATCTGTTTAGAATTCACCTGCAATTTTAATGCTAATAAAACTAAACCATTGTCAACAGGCATCATAATCATAACGATACGGTCATAACGATGCGTTCATCATCGCGACTTTAATTTCCAACAGCTGTGCCGATTCTTGGGTCATCTTACAGATTCAGCCTGCAAATCTCCTGTCCGATTGGTGGTTTCCGCCTTTGCCAGTCTAAATGCACAAAGCAGTGGCTGTCAGCCCAGACTGCTATATTAGTTTCTTATGATATGAGAAATATTTTGGAAGGGCAAAACTCCAAGAGCCTATATCCTTCCGGGAATCCCCCTTTTTCCTGCTTTGTCCACCAACAAACGCTTCATTGTTTCCAGGAGGTCAAACACTGTCTTGCTAATTGAGCTGAGACGGTATCCCTAAGAGCATGCCTAAAGGACATGTGATGTGCCCCTATATACTTTCTAGCATGATATCAGTCCAAGGCACGATACATAGAAGACCTCATTGTTTGTTTTTCATTCAGGCAGCATTAGCTGTCAAGGAGCCGAAGTACCAGTCCATTTTTGTCTTGCTAATTGTCTGTAAGATTGCATTATCCTGGGAGACCTGATGGGTCACATGCAAGTACATTTAACCAGGTACTGAGCACCCACAAACACTGAAAAGGAAATGTGGGACAAAGCCAAAACCAGACGTTTTAATGCCTGACTTTCAGACTCCAATGGTAAATATAGAAACAGCACCAAAAAAAAAGCAAAGAAAAACAAGACTAGATAAGCAATCAGTCACTCCACACAATCTCTGACTTCAAAGATGGAATGGACCTCCAGCACACAGAGACCCATGCTGGTGTTTTTCCAACAGGCCGTGCTGATCTTAGAGCCAGAGACAGGAAGGGGAAATCAGAGGATGGCAGAAGAAAAGAATGACAAGGAAAAGATCCAGTACAGGAAACAAAGGACAGAGCTCTTACGCCATGCTAGGAGTAGCATGCTCCCTTGCTAAAGGGCACGGCCAAGGATACGAGAGTTCCATTACCACAAGAGCCACTGTACACAGTGTGACTAATGTGTGTCACAATGTAATGTATTGTAAGTTACTAGCAAGTAATTCAGATGATACAGTCCGTGCATATTCAGGTGAAAAAACTAAACAGTAAGAGCTAAATAGGAGATATTTTGTATCATAAGCTGAATTATACTCCTATAACACCGCAGAACACTACAAATGATCCCCAAACCCTCCATAAGCTCTTCACAAATAACTAAATTTCCATACTTCTTCAGTGGTGGCTTTAGCCAAAAAGCACTGGGCACACTCTGGTGGCGCCACACAGAAGGCCACAAAATCACATTTTAGGAGCTTGGGGTTCCCTAAAAGACATATTGCACGGAGTGTGGCACGAAACCACAATGCCCAGGAAAAAATCCACACAAACAAGGGGTGAACCTGCAAACTCCACACACTCAAAGCCAAAGTTGGAACCACAGCCCAGGAGGTGAGATCATAGTACAGCCCCCCCCCCCCCCCCCCCCCCAAGAACACCCAGAGGAAACCTCATGACAACACAGGGCACAGGGAGAACATCATATGGAATCCCCCCAGATACTTGAACACCGGTCCCAGGAGTGTTCAAGCCCCCCCAGCCTTACCAAAGTCAGCTTATATGACGGTGGTGGGCGCTTTCTTACACGTCACATCGAAGCACAGTCACCTGCAATGCCACAACAGTAATGAACAATCATGGCAACAGAACTGCACTGTATCATTTCCCCAGGCAGATACCCGATGCAACCTGTAATACCTTGCCAGTGACATAGTTTCCACAAAAATGATTCTTCCACAGTGTGTAGAACAGGCTTTCCAAATATGTCAATCCTCTCCTGTTCCTGCTGCTTCATGCAACATGTTTATGTAGATATACCACAAATTCATGATTAAGTGCTTATTTTATTGTCAAGAACAACATGGGGGGGAGATCTTTCTTTTTATTTAATATTACATGTCTAACCTTGAATCTGTCCAAACTCTGACAACAGAAGACGTTGATGTTAAAACATTTAATGAGCAAATGCTTAAGATATAAGCCACATGACAAAATCATAAACAATAAAGATAGTTTGCCCTTTACGAAGGGTAAGAAATGTCACTAAATCAAACACAAATATAGGTGGGGTGAATAACATCAAAAACAATTTACTGGTACATGAAATCTAAACCTTCTTCAATAGCTGTGTATTTTTCTATGAAATGAAATTTCATTTTACTTATAATAATGATGTAGTTAATACAGATTTTGGATGATAAAGAATGGATAGTTGTGGAAAAAAAACCATGAACCATAATGATATGGCATTTTTGGTTTTTTTTTGGTAGTTTAATTCAACAAAAGATACTGTCTTTGATCATGCTACCAAATGTGTCATTAGGTGGTTTTTATTACAGCATTTGACACAAGCACTTGCTCTCCTTAGTAGCTGAGGAAGATCTCTTTCATGTCTGTCCATAAGATATCAACATGTCCAGAGAAATTCTGTAAAGCAGGAATTGAGATACTGAATCACTTTTGTTGATGCACGTAAACATCGTTTTTGTTGAGTAGTGTCCTTTGCATTTTTTTTCCTCTGCAAAAAGTGCTGTTGGCTAAATGTTAATTGAACATTGTTTAAGTTCATGAAAATTGCTTTAAATTTGACTGAAGTGGTACATGCTTCCAATACAAATGAATTATTGTAACATTGGGTTTTAAAAAAGGACATAAATGAAACTCTTTTTATTAGAAAACAATCCTTCCAAATTACTTATCTCTAAACTAGTTTAATGAAGACAGTATTGGTACTCTTTGCAAAATAGAAAATTTTCCAAAAATAAATACTGTACATATCATACAGAAAAAAATATCAATTTACTCTTCTTACATTGGCATGCTTCGCTACTAAATACAGCTGTAGACCTTTATATAGCTCTGTTTATTTCTGAACTGAGATCATATAAACTCTTTTTTACGTGGGAATTGTACTTATATATTTGGAATTCTATAATACAAAAAATCAATTTATAATATGAGAACAAACAATTTAAATCTACGGTTTTATTGAAAAGGTACATTTACAGGTAGATGTCTTTTTGTGTTGTACATACATATTAAACACTAAACAGTTATCCTACATTTTAATGAATGACTCATTGTAATTCTTAGTATGGATGTTTTTAAGGTTCTAAAAATACAAATCACTGTATCTAAGCACTTTATCTCTGCCCCCATACAATACAATTCTTTTAACTTGTACAGTAAACATTAAACACACTAAAATGAATATAAATATCTAATGATCTGTACATTATTGCGTTGAGGGGCTGCAAGGTAACGTGCTATTGTTACACTATTGCAAAGTAATGAAAGGCCAATGAATTCCCTGCCAAAAAACAGGCAGGTAAGATAATGGATAATTGCCATATTTTACCTTTTTTCTTCTTCAAAAAAAAACTTTAACTGCAGTCATCAGTCCAACCCACTGAGTATATGAACTGTAGCCTCCTTCAAAAGCATATGCTGAAAATACTTTTACTGAGACATGATTTATTATGGCTATCTGGGAGTTGTTCTCTTCTGAGGTGTTTGTGCAGAGAAAAACATAGAATCAGTAGGCAATAAATAAAACAAAATATAGCTCATTAACTACAACAATACACAACAGCACTTAGGCCCAAACAGCATTATACAATCCCTGACAACATCATGATGTGATTGAATTTTGCACGCTGTCCTATGAGATGGTGGCAAACCACATTACATGGGTAGGTGAAGCTGCCACTTGCCATTGAATCGGAAGACGGTGGAACTTCAAGTCATTCAGGAAGCAGTTTGATGTTCTTCATTCCTAATATATCACATGTACAAGCCCTCGGTCGATCCAATTTGGTTCAGTCGGTTGGACAACACCGTTGAGGGAACATAAGCTAAATCAACACACTGTTGTCTGAAGCACTCCCAGTCCTGTCAAGTCACAGAAGAATCCATGTTGCTGTGGGTGCAGCTGGGACCTCCACTGCGTGACGTACGGCACTGAAGAGGCCCTCCTGGAATGGTCGCTCAGCCTGTGGAGGTTCTGCCTCCATTCTAATGCGGATGAAAGGATTAATAAGGAGCAAATAGGATGGACCCCGCCGCTGGTCGAATCGGTCCAGGGGCGGCTCGGAGGAAGGAGGCCGGAAGAGCGGCCGTCTGGAAGAGAGAGGTGTTGGGTCGCGGGTGCAGGGAGATGGAGGGCATCGTCGTGGCGGAGAATGGGGCCGAGATGAAAGCTGGCGATAGTGGCTTCACCAGCTCTTTTTGGAATGCGAGTTTGGCCTGAGGGGGGGAGGGCATGTCTATGAGTAAATATTCAAAAGAACCGTGAACAGAAAAAAGGAAACTGTTTACATTCGAAAGCTGCCGCTGAGCCGTCATTTTTTGTCCAAGAGCCTTACAAAGATATCAAGCTATTTGAACTTTCAAAAGAATAGTGTTTCTTTAAAGTGATACACTCTGCACTAGAAATGTAAAACCACTGGGTTACTGTCACGAGAAATAGGTTCAGCTAGATTTAGTCAAGCTGTTATATAAAGATTAATCATCCAATAGTCGGGCCAGATGATGTTAAAATTCATAGGAAGACTTAATTTAGGCCTCCAACCTCACATATAAAAAAGCCACTAAGGAAATAAATATTAGATGGTTCGAGCATTAATCCAAGGTATATTGGCACAGAGAGACATGGAAGTGAAGCAGATTAATCCTTACTGCCAATGCGTTGGTGCTACGTTGCTGCTTGTTATAGGGGCTGTACTTGGGTTTTATAGGTTTCCCAGCCACCCGGTCTTTGTGTCTTCTGCTAGAAATGTGCTGCAAAGACAGCAGACCGTCACTCATTCCAGGAAGCATTTATGCTCGATAATAATGTTATAATCTACTGACATAACGAGAAAGGGCTGGGGGGTTAGCATGTGCGATGGCGTTAGCGTAGCGAGCATCACCTGCTTCAGCTGGATCTCCGAATTGACGTGCACGTCGCAGATCTCGCAGTGGAACGTTTTGTTTTGAAGGCCCGACCCCTTCGTCACAGCAGCCTGGACCTTCAGCTTGGAGCCAGGCCTGGGATAAGCCTTAATGGGGCCGGCTCCGTTTCTGGCTTCAAGCATGGTCTTGTGCTTCGAACCTTCCGGGACAAAAACACAGTATCCGCAGATGACTAAATTTAATTAGGAGTGCAGCCACTGTCGCAATGGCACTCTGGGCCATTGAAACACATTAAAGCATTCCCCAGTTAAAAGCACACATATAAAAAACACTTTTTTAAGTACTTCAAATTGAGGTTGCTTTGGCCATTAATACTATATGCAAATAATACTGAGTAAATCATTTAGTACTGTTGTTTTTACTACACTTATTTTATTCATTCATAAGTATCTATCCATTTCCTAGCCACTCATCGAGGCCAGGGCCCTGGCCGTTATCCCAGATGGCACACGGCACGAGCCTTGGCTACACGGTGGGATTCCAGTGCAATGTGGGACATATACACACACACACTCACAACTTGATATATCAGCTACTGTGCAGACTTAACCTAAAACAATGCAATGAGATACCCTCACACCACAGATAGTAACCAATGTGTACACAACTGTCAGCGAAGGGTTAAATGTGTTACATGAACTTGCATAGATCATTGTCAGCAAGCCAAATATGTCAGTGCTAATGATAGAAACTAATCTTGTTTTATATTAACAATTAATCCCATGTTATTTAACCAGCTACCTAGCTAACAGCATTATGATGTTAAAATTAGTAATCTGTACAAAGGACCATCATGAAAACAAATGTTAATTACTACCAACATAAATACCAGTTAGAATATTTTATAAAACATCTCTTCATTGGTCAGTTACTGTAGATATCATACACTATCAGTGGACAGAGGAGAATGGGGCTGTAGTGGACATACATCGTTAAGTAGTGGACATACATGGTTTTCAATAGACAAGATATTATATTTATATATATTACATTTGTAAAAATGTTACAGTATAAAGTGTATCCCCTACGTTTGATATTTTATCCAAAAGTCTGAGTAAAAACGGTGTTGAGAGATTTGAGTGGCTCCAGGCAGGCATCACAGGGAGGCCCCGCGGGGAATGACATAAGCACCTGAGTTGTGAGCCTCCAGCTGGGAGAGTGAGTTGACGGCCACTTTGCATAGCGAACAGTAGAGAAGCTTCTTGGCCTTTTCCTCCTCCGACTCATCGGTGGGTGCGGGGGTCTGCGCCGGTGTCTCGGCGGGTGGGGGGGCAGCCACGGGCTCGGGCTCAGGCTTGCAGAGGCTGAGCACTGGGGCCACGCCAGCAGCGGGAGCAAAAGGTTTAGGAAGGGTGGCGACTTTAGGCAGAGTGGGGGTGGCCTCGTTATTTTCTGGGGGAGGAGCGATACAAGTTGACAGTTAGTGCGGCAATTGTATCTTCATAGATTAAGAGCAACACTCACACGCAAAATATCTTCCGACGCGTTTTTTCATTAAATGTCATTTGCGTGACCTCCTCCCGTCACACGCTCTCTCCCTGGAGGTAGTTCCCCTGCACGATGGGCTTTACTGTCCCCTTTTCTCTGCTCTGACCCTGTCACCTTGTGACTCGGCATCTACACGCTGTGCAAACCATCGCAACGTCCCTCTGAGAGGGAACACTGCTGATTTCAGCAATGTCATCTGCAGTTCATGACACACTCTATGTGGATAACCAGCCAAAACCAGCTTCTCCAGCGTAACGCACGCTAAGCACTGATAAGCATCAGTAGACAGTTCTTTCTTTTCATTTTTTTTTCATCCGCATTTGACTTCTGAATTAATCATTTCCAGTTCCTTTACTGGTGGCTCCCCACCAGATAGCTGCCTGACACAGAGACTACAGGAGAGCTGGCTCGCCTCCCGTGAGCGACTGTGTTTACGCTGTAGGTGCTGACGCTGCCCGGAGAGCCGCATATTTTCAATTTTATGCTTCGGATTCTTAACGCTTGCATGCGTCTTCCTACAATAACGTTCAGCAAATTGAGGACAGAAAGAATAAAGGACCAGTTTTCATTGGCCAGTCTTACTCTGTCGAAAACAAATCCATTAATCCGAGCTTATACCATGGTTACTAGTTTTGGGAAGGACAGACAGTGCAAATTCACAGAGCTTGCTGGATTTGTGGATAATGGAGAGTGTTGTTTAAAAGCACCATCATATAAAGCACGGAAGTTTAACTTTCAGCAGTTTCACTTTTTCAAGTTACTCACCACAAATTAAATTCAACTTCATCCTCTCCTACTTGGATTTTTACTTTTTTTTTTTTGCTAACAATTATAGATGTTGTGCTAGAAGTGTCCATTTGGGCCTGAACAGAGCTTACATAAACCCAGGAAGAGCACAGCGGGCACCTGGCGGCCAGGCGGGCACCACCATGACATTAATCCTCTGTGATCTACGAGGGGACATCAAATATTAATGAGGCCCTTGGTTGTGCTGAGCTGTCATCCGAGGAACTTCCTTGTGCATGATAAGGGTTGTGAAATCAGTTAACCACTCTGCGGGGGATCAGGACCGCGTGCTGCCTATGTCAAAGGGTTCAGCTTTAAAGAGCATGCATATACGGCGTGTTTGTGCCATTTTCACCATATCTGAACCTTCTGCATTGCTTCAGGGGAAGGTCAAGATATTTTTGCATTATTTAAGTGAAGCACTAGACCTCAAAATTATACACACAAATGAAACGCATAAGGGAAGAACATTGTTAGTTCAGTAACATAGAAACACAAACACATAGAGGAAAATATAATGTAAGGAAAAACTAAGAATATTATAATGATGTCGCTGAGAGCAGAAACAGTCCACACCACAGAGAGACAGTCCTATGCTCTCTGACCTTAAGAGAAAATGATTCTTTTTGAGGTGATGTGGCTCAGATACAGATGTGGCCAAGATGAATAGCATTGTCGCTATGACCTTCCCTATCGCTCGACTCGTATCTCTCTCCGCTTACACACGAGGCGTCCATCATGTCTCCCAGTCATGGGTTTCAGAAACCCTTAATACACATCAAGTAGGACTGAAATCTGCAATGACCACCCAGGCCGGTGACAGAAAAGGGAATTAATTCCACCGAGAGAGATCCGATTGCAGATATGTCAGGCCAAACCCCTCACCTACGCTTGAGGAAAGGAGGGGCGCACCGTGAAAGGGGGCTCGAACAATGCACACTTACCTCTTCTCACGAGAATGAGCTATAAGAGGATGGTGATGCGGTGTCAAACGCCCCTGAGCATTAAATCCAAATGAGCGTGATGCTCTCATCTCACAGGAGCCTTTGAATAAGTAATCCCCTCTAGCGGGACCCACGCATTATTCAGGAGCAGGGGAGTAACAAAGCAAAACAGAGTGTGTGTGCACGCAGTAGCGCATGCATGTGCACACACATATACACGCACGCAAGCCAGTGATAAAGATCAATGACGCTAACAAAAAATACAATAAAAAGGCAACGTAGAGCATGCACATCACTCACAGGAGACACAGCGGACGAGAACAAAAGGAGCCATTAACCTGGTTGGTCAGGGTTGTTGGCAGTGCCTGCTGCTGAGCTGCTGATTGTCTTTGCCTTGTCCCTGGAAGGAGCATTTTTCTGCTTATTTTTCGTAGACTCCTGTGCTTTGAGCTTCTTGGCATGTTTGCTGCCTTTGTAGTGTGCCTCGGCCTGGCTCTACAAAGGAGAACAAATGAACCATGCGATCAGGCTCATTTCTAGCATGGTGTCTCCTCGTGGCCCAGACACTCATGGAAAAGACACAGCTTTTAATAGTAGGCACCATTTTCAAAGGGACCGGGAGGGTGAACTTCAAATATTTACACATGATTGACGAGTGTGATTCAGTTGTCTGCTCTAAAGTTCTGGAATGTTCTGTCAGCTACTGGGAAAACTATTAGAATTTTGGGAAAATTAACATGTGAAACGGGTGTCCATATTGTTATAATATTTAAATTTTAATACAACTGCATGTGAAAAAAATAACTAGAGCATTTATGAGCACAAAAGAAGAACCCCAGAAGCAATTTTTATAGTAAATACAGAACATTTGTTATGATATCACTGTAACAGAAAATGAAATGAAAATACTGAATACTGCTTGAAAGTAATCATGGTTAGGTGTCCAAGGGAATAGAAATTGCTAATGCTATAATGAATTCAAAAATATTTCTCATTGCCCAAATGAATTTCCTCATGTAAGAAGTCCTACTGGTTTATTAAATTGAGGTCTCTTGTGTGCATAATAAATCAAATCACAACTATTGCATACCACAATTCAGTGTTTAGGAGTTATTCTGGGAAACATGGCATCTTATAGAGCAGCAAAATAAAGACTGACATATTAAAAAAGCATTGGATTAGAAGTAAACTTAAGTAAATAATAATTAATATGGTGTAGTTGTTAAGGGTGTGTTTATCTGTTGGTGTGTAGTCTAATAAAGGACAGTGTATAAAGGCTAATGTTAGTCATCAGACAGCCAACTGCCTTTTATAAACTGTCTACATGGGTGCCTCTATTGAAAGAAACATATTAACTTCCACAGTTAATATATCTTTTTAAATAAAAGCAAAACATAACTCAAGCATGCAAGTAATGTAATGATAAAGTGTAAAGAAAGAACAGTGCATATAGGTCTTCAAAGAAAAGTTTTTATGTTATGCATTACTGTTTATCAGAAGCAGAGGACAAGGACATGGGGACACTGCAGAGAGACTGTCCGCTGACCGCTTGCTGGAGTGAAGTGGACCGTGAACACACCAGCAGTACACAGCCACAGTGCACATCACAGAGAGTACAAATAATAAACCAAAAACCAGCTGTGAGTTTTGCCTGCTTTTATTAATCACAGACGGCTGTATGGCTGTGCAGGACTGCACTCATATCCAAAGCTGACGATTTCTGTTTTAAGTAGCTCATTATATTTTGTCATGGACGGTTGTGAGGAAGTTCTGAAGTGTCTGAGTAACTACTCTTATGGCTCGGAATTCATTTTCAGGTCTGTGACTGTGCACCGGTAAAGAGGATTCCATGTGACCGGCATTTCTACGACATCTTCTCTTCCAAGCTCACTGCAACTCCTGCATGCCGGCAACATGGGAAGATCTGTGCCTATTACCGCATGGTTTCTGCATAACCTGCAGTGTGCAAAAGAGCTATCGCCTCACAGACAGCAGGAAAAAATTGACAACAAACATCAAACCATGTGAGGGTGCCAGAAAAAAAACTTAAAACATCTCATTTCCAAGTGCTCATTGCATCAAGCCATGGAAGGTGATGTATTACATTTGATAAATTACGGAAATTCTTAGTTCGCCAGTCAAAACATTTCAGGCTCTGTTTCTTACAGCTTGGCATATTACATAAAAATGTCACCTTTGACTGTGAGTATTTGCAAACCGAAAGACTTGCATACAATTTCAGCATAGCTTTTATTGTGCCACAGTATTGCTTACATTATTTGCTGTTGTTACAATAGCCATCAAAAGTAAAAAAATATCTTCAGCTATTACACATGGGCTTACTTGAACAGATCATTTTTAGTTCATTCTATTACAGAAACGACAATTCTACATGAACACCAGTGCAGGAATTTCAGCATTAAAATCACTGGCTGTGTGCATTTTTTCCAGAGTGGCGTATGACTTTGGCATGACTGGCGATGAGATGCGTAAACGTTTTTCTTTTGATCACATGGATGAATCAGCAATTATACAACATAAATGTTCTATGTACTCACGCCAACTGCCAAAACTATAAGCCTTTCTTTCAGATTGCTTTTCTTTTCAATGTTCGATTCGTATAGTTTCACCACTGAAAGAAAGCTGCCTTTCAAACTCATTTCAATCAAAATGTTGCACACAGTTAGATGCTAGATGTTGTTTTTCCCCTGAGCCATGATTCTGGAGCTTTTGGAGAACTTTCAAATTATCCGAATTTTTCCTACGATGAAGAATCAACTTCCTGCATTCTACTGTTGCCACATTCCTTATTATTGCTCCAGAGAATAACATTCAAAATCAAGATTTAACTGGTTTCGTTTTACAGGACTGAGGCTAGAAGCCTGTAGATCCAAATTATTTATCTACATATTTGGATGGATGTTAGTGTCAACATTACTTCTAAGTCTGTTTCTACCAATGATGGACTTACAGCAGAGTGAATATAAGGAATCGATGGCTGAGTCATTTATTTTTTTTTACCAAAGCTACCAGGAGCAAAACATGCATATACTATCTACAAAAACAATCATATTTCATAATCCATGAATGGGAATGTACACACTAATATGGGTATAAGCACTGATGGATCATCTGATCGCCTTTTCTGCTGACTGTAAAACATTATTCCAGCTTTTATTAAAATTCAGTTTTTCAGATTCACTCCTTCTTCGGCAGTGGCTTCAACCATGCAAATACACCATGAATACCAGATTCATGTTAGCTTTTCAAGCCACAGTGTTGGGAAGAAGCCAAATTGTATTTAAAAATCAGGACAATGCTGGCCACCTGCATAATGTTACCTCACAGTGCTGATATTTTCTTACATCTTCATCCAGACATGGAAGGACCCTGAAAATCAGACCTCAACATCATTCTGTAGTTCAGGTGTGGGCTTCAGTCTCAGAGCTTTATCTTCCACAGACAAGTTCTGCTAGAAACTGAACATTGCACCCTGCAATGAAACTCCCACTTCTGAATTAATCATACCTCATTATAATTAATTGGAAACGGTAACACTGAACAATGACATCACTGTTTATCCACCCCCCCCCCCACACACACACATATCTTGTTACCTTTCAATCTCGTAATGACTTAACAATGATCGTATCGCAAATGCCGCACACTAAAACGCTAGACAATATCATTAGACAATATCCTTTACTGTAAGGGACTGAAGTCCTGAAGTATTCTTTTAGGGACACTGTATTAACCCCTCGGCGAAGCTATGGAGGATCCTGTGTGTTAACTACATCTTGCAGGCAAGAGGATAATGAAACTTTAATGAAGGAAGCGGATCGAATGTGGGCCCGCGTATCTGCCATCTAGTCTTAATTTCACAAACATAATTTAAGGCTTGTAGTTTTGGACAGTAGCCATGCCTTCCGCAACCTCTTATTTCAGAGAGATCAGCTACCGGGAGACCATGTGATATCAAAGTGAGCGCCGGCTGAGTACTGCTGGTGAGTTTTTGACCTATATATTTCACTTCCTCGTTTGCTCCCCTGCCCAAAGTGGATCGTGCCTCCAAAACAGCATAAAGTGTGTCAGAGGAAAATGACCGATTTTCAATGTCACTTTATCAGAGATCCCATAATTCCCTGGACTTAACGTGACTAGCGGGGCCGAGGGCTCTGGTGTGGCTGAGTGTCACCACATCCTTGGCAGGTCCCTGGGACGGCTAAATGTAGCCATAGCACCAAAGTGCTGCGGTGGAGATGACACTTTGGTGTCATCTGTTCACCGCTGTCAGGCAAGTAACACACCCCCGGGCTATAACACTGCGGCTCTGCGTATGCAAACGTGCTCTGCGTGCATTCTGGGAACGGCCATGCACACACAAACACGAACACCGCGCAAGCTGGACAAATAATTTATGTTTCAGCCAAAACATCCCTGAAGGAGAAGGATATTTAAAGTTGTGTGCCACAGTTAAAACAAGAGCATGTTCCCTTCTTTCTCTGAGGCCCTTTTTATTTAATTCCAAACCTACTATTTTTTGGTGTGTCCCATATATGAACCAGGTCAGATCAGTCAGAATGTCACCAAGGTTACCTGTATGTTATTAAGTGCAAATAAAGATTTATTTAACCTAGACTACTGCATACCTACAAGAATGATCAACATCGGGTTCCTTATTTACAGAATCACACTGAAAATAGGTGCTAGGCTACAACATCCAGTCCTGAGGATTGGCACGATCTTGAAACCCGCACTCTGCAGTGCATTTTCCTGTTAGAGTGAAGATCGTGATGATAAACAGTAACACTATGTCAAAATGATAAATGACTTTGGGCGCATGTCTGGTACATGCCTGTTTGACTGACAGTATAATTATTACACTTAAAAAGTTTCAATCTGCTAGAAATATGGGCATGCGTGTTACATGGTGAATATACAAAACACTTCTTGGGTGTAAGCTATGAAATTCTGCGAGGATTTGAGGCACACAACCTCGAAATGAGTCACTGCTAATCAGGCTGAGATGTTTGTTGTAACTTAGTCCAACCATTTTAACAAGCGCGCTGTAAAATCAGAATCTAAATTTACACACGGCAGGCTGTCCTGTGGAGGTCAACAAATATTTGAACAAAGACACTGTAGTGCAAGCCCCATCAGAATATGGAACTGGAACTCCTTTAGCCTGTGCTCTACTGCCGTTTGCACTCCACCACTGGGTGGCGCATAAATGAATAGGTTCCAGTGACACATGCATTTAACTGTGTTACATTTTCAACCACTTTATTCTTTAATTTTCAAATAAATAAGGCACACATTGAGAACAAAAACAAAGGAGAGGCTAAAGTTATACTGTTATTATGTGGGCTTAAATGTAGAAATGTGAACCGAGCCGACAGAGCACACGCTAAAGTGGTAGTATTGTACCTGTGTGTGAACCTCAAATGCCAGTGTTCCTATGCATAATATCCACCATTGTTTAGAGCCCCCTGGTAGATACCTGGGGGAGGCAGATCAGCCTTGCATGTGACGCGAGAAGCACTTCCGGTGAGAGCGGACGCACCCCACCAAAGTAAATGTTTCCTGTAGCACTCCATGGAGGATCTCACTATGCAAACAAAACCACTATCGTATGCCTAAAGAACAAGCAGTACTAGACTAAAAAAAGCCTGTTTGTTTTAGAGTAATTACATTAAGAATGGACTATAGTCAAACAGGGAAAGGAGTGGCAGGACACAAATCAGTAATGAAACCTCTGCTAGTATCGTTTTGCGATAACAGCGGGGGCTTCGGAGTATATTTGTTACATGTCCTTCCTTACAGGAACACCTGTACTAGAACAAAAGTGCTGATGGCATTTGTTCTTCGCTTTGAAACAAAGCGAATCTGAAGGAAATACTGAAAAGAATAGACAGGGGTTCCAGACACCTGCTTATCCCCCCATGACCAACTGGAAATTCCTTCTACAAAGACAAACGAGATTAAATTGCTTTGTTATTGTCAGACACAAAGGAAACATGCCAGCAGTTTGACAATGCCAACAACAAAGGCTGCTGTCACCGAGAAGGTGTACAGTGCCACTCAAAGAGAACACAGCTCAGCAGGTATGAGATCTAAAGCAGCATATTTTGAGGCTTTTCTCACTGGAAACAGACTGTGTTTAATATGTTTATTTACTTTCTGAATCAATGGTCTGTGGAGTTTAGTGGATTAGGTGAGAAAGTCCTAGGAATTACATAGGAAACTGGATGCCGGTTACTGGTGGTTTATTCCAAATCAGACTTCGGAGTCTGCAAAAAAAAACATTCACCCTTCCTGAGAAAGCATGAACAGTGTCTCCTTCAGTCAAGCACAATAACTCCAGTATTTCGTCTCCATTTAAACACAAGGCACCAAGGCCAAGGGCAGGCAGTAGGGGTTATGGATGAAAAGGGTCTCAGACAGGTCAGTCACAGAGCAGAACAAGAGTGAAAATCATTTCATTTCATATCACTTAGTTAAACAACAGACTGGATTATTATGGAGAAAAGATAGACATCTTTGCTCCAAGAGAATCATACAGTCTAAAAGCACATTAGACTAGAAAATGAGATTTCTCTGTTTTTCTTCATGATCTGCTGATATACATATCTTATCATTTCTAAATGAAAGAATATAAAATGTACCTAAACTATTCAGCGTTCAGTATTTATATAAATTACGCATTTAGATCAAAGACGTTTTTTGTGCAGTGCATTTCCACAAGCATTATATCATCAGCGCGTGATAAATTTTCCAAGGGAAATGAAAAGAAAGAAAAAATTTTGCAAATATGACAATGAATTAAAAATGCCGGATGCTTGCTTAACTGAGGCGTTGTGTTTAAGATTACTAAGATCCCTGATATAATAGCAAAGATTATATAAGTTTCAGAGTGTATTTCAAGCAGTCAGCTGAAAACACCGTTGAACCTGCTGCAGCTGGATCGATGACTGGATGAACGAACAAGTACATTTATGTGATTAGTATATGCTTTTATCCAAAGTGAAAACTGGGAAAGTAGTGCCTGGAGCAATTGGAGTTGAGGGCATGATCATGCAGCTGACCCCGGGTCTTGAACCCATAACCTTCCTATTGGAGACACAGCGCCCTAACACGCGCTATACCTGCCACCTCTACCCTGACACACTGGAAGACTTAGCTCGCTAGGACAGCTCCAGCCACAACCGGCCGGTTCCTGCAGCAGACTGGCATCGGTTTTAAATGTAATGGTTTCATCAATGCAGAGAGAGAGAGAGGGACGGACCAAGCACACCGTCCCTGCAAGGTGCGCCTGTGTAGAGGACACCGCATTAAGGCTGCGCTGGCGCTCACTCTTTACTCCATGACAGCTAATTTCCTGGCTGCCAACTTGCGCGGACTACAGTTGTATTTAAGAAATACACCTGTGTCAAACTGCCAGACAACAAGACCCACAAAATCTGCCACTGAATCCAGCTTTGGGCATTTGAGGAAGCAGAGGGAGATTAGTAATAAGGTAAAAAAAAAAACCTATACATCTTGATAGGTAAGACCTGGTAAAAATAAAGAGGGTCTCTTTCAAGGCTGAATAACAAATTCAAGGCTGGTTCTGTGCCTAGGGACGCCATCCTCACTGTCCTACATGCCCTCCACATGCCTTTCATGGATTTATGTAATGAGACGTACCCGCTTACGCACCTACTTCCAGACAAAGACAGAACAGTGACAGGCAGACGTACGGCCCATAATTTTCGTCTCTCTGGCCCTTGATTTCAACCTCTAAAACTTCTCGACTTTTAAACCAGCTTCTACGAGACTACAGAGTTGTGCGAATTTGCTTTCACTCATACAAAAAAGCCAATAAAAAAGTATGGCTCAGCCCATTGTGTATTAGAAAGTTGTGCCACATTCCCTATCTCTCAGAAACAATAAAAGACGGAGCTCTCCTATGGGTCTTCTGGCAGATGATGTTGAGTGAACATTCTCCTTGTGGCTTCCACAGCGTTTTCAGTTTAAAGATTAATCTATGAGAGCTGTATGAGAATGGTTGGGACATTAATATTAATTAAGCAGGAAAACTTGAAATTAATCAACTACACAATTAAAATGCCAGCCATATAAAATCCAGATAATACAAATCACCTTATTTGGTGGTCAAATGAAGTGTTTAAAAATAACTACAAAGGAACCACTAAGAAAAAAACGGAAATTTCCTTCCATAAGCTTAAAAGGAACTAGCAGTACTTACCTTGATTATAACATATGCTTAAGAAGAGACTAAGGAGGCATGTCTAATTTCTGTCTGTCCGTCACATATCGCAAAAGCCTATAACACCAAGCGGCAGGGCTGAATGTCTGTGGACGTGGCCTTATCACTTTCCATGTCACCCTAATGCTACGTATACAGAGAGACATGTACACTTTGCACTGACGTGCAGCGACATATTCCTCCAGACAGGCAGATGTTCTGCAGAGGAAGACACCCAATACTCACATCTGAATTAAAGCGCAGCTGGCAGATGCTGCAGGAAATAACTTGCTTTTTCTTTGGAGGGATGGAGACCCCGAATGTGTGGTTGATCACGGCTTTCTGCACAGGGTCCATCTGGAGGACAAGCACAGAGGAGAAGCGGCGGTTAATGGTAGCCCAGCCCATCCCTGTGATCATGGAAGAGGAGATCCTGGAGTCCCGGAGAAGAACTGATAAATACTGGTTGAGTTTGGGGGTTTCAGAAAAGGAACCATAATTGTGTCTGGGACAAAATCATGGAAGACAGAATAAACAATACAGAAGGATGAAAACAAAGACAGTTGCGGGTATAATGAATGGGTGCCTCCTGCTTTAGCATACAGTAGAGATGCTGTGAGCTCTTTGTTTTTCACGCCCTTTAAGATGCCGGTAGCTATTTCCAAACATACCCTCAGGATGCACTGTCAAGGTGAAGAATAAGGAGGTGTGCTAGATGAAGAGCCAATTTGGTCGCAATGAATCCAGCGCCAAGTATGTAGATCTGTCACATTCTGAAACAAACCTCATGCTTTCTTCTAGGCTCCTGGGGTCTGGCATAAGACTTTGGCAGCAGTGCGTCTCAGCAATTACAGGTGAGAAAGCAGAGGAAAACTAACATAACCACAGGCAACTGCAACTCAGCTGACCGCCGGCTGATTACCTAGAGACTCAGAGACTGACAGAAATCAATGACAAATAAGTAGCAAGAAAGTTGAATGTAAAAGATGCAGAAAGAAAGAGGAGCACATATCAACTGGCAAGAGCAAGAAAGGAGTTCGGATGACGGCTGGACAATCATAGCTGAGTACCTGGAACATGTGTAGGATCTCCATATGGGTTCAAGAGGTGGACCGTATGGAAGATAAGCAGTGATCGGCCTCAGGACTGTGGTGTGAGCGTACCGCGGTAAGTACCCAGCAGCACTGCTAAACAGTGAACGCATGGATTCTATTACTCCTTCTGTTTTGCTTCCCCTCTCTCTCTCTCTCTCGCTCCTTTTCGCTCTCTCTCTCTCGCCTCTCACGCACGCACACCTGCTGGCCTGTCAGCTGATCTTCGGGGACCCTGTCTCCTGATTACTACCGAACGTGTGATGAGCGTCTGATAATGGCAGGGGGTTGGGGTGTCACTTCACTCACGGTGAGAATCAAGAATCATATAAATGAGAATTTATATGTTATTACTCACAGGCGAGGTGAATTACAGAAAAGTCGGAGGGCACCACTCTGCCTCCCCTTAAGTAATACGGCTACTTTTATTCTCGGGATGACTGCTGATGCTCTGCTGAGTGGGTGTATTTCCCGAACTCGCCCCGTCTGCCCCAAAAAGGCTCCTTTGAGTGGTATGACAGCCCCAAAGACTAACTAAACCTGACAGATGGCCTTTCGTGTGCACTAATGCAGTACACGATTTCAGCACGCAGATACCCAAGGGTGTCCAATAATCGCAGTGGGCTCCGAGGGGCAGGCACTTCAGATCATGTCTCATTTATGAAAAGAAAGAGCGGAGCTTCTGCAGACCTGCCCACATGACAACACACGGTGTTGTGCAAGGAGCCGTTTGGTAATCTTTAATTAAAGCATCCTGTTATATAATTTCAAGGACAGTGATATCCTTTTACATAAAAATACCCTCACATGAAAGGTAAAGAGAGCACATGCCGCTCTGAAAGGCGCCAGCTGCTGGAAGCTCTTTAGCGTACATTTAATTGGCTGTTTGCTTTTTTCCTGACCTTTCTGAACACTATCCATATATAGACTGCGTTAAAAAATGTATTTTACTGCTGTTTTTTTCCCCCTGTCCATGCTATTCATCACCTGAATGCTGGAGAAATTCCATTTAAAGGTTAGCTTTTAGCTATCACTCAGGCGTGGTTAATTACACTTCAGCAACGAGCAGCGGCACAACACGGACAGACATCAGGCACCTTATTACCGAGCAACCAATCCCAATCCCGTATGTCATCCCTCTCTCCTTACAGATTCAGTTTAATGTACAAAGTGATTGGAAATCAACTCCTGTTTAAACATTACCTTTCTGGCCACTCAGTGTGCCGACTAGGACTGCAGTTCTATCGAAACACCAGCAGAAGAACGTGAGCAGGTTAAAATAAACTGAAAGAAACAAATAAACAGGTCAACTGCGGGAAAGAGAAAACTGCAGGGAAGGTGAGCGGAGCGCTGGTTCGATGACAGGGTCCCGCACGTGCCTTATGACAGGCATCCGAAGGGCATTCTGAAAAGCGAGACTGGATCCAAGGTCTCCTGGCAATCCAATGCAATGGCTCACGCAGCCCAATTCAAGGTAGTTGAAATGAAACTTTATTTGCCATTTGTACGCGTACAAAACCACAAGTACACTGGAATTCTTCTCGATTTGGTCAACGTTTGAAAAGAACCGACAAAACTATGCCATACAGACACAACGATGTGTCCAGGTTGTTACTATCAATTAAATAAACTTAAATAGATAAGAAAGATAAACTGGGAACACAGATGGATCCAATCTAAAAGCCCATTAAAGTAGGATCCATTAGAAGCAAGCAAAACCAGGTTTCTATTTGGAGAACATAAGCCAGGATAACAGCACCGTAAATCCTAATGGTGTACCCCTCAGCCACATGCCCTACACATGTTCTTGTGACCATGCTCACGAAGAACGCCGTTCCAGCTCGAATGCATGATGTCATTCCATTGATTTTGCAACGAAGAACACTTTTACCTTTGAATCTGAATTAGTACCTCTGTTTTGATAACTCTGATTTGTTCTCAAACAAGCGCAACCAATTCCTAGTGTCTGCAGGAATTTTAATGGTCTGTGGACACCATTGTGTGTGTGTCCAATACTGTACATAGCAGAGTAACCGCAGAGAACTGAATGACACCATACCGTGCCAATGATTTTTAACTATGCCGCGGCCCACTCAATGAATCAGCCTGAAAATTTTATCCATTCCATAATTTTTTTACTGCGTCTCAGAAGATCAAAGCCGGATAGATGTCTTTCAATAATCTAATACATCTTTAAAAGCTTTTAACACAATCCAATTCATTGCCTTTAGAAGGGTTAGCAGTGATATTTTAACCAGCTGGCTTGAATTTCACATGAGGAGAAAGTCCACCGTTTAATGCATTGTCTGTTTACATATTTGAGTGTAATGATGGATTCAACACTCCATCTATCCCCACAGTGCTAATGAAAGCCCACAGAACAGATTAAGTGCTAATACACAAAAAAAAACAGTTGAAACTGTT
This sequence comes from Cyphomyrus plagiostoma, assembly GCA_019775915.2. Taxonomy (NCBI): domain Eukaryota; kingdom Metazoa; phylum Chordata; class Actinopteri; order Osteoglossiformes; family Mormyridae; genus Cyphomyrus; species Cyphomyrus plagiostoma. The sequence continues at coordinate 9,156,125 of JABFEA020000038.1, forward strand.
TAAAATAAGTTTCTCCCCTTAGCATGAAAAATCCAAGGCAGTGATCAGGGTGCCGCTTTCTAAAGTTACGTTTAGTATAAGATATGAACCGCTTTTGACAGCTAGAGCTGATGACACTAACTGCTGATTTTGATATTTTTAGCACTGACAAACAAGTCATGTAAGGGCCTGTTTATTATTTTGAATCAAAAGTTTCTTTGATCAAAGGATTGTTTAAAACTATGAAACAAGTAAAAGATATTTTGTGATAATGGTATGTTAGCAATCGGTCAGGTTTGTGAAGCCTGGGCTGAATTCACATTAATGATGCCAGATATTTTCTGGCCTCGATCCACAGCTGCCCTTGTTACCATGGAGAAGAAACACAATCATCATGAAGGGTGGCATGGTCAGCATATGAATAGCTAACTTTCTTAATCAAAAACAGCCGATCCTTAGATCTTATAAAAAAAGATAAAATCTCAAAATAAGGTCCGCTGAAATGTCCGAAAATTACACACATTACTTACTGCAACCAAATTAAAATAACGAGAACCTTTTTCATTTGTAGGAAATACTTCAGCTGGTGGCATCATTATACTGAGATTACATATAATTGAGTTCTCTTTCAATACTGTGATTACAGCTTTGAGTAGCAGTTAATTTTCGGCAATAGCAGTACTGCAGTTCCTTTGTTCCTTGAGACAACAGAAGCTGAGCTAAACACACTTATTTGAGAGAGACTGATTTTGACAGGCTGCCATGTCCTGAGGCGAGACTTCCATTTCCACTGTCACATCAGGCCTTAGGAGGGCTGCAGAGAGGCTAGCAGTACAGCCAACACACAGCTAAAGAAGACCAGTCCCTCAATTTCTCTGAATGTTTAAGTTCATCAGATCTCTCCGCTACCTGCCGACATCATGAAACCTGCATTTTGGGGAAAGAAAGGCAAAAAATCAATTTTTACTCCTCTCTGGTCAAAGTGGACATTGCTTTCGGCATGGGTGCAGGCAGTGGATCGATGCCCAAGGGCTTCACTCCGCTCAGTATGCAAACAGCATCTCTGTCACACATGCACAGAATTTTTAAATCGACTCACTGATAATTGCAAATTAATAGGTAGGAGCTGAACTCTGCCTGCAGCGCCAGATATTTGTAGCCTTTCTGAAGCAAGGGAGGTATTGTTCTCCATTTCCTGTTTCCTGATGACGACATAATTGCACACCGCTACTGTTGAAATGTCGCAACAATCTGCCCTTTGAAAGTCACACTTTGACCGGCGAACGTTGACGGCGCACGCGAGGTGTTAGGCACCGTGAAGGCGACCACTAGTGCAGCTTACGCCAAGCTTACCGTGTTGAAATTGGGGAAGAGCCCGGCCGGAGAACTGGTATCCACTGAGAAGGACATGAACGGTTTCATATCGAGCGTGGACTGCATCATCAGAGGAGGTGTCCGCACCAGCGCAGGAAGTGTGTTGCTATGGCATGAACTTCCTGCAAAGACGGCGAGAAGAGAGAGAGCAGAAGGGAGAGGTCACACAGGCGCATCTGACGCAGAGAGGAAGATCTCCGGCACATTCCTCTCAGCGCTCTACGACGGCTCACTTAGGATGAGGGGCACCGCCCAGTGCGGGCAGGTTTCTGGCAGAGGAGCTCGTCGGTATGGGGATGTGAACATGGCATGCAGATCACCTTGCCCGGTAGGTTGTTGTGACGGTATCTCCTGGCTGTGAGGATTCAGGTGCAGGAGGCTACTGCAGCCTGACCTACTGCCGAACTCACAACACCTACTGTGACACTCAGACACATCTCCCCACCTAAACATCTCCGTCAGCATCCAGGATTCCAGCAGTTGCACACTGGGCCTAACTTTTGCATTTTCACCAAACACAGATATGAGAGTGCGTGTGCCCTGCAGTGGGCTGACATTCCTGTTTCAGGGTGTACGCAAGCCTTTGCTGCTGCGTATAGGCTCCAGACCCCACCCCTGCATCCCTGATCAGGATAAATGGTTATAGTGGATGGATGGATGGATTGATAGCAGGTACTAAGGAACTATGCACTAGTTAATCAAGACGCATGCAGTGATGAATGCCAGACCGCAAGATCTCAACCACAAGAGCCGCCAACCAGCTGGAGGAAAACAACGACCAGATGTTCAACCAGGAAATACAGACGACACGCAAGACCCCTTTCACCCTCTTTTTTTTTTGTAAATGCATGCATGTGGAGCGGCAGCAATCCAAATGATTTAACGCTTTCTGGAGGAACGGGCCACCTGTTTAATTCCTTGAAGGCTCAGGATACAAAAAAATGCCAGATACATATAGCACAGACCATTGAAACACTCCTGCTGAATATTGTGCCCAGGAGATTTGAGATTCTCCTCCCCGCCACGGTGAAAGTCAGTGTCTCAAGTCTTGCACTGATTGGGCAGTGATCACCAAATGCATCGGTGCTGAAGTCCCGAATGAATCTGAAAGAGCCTTGAGTAATTTTTTTCTCCTTTTTTTTTGTTTTAACAACCCTGCTCTCAGTTTGAGAATTCCATACACCACAAAGATTCTACACCAGAGCTGCGTTTCCCAAAACGTTCACAGTGCTGCGATCATAGAGAGAGAATTCAATATGATGACCCACGGACAGATTAGGTCTTTGGGCTAAGCTCTTGATGTCTTAAGATCCTACTGATATCCCTAGTGAGCTTTACTTTCACAGCCTCAGCGGTTCAACATCACAGCTCCGTCGCACTTATCCTGAAAAATGCTGAAAAATGCACCACAGCACAGAAGGAAAATCAGGCAAAGACAGCAATAAATGATCCATAATACAAAAGCAAGGGAAATTACAGCCTTTCTGCTGAGGGGGCAGGAGTTACAGTGATAAATTTTACATAAATTAAATTAAAAATTTGAATTAAGGATTTGAAGACATCACACGCAGATTTCTACAAAAAGCCTGGGAATATAGAACATTGTTTACATACAAGCAGGAATAAATCTGCAAGTTGACGCAAACGAGCCAGCGTCTCAGCAGTGAACCACCCTTTCAGAAAATGTTAGTTAGTTAGTTACATGCAAGTACCTAATGTTCAGTTAGGTACATGGCCCCATCCATGAACATGAGGCTTTTAAAAACACAAACCAGAACCAATTACGAGATGATCAGTGTTTAGCTGTTTATATTTAATTAGGCAATAACTAACTTGTAAATTGTGCATCGAAGTGCATTTCATTTAAAGTGACAGCAAGTAATTGCGGAGGAAGTACTGACATTTAAAAAGAATAAAATGAAAAAAAATTGTAATGAAAAGTGAAAAACATTATCTTATTACCACTTACACAAGGTTATTATTATTATAACTTTAACAGTATTTTCACACACACACACACACACACGCACACACACACACAGATTTTATAAGTACATAAAATACAACATAAAGTTATTCAAAGGCATGGAGCTGCACTAAACAAGTACAATGAAAAGAGAAATAGGCAGACTTTGTACAAAAAATTGATCTCCGCTACTAATATGCTTCTTTTTACTTATTGGTATCGTACATACATGTAGTAATATCTAATAGCTACTATGTACGGTTGTGTATATATTGAATACACTATGTATGTGCATAAATGACTATGCGTGCGTAAATAATTACCACAAACAAGACAGTTTTTTGAAATGAGAAGACTGAGTTCTGCCAGCTTCCCTCAAGGCTGCTAAATCAAAGGAGGGAATGTGGCTTTTTCTGACCTCATTCCAGTTTTTCATCTCTTCTGTGTTGTACTTCAAGTAATTGTGGAGTGTGTGGGGAACAATGGTCGAAGACTATTAGGGGGCACTGTGAACTCGTCTTCCCCGCTGCTGCCTCTGTGATCAGGACTGTATCTTGGTTTTCTTAATGGTGGTCAAGGCCAGCCATTAACTCTGATGACAGCATGGGCCCCGGCTCCACAATGGCCTGTGATTGTTCATCAAACTAAGATGAAAGAGCATAACACTCCTGTAGCTCCTGTTTGGGCATATTTGCATGTAAGGAGGATTATTTGTGTGTGTACACTTGTTTTAGTCCTCGTGTACCTTCAAGTGATTTCTTCAATGAATGATCAGTCCGTGTGTGTGTGTGTGTGTGTGTGTGTGTGTGTGAGGGGAACTTCAAATTAAATTGTCTAGATTAATTTTTCAACCCCCCTTCTAAGAAAACACAAAGGCTTATGCGAACTGGGGGTTGTAGTGATTCACGTTGCCAAAGAGATGAAGTTCAACAATGGGGAATAATTGTCACAGTGGTCTTTTTTATTCAACAGAACAAGTCAACGACAGATGTAGATGTAGATGTTGACCTTTTACTTCTCAACCCACATGTCTCCTAAAATACCTCGTCAATTCAGGGAGAAAAACCAATTAAGAGCAACGCTTGTTACCTGGGTAACAATGCTGAGTACAGCTCGATAGTACAGAAATATTATGGCAAAAGGAAAAGAATTTTATACATAGAAAGATTATGGCATAGAGAGAGAGCAAGGAAGACAAAGAGTGCCTTACAGCAAACATTTACATTGTGAAAACTGTTTAACTATAGAGAGCAAAGATACTTGAAAGCAGGACAAAATTTCTAGAAACTTCTGGTTTGGATACCGCTTGACAGTATCCAAACCAGAAGCTTCTAGAAATTCTGTCCTGCTTTCATGTATCTTCAACTCAGGTGAAGATAAAATCCATTTCACATCACGTGTGGCTTATCACTGACCATATATGACCAGGGTCCCAAAAACACACGTCCAGATCCTGACAGTCGAATCCAAACTCGGCCAGAGCCCTTTTGTAAGACCCAGTGTTCTTGGCTTATTTCATGTCCCCTTCAGTGGCACAGAAACTGCTTTCCTTGCTTCTTGCTTCTTTACACTGTTTTATGAAACACATCTTCACTCCTGTACTGAAACGAAGCCCCTATTCCCTGCTCCTGTTCCTGTACCACATGATTCTGCCTGCCGTTCCTCCAGCAGCGGGTCGTACAGGTACATTACATGTATTCATTAAGGGCTTCTGTCCTCTCTATGGTGACCACCCAGGGGCTACTGTGAAGAGAAATACCTCATTAGCAAGCAGTAGAGTCTGTCCTCTGCTTAAAGTTTTTACCCTTTCTTGTATGTACTCGCACTTACAAGTGTGAAGACTTGATTATGGATTATGAATCAGAAGAAAGGACATTACGTCAAGAGGTTAAGAACAACCGGAAGTGAATTATGGTGATTCCTCTCCTTGGACACAGTTTGTGAAATCAGTGAGTAACACTAAAAGTTTTCATGAGGAAAAACTGGCATTACTTCTCCAGGTAAAAGTACACAATAATGTAGCTGCAAGCAATGTGAAGAAAATATTGCAGATCCTGGTTCATGTTTTATAAGCCTCTGTTTCACATCTTTTGAAGTAAATCCCCTAATCAGATACGCCATTTTAGAATACGTCTACAGAGCTTATCACAGAAACAGTCTGCTGTCTTTTACAAAAAAAAAATGTAAAGATATTATAGGCACTGTATGGTTCAAGAGAACTGTAGGTGAAAAACCAAACATGGAATAGCTGGGGATGTGCTATGTCCGGTGCACGTGGCTCTCGCTTCTGCACAGGGTGGAGTCCTGTTTGATCAACATCCTGTGTGAAGTTCAGCCCGCTCACACTGACCACACTCAAGCACTTTCATGACTCTGTCGTGACCCTCATCAGAGGCTTCCTTTGCGACTGAAACAGCTTGCAGCTCCACAAGTGCCTGTAGCCTCCAGGCAGCCCAAAACTACAGGGAAGTCAGCATGAAAACTGGGCCGAATTTACCTGTCCCGACGCCTCCCCTATCCATGCAGTGCCAACCACATCCTCTCCATCACACAGCTTCTATCATCTCACGGGAGTGTGCACACCAGCCCCGCCTCTGGGACTCTCTCAGTTTTTGCGATAGGCTTTTCAAAGGGACTGAGCACATTAAAAAAAGAGCAGTAGATGTCTTTGCTGTGCATATATATTTCTAAATGTTTTTTTTCTCCCCTCGGTTGCCAGAGGGATGAGAATGTCTAATTTCACACTTCACTTTCACCCAGTACAGCTGGGTGTCTACTGTGTTTAAATTTTTGAGCACAACAGCTGTCTTTATCCTGGAATTTCTAACAGCCAACCAACCCAGTGCCTCACCAGCACTAAATCCAGCTACAGTGGTATTTCTCTCAGTTTCATATATTAACCCTCTCCGCCGCCTAGCTATTACAGGGGGGCTGTGACATTTTCTATGCACGGCGAAGGTCTTCAGGCTCCTGTGGCGAGGTTGACTTTCGACTTACGTTTCCTCGCAGCCGTTACGACCTCTCCACTCAGAATGGGCTAGACGACAGCGAATCAAAAAGAGCACAGCAGGATTTTTTTTTTTCCTTTTATCAAAGGTTAGCGGGACCTCTGCTTCAGCATACCCAATCAAGTCTTTATAAGACCGTTCCACCTAATAGTCCGAAACATTCTGCAGACTTCATCCGGTGAGGATCTACGAAAAGGTCGCCAAGAAATTAAAAGTGTTCTTTGCACTTATAGGAAACCAGACTTCTTGCTCTTTGCTGAGTCACTAAAAATTTCCTTATTATATTATAGACTCGGTGGTACTGTGCTGATGTTGAGAGTTCCATGAAGAGTCAAGTACAATAATCAACAATTACAGTTAGATATAGCATAATATTAATGATTCATACCTTGCAGTATGCTGACAATGGGTGACAGTGATATTAGTGCACAAAGTGGGTGAGGTGTCCTTTTGGGGTTCTGCTGAGCGGGGATTTCAATTGTGACAAGAGTCAGATTCAGTGTGAGACAACAATGACTGATGCTGAAACAGGCCTGACATAGTCATTCTACACTAGTAGCCAAAGTACAATGCCCTTTGGAAATGCAATTTGGGACGCAGTTATTAGTAGTCAGTCTGGCCTTACTTTAATCCTGCTTACAGGTTTAAACACTTTCTGATTTGATGATACACATGAGATGTTATGATTCACTGGTTGAGGAAAAGATCCCATTTGCCCCCGAAATGTAGTCATTTTTTAATGCTTTTTCTTTTTATGAGTCCAGTATTATTACATCCAAAAAAATCTTTTTATGATCTTTTAGAAAGTTTTAAATTATTGCATTTCAGATTGCATTTCATAGGGTGTGGATCACAACATAAAGTTTCCAATAAGTACTGTCATTGTTACGTTTTCATGGCACCATGAATGTGTGAGAAACTCAGCATTATAAAATGCAACATGTACAACTACTAGTGAAAGAGTCACACGATACAACTTCCTTTGGGTATTTAGGAAATGAAGTGGTGTGGAATAAAGCTGTATGATTTAATGTAGCTTTGGGCGGAGACACATCACAGCTAAGGTCTCCTGACCTGACAACGTGATTGGCTGGCATGAGCAGAGTGACGCTGTAACATTTCCCTCCCAACACAACAATACAATGAGATGAAGAAGATCTGCGTGTCAAATAGGACCAATTAGTCAGCGCAACCCCCCTCCTTGGTAATGGCGTGTGAGGTGGGTGTTCATGCTCAGTGAAGCAAAGAAGGCAGGATACCTGTTGCTCACCTGTGCTCCTGGCTTTAATGTCACAAAAGCAGGTTGCTCCTGTGCTGGGGCTCAGGTGTGTGACAGACTCATGTATGGTAGCAAAAGGCTGGAAGCCATGAATGCGGGGCACTGGAACCTGCTACACAGTGTGGGAAAAGACATGAACTCACCAATTATACGACCCCCAGGACAAAGCTCAAAGCAGCCATCTTGAGCAGTAAAAACAGAGAACTGGAATGCAAAAAGTCGAAAAGCTGAAAGGTGAATCGTTTAGGGTTTTATTTGCGGAACTTTGCCGAAACACGGTACGGTGCCAGCGTCGTGTCCGGCGTTTCTATCATATTGTGCTTCGAAAACCGCAGCAAAAGAAGAAAATCATGACCATGACATCATGTTTTCTCTGGCTCCTAGGGTAACTAGCTAAGTAGAAGCACACGGTTGAATATAGAGCAGTATAAGTCCATGCCTTAAGACGTATTTGTAAAATTAAACTGGAGGGGAATTCATTTCATTACAAGAAATTTCTCTGTTGACAGACAGGGGGACAATTTCCGATGGCAAAAAGGCTGCAGATGCTTTGGAATAACCTTACCCGGTGCCCCTGGGGTGCCAGTTTGTCATCCATGCGACATTCATTTCATCATTCACTTTCTTTTGAGCCCACTATGCATTTGAGAACTTATTTAATGCCCGAATCAGGCATGAAGTTAAGTGAGAGACCCTGTCAGGTATCAGACCTCTGCATGAAGATTCTACACAGGTTGTGTGT
>JABFEA020000038.1:9176476-9206291 GCA_019775915.2 Cyphomyrus plagiostoma
AACTTTATTTTACCAGGTAAATTAACTGAAAACCAGTTCTCACTGCTTTACTTGATATTCGGGAGAAATAGCAGATTGCACATCAGAACTGCCTGGCATACAAACGTCATGCCTGTAACTAAACTCTTCAGCCAATAAGGGCAAAGGTGTGTTGTCACGGAGGCGGTTTCAGTTTGTGCAGCCAGGTGAGAGGTTGCAATGCATATAACCGTAATGCACTGCGTCAAGGTTAGAATGTGTTGCTTTAAGCCAGCGCTGTAAGCAGGTCGAACGCACACAATGACCGGATTGGGGAAACCAACTGAAACGCGGACTTAATACAGAGGACTAATGACAACAACCAGAAACAGCTGATTGCATTAAATTGAGCTGTAGTGTGTAAATAAATCCATTAATCAGTTGGAAGAGTACCATGGGCAATTGCCTGCAAATTTTGGGAAATGGTAAAATATTTTAAAAAAGCTTTGCACTATGGTTGTCAGAGTAGCTCATTATAGCTGAAAAAGTAAGAACACTTAAGAGCTAATGGAACAGCTTCACCGTCTATAATCAGGGGCTTAATGCATAATGTGTTATCAGTCTGCCCGAAGAGAGGAGCTGCAGGCGGGGGTCCGGGGCTCCCTTGCTGCGTCCGTGGACCCCAGCCCTATCAGGCGGAGACCCCATGAAGACCCTGCCTCGACGGCTGAGCTGTGGGACACGGCGGGACTTCTGATCTCACAGAAAAAACTGTTAGCGTTCCCCCGTGTGATCACCATTTCTCCACAACACCACTGTAATCATTTTCATTTCCCTAAAATCAATTTCCATCTAACCCTTATTGCGCCCCCAGCAAGATGTCAGCATTGGATGGGTTTGCAATTCAATCAGCAAACAGCCCCCTTCAGGCAGCAATAACCAAACTATAGATACAAGACCGGGAGCACTTTACTTTGCTTACCAGCACATGAGGGGTTCCTCATTTTCCAAGGCTGTTAAGTGTAATATGTTTGCAAATTTTGTGCTGTGAGTTTTAGCAGTATAGTACATTAAATGAACCCAAATTCCCTAGAAGAGCCGATAAAAATATCATATCATCTATTACTAAATGACAAGTTCCTGGGCAAATGTTGCACACGCAGAATTAAAAAAATAAATAAATAAGTGATATCACACATCACAAATTTGCTATCTCATAATTAAAAATATTTGTTTCACCATGTCATGTGCTCTACTCCACCTAAATAAAACATGTGACATTTTTTCCTTGAAATGTCAGCGTAAAAAGGATGTTGCCAACAAAATCCAAGAAAAGCTCGGGACACCTTGGATGCAATTACCTTTGAAGCCTCAGAGAGGAGTACGAGACAGACTGTGCCGGGCGACAGGCAGCACCGAGGGGCCCCGTTTGATCTGCTTCAGCACCGTAATTTACCCCGGTGCCAAAATGACACTCAGGAGGCCCGTCCCACAGAGCAGCACAGAAACCAAATCTAAAGTTTGGCCCCCCCTCCCCTCAGACCAAACAACCACACCAGAGTGGATGCAGTGGAACAACGAGCCTCACAGTTCGTCGTGAACCAACCGACCATCGATCCATTTATCTTCCACTTATCTCATACAGGGTCACTGGTCTTTATGAACCATAGTTTGCTCCTTCTCAACTACTAAAAGTGTTAACAGACCCAAGATCGTTATCAAACATTATGGTGTGTATTTACTTAGCTAATTTATTTATCCAAACCAATGCACAATTTCTAATTGTTTGTTTGTTTGTTTGTTTGTTTGTTTGTTTGGACCTCTCTGCTGACAAAGGGATCTCAACTGGCGATCTCCTGATCACAACCAAAGCATCCTAACCACTGAGTTATGTGCCACCCCAAGGTTTACAAATGTAAATTCCATTATATACAGTGTTTGGGGTAAAATTAGCCAGGTTGAGTGATTGCAACTGCCTATGGCACTCAGGGATGGTTTATATTTTGATAGAATACAGCCAGACTGAAAGGCGAAGTCCTGGTCCCGATTGCCCCTTTTCTCTTGTTCTTAAACTCTCATTTGTTCCATGTGGTCTCACCCTCAGAGAATAAACATCAGCTTGACTTTATGTTCAGCAATGACAGCGAAGCCAAACACTTCAATGCCCAGAAGGGATAAGCTGCCATGAGATCATGATGCATTACATAGTTCGAGAAAACAGATTCCAGATAACAACAGTCAAGGAAAGCCAATATGCATAGGTTTCCATAGCAATCACACAGAAGACACAAAGGACAAATTACCTGAATTGCCTTTCATGTCTATAAACAAAGATCTGACTCACTATGACAATCCATTGTTCTTCTAAAATATACAAACTAGAGTACCATTTTTGAATTTGAACCCAAAATACTCCCATTCATATATGACTGGAACATGCTACAAATGGCCCAATAAGGACCATGCTAAATCGATTTATATTAGAAGCAGATAATTTACATGCTGGTCACCATACCTTACAACAAATAGCTAGGCTGGGTGAGCACTATGATAATAGTTCCCTGACTCAATGTTTTTGTTGACAAAACCCAGATGATTACACTTACTCTAACTACACTAAATATGCTTAGTTCGCACAATAACTTGATGTGACATCCGCAGGGTAGATAAAACTGAGTTATGACAGCTTCATGATAGCGTTGGAGAGATGGACTTCCTATTCTCTTTGCCTTGGGGTCCTACACATTCCCTGCTGCCTGTGACGTAAACATATCTGGACTACCTTGGTCCAGTGGTGCAAAATGAGTTGCAACTTTTCTTTTTTAAATACAAAGCTGAATGATGGGTGAGAGCCAAAATGGTAACACGTCTTCTACAATCCATAATCAACAAATCCGATCAGAAAGAGCTTAAGACTGGCAATCTAAAACAGTATATTCAATTAAATCCTATCATGAATAGGTATCACAATGCAGTACTGGTCAAATTAATATAGCTATTAATAATTACAATAAATGGTGACAGAATTAATTTATACAATGCCAACTTAAGGTTTATTTCGTGATTTGCCTGCATATGACAATAACATGCATATTCCTTATTTTAGGGGGATATTTTTTGTCCCTTAAACCTTATTTGCAGGGTGAGTGACTGTTAATGGTCGTCTTCTCAAGTGGGGAACCAATCATTCCAGTCTCTGTTAGAAATAATGGGAAAGTAATTCAATCCATGTAATAATATTTTCTGAGAGAATCTCACTCCCGACTGGGGTTGTCTCTGCTTGGCTCGTACTGCACCCTCAGCTGAGGCAGATGGAACGTCATGCAAGCTGCAGGCTCGAAGTAACAGCTCGGCCCCGCGTCCATGCAAACACTCACACTGCAAATCAGCGAAAGCACATAATAGGCAAATTATGTTCGCATACATCAAAAGAACTGCTTCTCTCGAAAAGCATATTTCGCCAGACAGAGAGCATTGAAGACCACTCCCATGGCTAAGAGTGTAGGTGCAACACTAAAATCAAAAACCTTTAGCGGGCTTGATTATTCATGTGATGATTCCTTAGAAGTATCCCATAATACTACACAGTATCTATACAGACTGTGCTTCAGGTGTGATATTTCCTTATATGTTCTGTGATAACATCCAAGGTTTTCAAACCACTTTAAATGTCTCCATTCATGTATCATTGAATATATTTTTAACACCTGAACCATGAGGATTTTAAACTTTCATAATCAGTTTTCTACAATTATGCAAAAAATCTGCAGTGTAAAGAGTATAGATTATGTCTAAACCTTAAGAATAGGAATACAAAAATCAGTGAGCACTGATAAATATTTTAAACACATCTTAAATACCGCTTCGTGAAAAGTGAATGAAATCCACAGTCACCAAAACCTGTCAACATTCAAGCAGCCAATCAAAAATTCTTGCCTCTTACAAAGAGGTCATATTCTGTAGATACTATATCCATATTATTCTCCACTGGAGAAAAAAATTAAAAAAATGTTAGTTAACAGAAGTCATTGATGATCATCTTTTATTATATCTATCATCTGCCACATTGTGCCATGCCTTTCAGAGAAAATTGATGTCACAGAGTTCACACACTCATAACAGTAAATAACAATGTTGGCTGCACAGACGGAGTAATGATATACTGTACTGTGATACCAAAACTGGACCTACATCTATCTTCTAGAGAAGACAGCAGCCGGGGACTGCAAACTCCCAAACAGCGTAATTAATTCTTACACAGATATAGAAATTGCAATAAACAAAACAGTCTTAAGACAGTGATAGGTTGATGGTCCACTAATTAAAAATCAAAGGTTTTACAGCTGAAGTGTTATAGCATAAGGGTTTTTTATACATTTGACATGAAGGAACGGCAGTCATAATTGGCATGAACTGATATGCAGAATCACTGCTCCTGAGGATTAGTAACAAAAATGTTAGATCACACCTATGACTTCAACTGAGCTATAAGCCTTCACAATCAGTTCTCAGCTCTGAAAGAGCGTCAATTCATCTCTGGAAGTGCTTAAGCCCATAATCAGATTGAGGATCGCAGACTATTGCTTTTTAACAAGAATAAAGTTAACTGAACATTCCCTTTAAAGAAGTAAACAGCCAACATTACTTGAATTGTTTTTAGCTTCAAATACAGGGTGCAATTGACTTTTCTGTCTTTTGGTAGAAGGAGATCAGAAGTAGAACACAAGCCCCAGTAACTCTAACACATCATACTCCTATTTGTGCTTTTTTGAGCCTATTGCTTCTCTACAACCAGTGGATTCATCTCTGTTTTTAACAAACAAAGACACATCCATCCAGCATATCTAGGCATCACAATCTCAGGACTCCGCATGCTGGCTTTTATTCAAGCAGAGAAGATAATTGCGGTTAAATAAGTTTTGTATATACTGTGATCCCCACTATACCGCGGTTCAGCTATCACGCCCCTGTTATACTGCACATTTTTCCCCTACGCATCACAGTTCTCTGCGTATCGCATACGTTGCTTGTGGTCCATTTTTTGTTAGCAAATTTTTTCTGAATTATGTTATTCATATCCTTAGCCCGACATCCACAGATCATATGTGTTTACAAAGTGTGTTTTAATAAGTTTACATGTGTTTAAAGCACGTGGGAGGGGTATTTTAAGGCTTAAACTATAAAAAATGTTGATTTATACGGTCTTTCTATATCGCGGATTTTCACCTATCACTTTTAAAGCATGTGGGAGAGGTATTTTAAGGCTTAAATTATATTTAAAAAAATGTTTATTTATATTGTCTTTCTACATGACGGATTTTCACCTATCGCTGATGGGTCTGGAACGTACTGTAACTTCCAGGATAGGCGGGGGATCACTGTATATCATTATAGTTGAGAAGTGACAGTATATTACTGAATTCATTTTGTAAAATTCATTTATTAATCAACAGTTACCATAAAAACAGACCAAAAAATATTATGTAAATTGAACATTACTTTTGTGCTGTTTTATCTGATAGGCATAAATAACACAATGTATGATATTACTTGTATAATAAAAGTTATACACCAGAGTCTGGTGACCTCATTGTACTCCAGCAGTATAGAGTTATTTGTGTAGATCTGCACTCCGTCTGTTTGTGTGGGATTTCTACTTATTCTACCACATCACTGTGTACAAATTAAATTTGGATCAATTCAACTTATAATTGAATTCCTTGAAAGAACCGCCATCATCCCATCTGAATAACATAATACTCCCATTTAGATTCTGTTGAGTAACGCAGTCCATTGTTGGCTGTGAAAGGTCACAGTGTGAATGGGCTTTCCATGAACCTGAAAATGAAGCCAGCAAGCCAGCTGTGACAGCGAATGGAAATCCGGCTATGCAACGTGCATGAAGAAAAGGGGGGGAACATCATGTACAGTCATTTATGAAGCTATTTCAGATGATGCTGAGAGTTGATGTTCACAGACCACATTCCCGGCAGTCTAAAAGCCCCCCAAGAACATCCACTGGTGAAAGCAACAGAGAAAAGGACACCTCTAAAAGGAAAATTATCACAAGCCTCAGGTGAAGTAAAGTGCTTGTAAGGATAGTTCTTATTTCAAGGCGAGTCTAGATGACCTGAAAGTCTAACTGCTTTGTACAGACAGATGAAAAAACATCATGAAAATGCCCTTACAGAGTATTATGTAAGGACAGTAAATTAAAAGTATTTCTCGCTTGTTTTGAAGAATCAATGCAGCAACGGAGTGCCATCACTCTTGGCTGTGATTGGAGGATTAATTTCAAAGAGGCACCTTGAACCCCCAACACATCATCAATATGAATAAAAGTGACCTGAAAGATTTAATTCTTGGCAGAAATTCACAGAGTGATGACTGAAATTAAAACCCACAAAATAATAAAATACAGACTGTTAATAGAAGCTCTGTGGAGAAATATAAGGCCAGAGAAGTAGCAATGACCAGGAATGCAATATTTCTGATCCTGTAGCTTCTCTAACATGCTGTTCATGTATGGAGCCAAAGCAAGCAAGTATCCCAGGACACCAAGTTCAGAACATCCAGGCCCTCAATTCTATAAACGCCAATCTGTGTAGGATATGAACCCATGACCAGCCACACCTGGAGGAAACCAATGCATCAGTTAAAAACAGTGTTCTTTTCTACTTCGGGTTTTTCGGAAAGCAGTCTCGCAAAAACAAATGGCAGCACATTTTTCCTGCTTGGCCTCCCTGTGAAGCTTCCCAATTCAGTGCCGGGAAGGGAAAACAAAAGTCTGCACCCCTCTCTAAAATCGGCCACCTCTAAAAATACTTCCCTCCCTAACTCCACTTCCTGGACCGAACAGCACCCCTCAGGTCCAACTCAGTGGTCCGCTAGTGCATATGGGGTTTACCCTCCTAAAACCCCCAGTGTGACTCCCTGCTCTGTGATTGAACACCCCCCCCCCCCACCCACCCAAAGGTCTGAGATCTTCCTAAAGGCTGCAACCACTGGGATTTTGTTCTGTTTACCACATCACAATCTGGACATATTGCTGAAAATGAAATCAGGTTCGCTCGCCCGGAGTACAAGCCTTAGTGTAGAATATACATGCTTGCTGCAAGAAAAGCTTTGTCTTGCAGCAAAAGAGGTATCGAAAGGTATCGCCAACACAAATCATGCATCACACTTTTATTAAGCTAGGGAGACCTTTACATTAATTTGTACTTGTTTGCAAATACTTCAATTTAAATTCAATGAAACATTTTTCTTCCAAATAAAAGTATAAGAAAATTGAACATGCCACGAGACACTGGGAAGACATACAGCCATCTGATACTGAATAATCTTTTTAGTGGAACGGGCACAGGTAGTAAATGCTTTAGCTAGACGGACACTGAAAATCAAAGTCGGTTGTAGGTAATCATTTGACTGAAGAGAAGAGACATTGATTTGAAGAGCCTCAGGTGCATGAAGCGTGTCATTACTCTACCGTCCCGTATACCGGCACCGTACACAGGAGGATCGAAAGACTGCACAAATGAGTTAAATATGGTTTTTCTCACCTCTGCTGAGAAAGCTGGTCCACATTTTACTATCCAGCTTCTACTCAGGCGACGGCAGTCAGATTTAGTGTCCTTTGAGGAGCGGGAGAGAGAGGGGGGAGAGAGAGCGCCCGAGAATGCGCCGTACGAAGGGCAGAGGGAGCGCGCGTCGCTGCCCGAGCGGAATCCTGCTTGTGACGACTCTCCAAGAACGAAGCGACTCCAGCAGTCGCTGCTCGCTTCTGAGCGGGAAGCCCCCGTTCACTGCAGCTCGCACTGAACTGGCGGCACTCTGGGAAGAGGCAGGCTGCCACGGGAGCGCATGTGAAAGGGGAGGGGGAAAAAAAGAGGGAAAAAAAGAAAGAAAGAAAAAAAAAGGCAGCCCGTTCGCCTCGGCTCTCCCGACGTGACGAATGAGCCACACGTCTGGCGGATGGCCGCCTTACGGGGAGGGAGAGCTCGCTCGCTCGCCCGCGCACACGGGGCATGTTCTCGCCATCCGGCGATGACAGATCCCGTCACGCGCAAGCCGTAGGTGCGAACCAAGAGGGGCCACTTACAGGGAGGCTCTGTAGGTTTCCACTATTTGGGTTTGAGAGAGATTCACACAGGTGTACGTGTCGTGTGATTGGAGGTGACACATTTTAATTCATTTAGCAAATGGTTTTACCCAAAATTTTTGAGAGCAGGGCCTGACAGTCCTTGGAGCAACAGAGGGTCAAGAGTCTCACTCAAGGGCCCAACGGTAAAATCACTCACTGACTAAGGGATTTGAACCAACAACCTTCCGATCACAAGCACAGAAGCAGTTATGCCACATACTGCCCCAGCCGTAGTACAGTACATGGGTAACATTGCCCCTCCGAGCTTTTAGCAGTAAGAAAAGTCGATAATCAAGTAAAATGGCACGCAGTATTTCTGAGGTCTGACAACTTCTTGCTCTGGGGTGCACCGTCTACTCCAAGACACGGGGCGGACTGACACGGCCAGCCATTAGGGGTGACAAATGAAGTGAGAAGTGACAGCGCAAAGTCACGCTTCTTGGTAAACGGGCACCCGGGCATCTGTGCCAGCTATTTGACAAACGTTATTTCCCTGGGCAATTTATACCGCCACCACGTGCCAGACAATGCCCTTACGCAGTGAAACTGAATATTTATCCTCCGTGGTTTCCCGCTGTGCAGCTAATGTCAGAGGAGGATATCCTTGTTACATCGAGTCACCGTCTCAATAGGTACAGCCAACACTTGTCCATTCTATCTTTACTTCTCAAGAGTCATGAGACACTTTCTTCATTATAGGCCTGCTCAAAGAACAACAGTGAAGTTTACATATTGCCCCCTTAATATTCTTCACACATGACAAGCTATCTCAAGTGTAAAAAGCTGTAATACTGAGCATGACCCGAAGAATTCAATTTGATCTGGCTTACTGGTTCCTATATGCACAACTGCACTTGAAATCAATGCTTGAGAGATAAGTTTCTTCACCCCAGAATATTACATGCCTGTAAACTGTTTGTTTCTTGTTTTTCAGGCCTACAGCTGTGACACGAATTAAGGTTAGACCTTCGTTTGATAAAGCGTTTAATCTCATTAAACGCTCTCCAACCCACAAGCACTGTCTGGCGGTTTCCCGCCATCAGAGGCCAGTCATAGGCTGTCAGCATTAGCATTTTTCATGGTAACTCCGGGAGTTTGATGCTTTTACTGCTGACAACATGAATGACAATAAAGGAAACCAGAAGGCGGCATCTTTATGTCATTTAAAGAAATGCCTTTAGACAGGCTGCTGTGCCGCACTCAATACCCATTACTTCCTTCCCATCACCAAACGTAATGAAAAAATAAGACGCAAAGGCCTTCGCTCCAGAGCCGTAAATTGAATGCCGTGCTCACTTTACGGGTGTCTGGAAGGCCTCCCGTCCGCATGAAGATGGAGATCCTGGCCAGCTACACTCCATCCTGAAATAGCGGTTTTCAGATCTTGACTTTTCCCGGGCTCTCACTATCGCTCTCTTTAGGCTATGGCAGGGCGACAGGCGGATGAACTTCCCGGTTGTGGGCGGGTGGAGGGGCGGAGCCAGGTAACGCTGCCACAGAGCGCACAGTCCACAGCTCCAGGGCCAACGAGAGCAGCCAAGGTCGAACGCCAAACAGAAAGCAAAGAACAGCCCCCACTGCGCCGTAGCTGCTTAATGAGGGCCCTAAGCCCTCTGCCAAGCCAACGGAGTATCATGAGAGCAAATTCTGTCAATCTGCCCCCCCCCCAGCATCAGGCATGAGCTGCTAGTCTACAGCACGCACGTGTTGGAGTGCAGAAGGCCTCTTCGTAACGTCACGAACATGAACTGGAAAACAGAAGCGGCACTTCACCGCTGCGCAGACGGAACCAGCGCAGATGTACTTGTTTAGAAATCGCAGCCCTGCTTTCTAGACAAACAGCAGGTACCGCAGACGCGCTGCCCCCAACGGTCTCAGTATAAAAACTCATGAAAACATTGAAATACTTCGTAGAGCATCCCCACAGCGAGGCCCCGGCAGGACCACCGCGCACCTGCCTAAACCAAAGACTTCCAGGTGGTCGGCGGCGAGCCACACAGCCTTTGGGCTTCGGAGCATAGCAGGGTGCCGCTTTCATTACCGACTCTCGAGATGAGCTCCAAGCCCCATCCAGGAGCGCAGGGTTAGGGGGAGGGGCACGTGTCGTCCCCTGTGCATCGAAGAGTACTCCGACTGCCCATTGTGCAAAGCTCATGCCACGTCAGTCCTTCCTGTGCTCTTGCTGATGGGCCGAACTGGCACCCTAAATGGCCGCAGTGCCACAGCACCTGTCTGGAAAACTGTATCTTTTCATTTGAATAATTCCTGTCGTAATGCACGAGTTGTTCTATATAAAATAAACATAAACAGGCGCAGCTGAGAGGGCATTAGAGATCACCACCTGGGCGTGCCAGAGCCAGTCACAGAGGTAAGGAATGCAAGGGCGATCAATCACCCATGATGCACTCGGGACAACACATGATGCAAGCACAGGGGGCGGGAAACAAACTGAGGAACAATTACAATAAAAAACCGTTTAAAATCAAATGTCAAATGTCATTTAAACCCCTGGCAATTAATTAAGGCTAATTTCCAATGTAATGCGAATAAACACGCTAAGGCTGGGATTGTAGCACATTTGCTAGCCAATTGTCTCGTCGTATAATTCTGTTCAATTCCTAGAATGACTTGCCGGACAGCAGTAGACCAGAGGCAGGATGAGATTCTTGAAGTAAACCCTTCAGAAATACCAGAATAATTAATATGAGGGTTACCCCATTGCCTCTTTCACTTCACAGTGCTTTGCAAATATCAGGAGCTGTCCTTAGCATTCGTCACTTGTTATGGCTACGGCAGTTCATCACGGTCACCCGCGATCAGCTTAGCCAGTTCCTCACGGCGATAAGAAAACCGACGGCGCACGGAGCAGCCTCGCGTCAGCAAAGCCAAGACTGCCACCTAGTGCTTGATGTGCTCCCACAGGACCGGCCGAACGATTCCCGCACCCCCAGGATCACGCCACAGCGAGCACCAGCACGCAATTAACATTTAGGAAGCCGAACACTAGCGAGTGACACATTTGCATTATGTAATCACAACGCGACCAAGCCTTCAGGAGAATGAGAGATTAGCGGCTGAAAGGAAATACCCGGCAGGAGGCCGCGATGTCGGGGTGCGGTGGGGGGGCAGGAATTTGATTCCACTCATGGTCAAGGAGATGTTGGGAGAGCTCAGATGTTCTGAGGTTTCTCACTTAACTGCACACACATTCTCTGCTAGCAGTAAACAGATACCTCCTGTCCAGGCTGCTCCGAATATTGGGCAGAGAGTAAACACACCAGGCACTCTGCGCACCAGACGGGCACCGAAATAAGCACAAAAACGCCCGACAAAGTCTGGACATCATAAATCAGCCCTGTGCTATTGCGTTTATTTATAAAGAAAACCCACTGTTTATGTTTGCATTGAAGTTTACACAGCTCCCGTTCTGCAGATGGGCTAAAGCTTTTCATCGACATGGCTGTCAAACACAATACCGAATAAAAAAAAAAAAACACTTGGACCTGCTTAGCCCCTAACAATGAAGCAGGACCGCCCACCACCCACCGCCCCCAATGGCTTCACAATTCCATCGCCAACCCCAAAGGTCCCATTGACCTCTAGGCCTTTAGGTCACAGTGATGCTCTGACCAAAGGAGGCAAAGCTTTGCTGCATTTCAGCTAAGCAAAGACACATCCGTACGCCACAAAACAATAATGATGCTCCCCGGGTTACGAGGATTTCACAGGCATGGTCGGCCAGGCTATGATATTAGCTGGGTGAGGCGTACTGTACTAAAATGCATTTTCGTCTTAAGATATTTCTGGCATTTATTGGAACCCAGGGAGCATCTGTAATCAAAAGAACAAAGGCATGACACAACAATTCTCCTCCGCACTACAGATCCGCCACCGTCATCCTATTGGTGAAGAAATGACCATTCTCTGACATGCCATGGTGAGGGCATCAGAGATCACAAGAAAACATTCGGCCTATAGCATGGTGCCTGAGACAATGACTGCGACGAGTCCACTTTGACGTCTTCCTCCATGGCCACAGTCCCACGGCCTAAGAGTGCTGATTTCTGTCTGCTCAACAGATCATCTGCCCAATACAGGAGTTCCAGCACAAATCGCTAAACGTCCACGAGAACATACAGACCGCCGATGCAATCTGATTTAATGCGGGGCCACTCCCTCAGTGAGCCCCACACCATTGCTGGATCTTCACTTTTTATGGCATAAATGCTAGTTTATAGCATAAACTTTATACAGTAGGAAGCGAAAAATGACCACTGTTGCTGAAAAAGGCAGAATTACGCGGCGTTCTGAGTTATGAGATTGTTAATTTATAGGAGGAACATTAAGGAGAGCACAGGATGTGACTGCAGGAGTCAGAATACAGCAGCTGTCACATCACAATGAATAACACTATGAGGGAGTATTACATTAAACTTCTGAGTAAAGTTTGCCAAAGATAAATGGAGCTGAAATGGGAATGGAGTTGAAAAGCGTGACCTTTGAGGAGCTTTCGAGCTCCTCCCACTATCATGCTACCTACCTGAGCTGCTGGAGGGGGTGATGAGGTTGGCGGGGGCGCCCGCTGGGGGCAGCTCGCCATTGTTGAGCTGCTTGACCCTCTTCAGGTGGGATTTCCCGTTGTAGTGGACCTGGGCCTGAGCGGCCGAGTTCAGCTGGATGTTGCAGACCTCGCACAGGGAGAAGAGCAGCTTCTTCTTCTCCTGAGTCAGCCGCAGCTCGGCGGTGCCGGCGGCAGCACCGTCGCCGGCCTCCTCCAGATCCAGGCACGCGGCAAATGGCAGGCAGAGCCGGCCGTTCTCCAGCAGGTGGGTGGGGCTGAGGGGTCTCTTCATGCCTTAAAAGAAGAACCAGAATGTGAGATTAGAAGTTCAGACCGACTTAGACGTGTGTCCAGCCTGCGGTTTCTTCGCAGGTGAAGCCTTCTCCAGCACCCGCTCTTAACGCCGGCACTCGCTAAACGGATTTCTCGTCTGTCTGCGCGCGGGGCTCGGAAGAGCATTCTGATATTGCCGCATAAAGCTCCCCCTCAACCTCTTCCTTCCCCCGATAAGAGCAGAAGCGTTTCCGCGGGATCTGAACGAGGGAGTGTGGTCGGTCCTTGGGAGAGTGAGCAGGTGTCAGAGCGTGGCGCCTCAGCGGAGCTCCAGGAAGCTCGCAATCTGTCAATCTCTACCTGCAGCGTGAGCATTTCCAAGGGAAACTCACTGAGGCGAGCGAGAGGGCTGCCCATAGACCTCCTGTGCCCATCTGTTGCTCTCCTGACAAGCTAAATTCACATGCTGTGTACCCATGGGTATTACACAATCCACTTTGTGGCACAGTCTGTGCTGAGGCTTTTATTTCCTCCTGTATTCTGATTGGTCTCGCCTGTTGTGTGAATTTGGCTAGCCATGACAAGCTATGGGGTTCAGTGGAAAATTTGCCCTTTGAATACAAGGAAACGTCCGTACACGTGCGCGGTGAATGATACAGTTACGTTAAGGGCATTTCTGCCGTGCTGTCGTCCCACATTGCCGGTGGGGCCGGTTTGACTCTAGATATAGCTTGATCATCTCACACGTCTTGAGATGTTTGTGTAGGTCTCTTCTTAGTATTTCAGATTCCACCCACAGGTCCAAAAACAGGCTGATCAGGTGAGCTGCTGAAATCACTGTCAGTGTGAGACTGTGTGCGTGCATGTATGCATGTGCCTTACACCCTATAATTTCCCTACTACTCCTCATTATGAACCAGATGGAAAAAACATTTAGACTAGATGTAGAGAATGTAACTATAAAAACGCATGAAAACCCAGAGGTATTGCCAAGCAGGTCCAGTAAAAAACTGAAGGAATCCATAAATAAATGTGTAATAATCCATAAAAATCCCAATCCCCCACCTTTCACTGTTGCGAAAACCCCCAAACGTTAAACAATTCGGAGTAAACAAAGTCCTACGTAGCTCGTTTCATTATCCGTGGCCTCAAAAGCCTGGTGAAGCTTCTGCCTTTCAAACACGAAGAGGTGAGCTGCATTGTGCATTCAGCGCCTTGGAGACCCTCCTATCTCCCACTCCATAACCGCTCAAAGAAAATCGCTAAATATTACACTATATGCAGAGGTCAAGCAGGCAAGTCTCGTGGGCTGAAGTTCCCATCTGCTCTGTAATCACTCAAAGACAAACTCGGTGATCAATAACACAGCCACACACAGTAATCCCGGCCGACACACTCAGAAAACTTTACAAAATGCCCCCAAAAGGTTCTGCATAATTTTTTCCCACAATAAAGCATGATAAAATAATGATTCCTGCCCATTTCTCAAAATATTTTGCTCCTAAAAATCTATTCCTAGACTGCCCCTTTTACAAAAAAACGACAAAATGCAGAGCGCGGCGCATGAAGAGTGATCCTCTGGGGCTTCCGAGATACGCCACGTTCCCCTTTTCTCACGTAATAATGGAACGCACTGGTAGCCAAGACAGGTCTCAGTGTGAGGCCCGTGTATGCTCTCATCGGGCAGGGACCGCGGAACCCCAGCACTGCGGAGAGGCCCTCTCACACTCTACTGGGCCTCATCAGCACGGTTCGGCCGGCTCCCGAGAGGCTCCAGGGTCGGCATGCCTGTCTGTCATTTCCCTCCACAATTCTATTAAGAGACAAAAATGCTGCCATATCTGACAACTACAACCCATATCTCTTGGGGAAATCGCCTCAAAACATATATATTTTTTTGCTTTCCAGGGATTAAAAAAAGACTTGTCTCTACAATCCCGTCTGTCAGCAACTAGGTCACAGCAATACCCAACTCATAATACGAATCGGCCACTTTTGGGCCAATTCTCGCCGTTCTGTGGGCAGTCACCTTCCCAGGAGCCTGGCATGCTGAATAATAGGGAGCGAGCATTAATTAAACGGGCCAGATACAACTTGACACACATTCTGCCTACTGTGAGAACTTCGATAATATGAATGAAGAGGCAGCATGAGATTACAATGCTAATGTTTGAAAGACACACCTGGGACGTTGTACAGAGTTCACTGTTGCCTCATGAAGCCAAAAAAAAACTCAAAGCACAGATTGTATTCTTTTACAACCCACAATTATTTCTGCCTCCCATGCTGTTAACTGTTGAAATAGTGCAGAGAAAAAAAAAAAAAGAGTAGAATTCAGTTTTATGAAACAGTAAATGTATTACAAAACACGCTTTCCAGCATATGCACTTTCCAGCATATTTAAACTCTACAAAAACTACTAGGCTCCGGTTTTTCTCAAGCTTTCTTTGCCAACTGCGAACCTGAAACTGAGCTTCTATTCTCGTTAACAGGGTAACTGCTCAAAGCGAAAAGTCCAGCACGATTTATAACACCTCTTACGAGGTCCCGCAGAGTAAGGAAAATGCAAGGTAATTCAGAAAAAAAATAACGATAAACCAAGGGAGCTGCTGGACATTATACATAACGACTGTTAATTTAAGACCTTTTTCAGGTCCAAATATATATATTTTTGTTGCTTTAGGTGTTATCCATCATGTGACTATCCAGGTGGTTAGAACTGATTGCTGAGAATAGAGTGTAATTTGCCTGCAATTAGCTTGAGTTACACATAAGCCTTTACCTTGCTCTTATCATTTCACTATTCACACCGAATAATGACCACTGACATTAAGAATTCTTAAGCTTGTTCTGCACAATGACCATTAAAATGAAGAATTCTTCCTTCTTGCTCTCATTACTGATTTGACCACAAATTCCGGCGAGCAGGTCATGGATCTCACTCCTGTAGACTGATGCATTGTGTATCGGTCGACAATAACAGTCAGGCTTTGATTATATCAATTAGCAGCATGATGTGACAAGAGAATTCTCACATTCGTGGTTTTAGCCCCGACAGTGCGAGAGACGTACGACACTTCGAGCTCGTGACAGACTCCCCGTTCGTGGTGTGATTCGCACACACAGCTCCTGCATGTTGCTGAGATGGAACTATGGGAACGGCGTCCCATTCGCACTGCTGCAAATCAGACCAATTCCCAAGTTCCTACCTCGAAGAGCGCTCTCACTTAGGTAGAGTACAGCTCCAAGGAGTTGCTGATGTGCAAAAAGCAAGCTTCACTAGCAGGCTTCACGTCACAGCAGATGGGGCACGGGCTATCTATAACCACTCATGCATTTTAGAAAACACATCCTTTGCATTGATCCTAAGGGTGTTAAGAGTACCCGACATTGCCAGTAATGATATTAGCAGGGGCATTTACGGGGACGGGAAAAGCTCATTGGGCCCCAGAGTGCCCCCTCCCCTGTCACTCCCCAATTCAAAACATTTCATTGACTAATGTTGTAATGCCCCTCTGTATGAATTATAGCCCCTTTTATGTCTCCCTGGATATTACCCGTAAATTTACACCCTCTGACAGCATGAGTCAGCTCACACGGGGGTTAAAGCTGTGACTTACAGCCCAGTGATGGTGGCTGCAGTACTTTCTATTTATCTAAGTTTCATGCGTAGGAGGACAAGGAAAAACATATATGGTATATGGTCATGCTTTATTTAAGCACGCTAAGAGATCGGGCCGTGGGACCTGAGAGTGTCAGAGAGATAAACACGGACGTGCCAGACCCCAATGGGCGAGGGAGACTGACAGGTAGACGCAGACCGCGGAGTGCTGAACCATCTCCCGCTTAACCATCCGGCAGCAGATGACAATACAGACCACATGCTAGACGACTGCCACACGGGCCGACCATGGGGGGATAGATGAGCCACTGATATTTGAAAAGAGGAGAGATTACGTACTACCCTGCTACAATTGTCCAGATGGGAAAGTCACAGGGGGGGTGGACAAGGAATTTAAACAAGATGTGCCTCATGCGGGGTCCTTACGTAAATGACTCTAGCAGCAGATTCCACAGACCACACCTATAAGGCCCCAACGCCAAATCCACGCTTAAATCTACCCCAGGAAGGGGAATTTAGCAGTGAATTTATTTTCGGCTTTAGCAGCACAGGATTATCAACACAGCCAAGACAGAAGGATGTTTATTAATACCCTCGGCGTATAATGCTCTCTGCCTTCGAACGCACGTCTGTGTCAAGTGAGCCAGCCCTGCGAATGTCATCCTGGGAGCCGCTGCCAGATGTCTGTGTCTGCGTAAGGTGGCAAGCCGGCCTGCCAAAGGTATGCCAATGTTTTGTACCTATTAATAGCCTGTGATGTTTCCGCGGTGCATCGAGCCAAGAATTATTCCGCAATATTTTTCACTTAACCCTCTGCGGCAGCATCGACCTCGTGTTTTACTCCGATTGCCTGGCGACGGCAAGACGAAAATGCACAAAGCCTGAAAAATACAGATCTTGAGTGCATTTGATTCTTTAAGCTTTTTAATCACCTATGATACATTAAGTTTGTTGGAAATCATAATGGGAAAAAAAACTAATTACAACAGACCCCTATTGTTCTTAACAGCCTGGCCTGAAGTTTTCTTTTGTTTTTTGCTGCAAGTTATTTATTTATTTTGGAAAGCAATTACTATTCAGTGATAAAAAAGATGCCCTAAAATGCCAGCTTACAGGCACGTTTAGCTCAATTTTTTTTTATGAGCTCGGAACTAAACAACCGCTTAAGCTTTTACTGCCGATATATATAACTTCATTATCATCAGCGGAATTAAATTAATCGTCTCACTTCCACCAACACTTACATGTTCCCACTGGGCACCAAAAAACAAGATAATGAATGGGCCTGTTTTTTTTTCCCCTCTATCGAGGTTTAAAGTACAAGCAGGAGTAAGGCATTCCAAAGGGGCACACAAGGTGTGACTAATGATGCCATAAGTGAATCACGACTGTGTTTTCCAACTGGACAGCAGAGAGTCCTGGCCAGGGGGGCATGACAGAACGTCTCACCGTGGAGAGTCTGACCACAGAGCGGTGCCGACCTGCAATGACTCACGGCTGGTACCAGATGGACCCTTCAATGGGAAATCAGACACACCCATAGAGGGTCTTAGTGAAGCACACTGCCTGCAATTTAGGCCCAGGCCTTGCAAAAACAAACAGGGCATGTGGAAATAAAGCTAACATCCACAATTGGGGACTTCAAGGAGTGCAAATAATAGATTTGAATATAAACACAGTGGCAAGTTTATTAGGTACACTGGCTGGCTAAAAGCAAACAGTCTGCTTCTCCAAACAGTGAATTGTCTGGCTGCAACTGAATACATACAGCAGGCAGACCAGGGTCAAGAGGGTCACTTACTGTTCTACTAGGCATTCAGATGACTAGCAGGCCGGATCTGAGTGCTTTCAGACGTGCCGTGGTAGTTGGTGCCGTACATAGTGGATTTAGCACTTAGAAGCAGCCACCTTCCAGGGATTTTTCATATACTACACTGTCTAGTTTGGTGAGAACGGCAGAATTAACAAAAAAAAACATCCAGTCAATGGTAATTCTGTGGGCAAAAACACTTTAATGAGATAGGTCAAAGGAGATTGGCAGATTGCACTCATTAAACTCATCAGACTCGTTAAAGCTAATGGTCAGAGTGCAGAAACAGTGGCCCAGCAAACCTAAAGGCTTCTCTGAATGCCCAATTCATCTACCTTCCAAGCAGTTCTGGCACAAGTAGGTCTTTCCTAGTACTAGATAGCTGTATGTAATAAAGTGGTCAATGTGTGTAATTTCTTGTGTCATTAACCATCATCTAGATGTTGGTACTTCCCATATTTGGGTCCTTTCCATAATTCTGGAAAAAAACAGCCCAAGAAAATCTTTTTATTCCTTTTTAATTGTTGACAGGGTCAGTCAAAGGAACAACATGCAATTCTGTCAAAAGTTCCTATGCTTAGCTTGGCTCAAACATGGAAACCAAAACAAGATTTTTTGGTTGATATTACGGGGCCTACGCAGGAAGCTGAACAGCTTGGCATACTCTTAAGTGACAACTGGACAAACAGCAGAACCGCCCTGACATCCAGAGAGAACACTTCAGAAAGCATGGTCCTGTATACACTGGCACCATCAGGACGCAAGGAACCTTCTCAGTCCTCTGCAGCGTACAAATGCTTTATTTACATTCACCAACCATACTTGTGCTTGTTTTAATGTTCAGACCTATATAAAAGTAATATCAAAGTGAGAACACGCTACAGTGAAGAACTCGGGGGGGAAAAAAACACCGTGAAGAAACCTTCCTCCCCAAGGATGGTCTAAAATAAGGTTCACTGCAACCAAAACAGCAGGAGAACAGAAGCAGACTCAGGAGAGGGGAGGTTAGGGAAGGGTTATGTACAGTAAGTCAAGTGAAAAGAAACAAATGTCTGCACATTAAATTACCCTCAAAGCTTTAGAACTGCCCAACCTACTTAAGCCCTCATGACAGTTGGTCAACAAAGTGAACCAGACAGCTTTTGAGATGCACCAAAAATCTAACCAAAATATCAACCCTCTCTTAGTCAGCATTATAATCACCAAGTTACAGTTTTGTGTGCATAAGGTAGTCTAAAACCAACAAAACCAACATTTTTCTTAAACTCTGCTTAAAAACACTGAATATATATATATATATATATAATAATCAATTCTTGAGAAATATTTCATCAGGAAGCCAAAGCCTACAAAAGATCTCAAAGAGACATCAACTGGCAGGCTAATCCAGGCTTGCCGAAGCATTTTCACCCGCGACTGAGAACATCTCATCCACCCGTTGAGGTCGGCCAGATTTCCACAGCCATTAGAAACAAACAATAGTCCACATATTAAGTTTCCATTTCAAGAATGAACGAAACACAAAACGAGCTCAAAGGCATGGGGGGTGTATTTCCAAGAAGGCTGTTCGCTGCTTTCACTGAGAATGACAGAAAGGCATCCCACCTCTTCTTTTCTTTTGCTTATGAGGCAATTCCACTCTACGTCACCCTCCCACTGTACATCTGCCCTTGAGCTGACACTTTGTTTGGCACTTTGTGTAATCATATATCAAGGGATGAGCCTTTGTGAAAGTCACGGCATACAAACAAGTAAACATCACGGCAATATAAAATGTGTCAAACTGGATTTGAGCAGGATGCGAGGAGGAAGTTGCTGAATCAGATTCTGAGCAGGTAGATCGACGGGCTAATGGATGCTGCTAGAGATGAACGGGGAAGAAAGGATTATATCAGAGGCTGCAGGCATTTGCAGGAGGGAACTCATGAGTCACAGTTTGCTCCAGGACTTAACATCCCTTCTTTGTGACAATGGAGATGACTTTGAAACACAGCCATCTGGTGAACAAAGGCAGAGGTCAGCATACAACCACTTGCTCTGGGCAGACCTGAGCAAAGCATTATATCAATACAGATAAAGGAAACAATAATGAATGAATGCATGATTAGTGGGAGGGGATGGCTAGCGTTAGGAGTACACTGCCCAAACATTGATCTATATATAGGAATTAAAGCGAGGGAGAGCTTATGATTCATGTTATAATGCCCTAATGTTACAAATCTTTCATTTCTTGTCAGGGTTAAGGAGTCACATAAGATGCTCTAGCTTAGGGCCTATAGAAGGCAGAAGACTAGTCAGTGAGGGAGATTTGCTTAATTTAGTTCCTACCATAAGAAAAATGAGCCCAAGTGTCCGTTTTTCTAAAGATATTCATCACATATCCTTAAAAAGTACCCAAAAGAGGACACTAGCATACCTCCTCAGCCTGGAGTTGGGTACAGATGAAATCAGGAGTCTAAGAACAGGTGATAGGGATTAATTTGGCTGTCCTAACATAAGCTTTAAGTCTGGCCATTGCCTTCCGGAACCATGTATGGTATACCTGAATCATTACACATTCATTGGGAAACAGGATGAATGGTGGAAATGTAGGAAAAAGAAAAACCTTACTAAACCAATTACCAACTACCTGGATTAGTCTGTAGGAGTGACTAATGGATACACATCCTTTGGTTAGGCCATCATGTAGAACACGAAAAAATACGATGTATGATCCTCCCCGGGTTGGTTTTTTCATGATATGAGTAATAATCATGTCAAATAACTGAAGGTCAGTTGCTCACTGACACATGAGGCAAACAGATATTTGTGCACAAAAGGACTGGACAGATTACTAAGTCTACAGTGATTTATTATCTTTATCTGGCAAAAGATTAGAATAAAGCATTCCCACTGCAAAATCATTTTTAATATCATGACAGTGCATCAAAGAATCTCCCGTGCAGCTGTTAGGCATTCAGGACTGAGATACAACCTCATAATTATTCTCCCGTTAGTAATCCATCGTGGACCAATCATTTCACGGCTGGCACTGACAAAGCCGGGACATTAACCCACTTCTGCAGTGCTTTGTGCTACCACGTCTACCTCCATGCAATCTGATTATTCTAAATCTAAATGACTCGCATCCTCACTGAACAGATAATCTTTAAGCACCATGTTCTAAATGTGCATCAAGCCTGCAGCGTGAAACCAAGCTGCAGAGCAACATATCTGACAATGTTTACATAACGGCAGATGTAAGATTATACAGAAACTATAATAACCATTTCCTGTGTTGACTATTTCAGGTGCAGAAGCTACAAATCCAGACCAAGATTTTGTTTCTACCAACCAGTTGAGTACTCTGTGACTGTGATTCTTTATGCTCATCTGGATAGTAGAAACAAAATTGTGGTCTGGATTTGTGCATTGAAATTCAGTGTAGATACAGGCATTCTCGTATACCTTACTAACACTGCACTTTGCAATGAAAAGCACTGTCATCCAAACTGCAGCTAACATAAAGAAACTCAGCGAGAATTCTCTTATTAGGCCTGAGGAAAGACGTCAGGTTGGGTCCCATGGGAAAATGCAGCGACTTCAGTATGAAATTATTTTTCAGACCTGAATGCTCATCCAAGAAATGAGAATTGTGCAAGATTGGTGAACCAGTTTCACTGACAAACATTCCCTTTTCTTTGAGGGAAGATTAATAAATAATCAAACAACGGAACTTATTTTTTAAATCCTCTGTGCAATTTCTCCTAATGGTAATGACTGTTGGAGAAAAAAGGACCACACTTATTGTCCAGGTTCTAAAAGAAATGGTGGAATTACAGGAACATCTACTTGTTAAACGCCAAGGAATTCCATTAACTTGTACTTAACACATTTTATGACAATGTGAAGTGCAGTAGAGTTTACAGAAAAAAAAAAACAAATTGAGTAATGTGGAAAAAGGGAACTGAAATGTATTCCCTGTGGGGGTCAAGCAATATATAGTTGGAGAGTAACTGCCCATAAACAAACAAAAAAGCAGACCAGAAATATTTAAGTGCAGTGTTCTTTTAGGCAGAAGTTATCCATTCAAACCATGTGTTCAGATCCACAATGAACGCGACTCAGTTGTTAGGGGGCCCTCGTGGCTCTCTGGCAACATGTGGTACTGCAGCTGTACGATTTGTCCGGTTTACGGTCTGGTGCTGAGATCCAGTGGAGTGTTTTCTTGCCCACATCGCAGTCGCATGAGCATAAGTACAGAAAGCAGAGTAATGTCCCTACAACCCTAGAAATCGTGTATCCATCACCCCAACAGTGCCTAGCAGCTGTTATTTCCTGGCCTGCATTTTTAAACTAAAATTACATTTAAAAGATTAGCAGACACTTAACTCAGTTTCACCTCATCCGGCAGCCATCTAATGACATTTTCCTGATGGCTCCGTTCTGTTATGCCCAGATAAAAATGGCAATAGTGCATGGTTCGCAAGGTGCAAGATTTCATGGCTGAACGTTACAGCTTTAACTGCGGGCAATCCTATTTTACAGATACTGGTATCAGAATATGCACAGGGTGTGAGGCATGTTCCAAGGGTAATATCCTGGGGACAGGGAATCGCAAAACACCACGTTGCAAAAACCATTGCAGGTCCATTAAAATCCAATATTGTGAAATAATGGTAAATAATAAGTAGAGTGGGAATTTTATTGTAAATCATTATCCCATGATATAAGGAGGAAACAGTATTAGTAATTACCAAATGCACACCAAACAAGACTACAAGTTCTCTTAAAAAGAGAACTTTTTAAGTATACGTATACAAATTTTAAGTATAAGTGTACAAACAAAACACGCACAACATCAATAAAATGTAATATGAGGGATATTAGGTTGAGCTGTGCATAGACACATCTTTCTGATTTCAACATTAGCTAGTTAAGAATAAATAAACATTGGCGAATAGTGAATCCAAGGGAAGGGTAAAATTTACTGGCGCTGGAGGTCGCGATGATCTCCCTGCATGTCAATAACCATTACGCTGTGCAGCGTGGTGTATGCCAGTGAATCTCTGTCATTTGTCTTGTGTTCTGTAAAGAAATCATCATCATCAATTCATGGGTCATAAATCCCATTTCCGTGGGAAACCTAAATAGGATTGTTACATCACAGACTAGCATTTCATATTTTCATCAAGCCATTTCACAGTTTAAAAAAAAATGTTCCGCTGTTTTGCTGCCATTTCACAGTTTTTAAAATTTTGCCCTCCATTCGCAGTTGCTCAAGAAACATAACCCCCCCCCCCCCCCCAAATACCAACACATTACTGTGGGTAATTAATTAGAGCGGAACTAGACACATGGCCACCCAAGTGTGACAACCCAGCTAAACAATATGGTTAAGTAGTTCATTAACATTCAACATTAGCTAACTACATATGCTTATTAATTAGAAGCGTAACTGCACAGGACTAATACTAACTAGTGGCAGCTTAACTGTCAGCAAACCAGTTAAAGTTCTTAGCTAGCAAATGACTAACAATCTTCGATAATGTGAACTGTAATCTGAACTGTAAAACAGGGTATCCAGCATTTTCCATTTCAGTATTTATAGAAAATGCAAAACAACTTCCAGATTTCTAACGCTGCTGAAAATCCATGTTTGTTTTCATTTAAACAAAGAATTAAAACAGATCACTGTGAATCATTTCACTAAACAGTTGTTAAACATGCCGGTGTGTTTCCAGCTAAATGATTCGTTTCACTATGTGGTTACAAATAGTCTGGTTCCAGGGTTCAGTCTTAAAGCAAACAGTTTAATTTCTGTTTGATGTTGGCAGGGCAAGCCGCTAATTTGCACGTTTCTGTGTAATTCCACCCACAGGGGGACTTTGACACAGAGCTGAATCTCAGGCTGCCTCTCAGGACTGACTTTTGAGAATGGGTACTTGCTTGGCTGCCCTAAAACTAGAGGAATCAGTCCGTCTGTGTGAGGCTCTATAAGAGTAACCATGCTGCCCTGAACAAGTACCCAAGGATCAGATGAGGTTTTTGTGTCACATGTCTGCAGAATGAGTTAAATACGTTTCTAAAACTGCTTAAGAACAATCAGTGAGACTGAAGTTGCATCGGAATGCTGCAACATCTCTATATCTGAAATTTCTGGCAAAAGTACTCCCTCATCAAGCGGAAAAACATTCAGAAATCATGTGCTGCTTTGAGTATCTCCAGCAGTGCAATAAGCCCCTTATGGGGCTGACGCTGTCTTGCATTTTCCACTTAAATGCTGAGAGAAAAGGTCACTGCTGCCGAAAAGTGTTTAATTTCTCTCGCAGCAGGAGGGGGGCACATCAGGTAACCAAAGGAACTTACAAACGGAAGTCATCACTTCAGATGCTGCAAACCTCATGTTCCCTTTAAGATGGTGTCACGCGGGAAACTATCAGTGTCTCGACATTTATTCCAGTCTGAGAAATTATTCACCATTAGCTGAGCTTCTGTCTGCTATGAGGAAAAAAAGGAGTTGATTTAATTTATTCAACAGAATCTTAAAAAGACAAGTTTGGGCATGCCATAACTCTCCTGCCTCTGATGAAATATGATCTCAAAGCTGATGCAACACGATCTTAAAAGTCATTAGTCATTAGCCATTGTTCCCCCACCGACAAGTGTCACCCCAGCCGTATCTGATCAACAATTTGAAGACTTGTACTGTGATTCTTATATATTCCAGCTGAGGGAACAGCTTCTTGGATATGCCCCATGCGCAGCCCCGTCTCCGCCAAACAGCTGCCGCTTCTCCTGGGACTGGCTTTCTCAGCTGAGCCAGCGTGTTTCGGCCCCAAGTGAGGTCTAAAGCGAGGCCTCTTTCTAGGCCAGAAGGAGCAGCTGCTCAGCTCTCAAAGTCGGGCATCACAACGCGACACCAGCTGAAATAGTGGCAGTGATCTGCATTCATTTCTTCTATGACTGAGGCAGCTTGTCCACACCACACTGTATCTCCTGCCAGCGTCTGCCATGAATCACCTTAAGCTGGTGCAGTTGTGTGGCAGTCACTTACCTTGGCCTTGCTCTAATGAACCACAGAAAAGGAATGTTGGGGCACTGCCGTTCCACACGTCTAAGTCTTCTTTCAAAAAATGAGATGGCGTTGACTTGCGTTACATAAAGGCTTTTTTGTTCGCGGCAGGAAAACTGACAGAGCATCTCCAGAAGAATAACCCAGCCCCCCCCCAACGCCATGTCGCTCAGACTCACACGTGCGCCTTTACTTTGCCGCGACCTTGGCGCGCTGACATCGCAGCGAGTGTCGGACGGTCACGTTCAAACGGCATGGCCCGCGTCAATCAGGCGGGAATGTGAAATTTAATCCGGAGCATGTGGAAACGGCCCGGGCTTCCGTTTCATCTGGCACTCGTCCCGCGTCACCCGAAGGGCGAGCATTTGCATTTCGATTAAGGCGGCAGTAAATAAATAAATAACGCATGCGCAAAAGAGTGTCTAATGCTGCCCTGAAGGATGAATCACGGGGGCCTGCTGCTGGGAACGACCTGGAATGAACTACACAGCACAGAGGCCTGAGGAAACTCACAGGGCGATGAGAGTCAGACCCTGCTGCCCGCTCCACTCCAATCCGCGCTGGGCTGTGAAAGTCACAGGGGAGAGCGACGGCCAAATAGAGAAGAGATGAAATATTCAAAGAGCACATGGATTTCAGACTGAACGTCTCCCAGCATGGGTGCAGGCTTCCCTTTGCTGTTTCCCTCCCCAAGGAATAGGCCCAGTCCCGTCAGGAACAGTAACCAGTGGATGATGCATTACCCATAATCCTCTCCACCTTCCGCCTTGTCCTTGGGCTAATTATCGGAACCAGCTGACCTTCCCGATATCCCAGTTTCATAGCTACGGCTATCATTTGTTAACTCCGCAGAGACAGGGCAGACATGGGGGCAATTAATTTCTGTCCCATTTCCCACCTTGCCCTGGATGGCAACTCCCGAGAACATTCAAGAATCAAAATGCAAATTGTACAGGCAATACATGCGTTTAGATGAAAATGGACATGCTCATTGTGAGCTAGCATTCGAAAGCTATGACATTTGGTAAAATGCAAACAGTTTGCACAAGCTACTGTAATTCTAATCGCTGGAGGTTACCAGGGTTCTTCTCAGTCCCAACCTCCGCTGGTGAGCAACCCGATAAGCGTGTTCAAAGCTTCACTAGGATTTCAGAAACAGCCGGCAACTGATAGCAATTACTCAGAGTACAAAACTAGCTTATACACACCTGCACATATATTATGCTGATATGAGAGTATTGGAGCTGTTGATTTTATTTCCTCATCAGATCAAGTGAATATAAACCAGCTACCTGCAAAAAATTACAATACAGGTGCAGTGAGCACAATCTTTTCCCCACATCAACTCATAGATCACTTTCAAGCAACAACTCAAGGTCCATAAATCATCGCTGACAGAATGAGTCTAATTAGCTCACCTAAGCAGACAGCTCTAGTGGAGGACAGAACTATGTTTATGCCTGGATACTGTGAAATATTCCAGAATAACTTGCACCTAGAACTGCAATGAGCAATGAAGTTGAGCGACAATCTATAACAATGGGAAGAGGGAATTGTCACAAAGCTTATTTTAATATTAAAGACCCATTTAAATTTTTCTCTGGCCATAGCGTGAATTGCAGAAAATATAATGGTCTGCTGCCAGAGAATTTTCTTTATTACTAATCCATCAACATGACTGACCATTTAAGTGGGTAGGAACAAACCTTCCCAATCTGAAATGTGCCCTGGATTCCCTATTAGAGAAACACACTTTCAGTGTATTACAAGGGTGCTGTTTTATTATTATTATATGGGACATTAAAAATGCTGTGGTGTAGTAGCACAACCGACAAGTGCATTGCTGCACTGGGGGGGGTCCTTGTTTTTATTGTGGTGCTTCCAACCCCTGATGAAAACAAGTCGGCATCGTCGTCGCGGAGACCACACAGACATACTGGAAACTTCCGCGCATATGGTGTCTCGCTCCGCTAATGGTTGACGTTTCATTTAAAGGCTAATTTAAGTGTAGAAGTAAAGTTTCAGGGAACCAATGAGCCCTTAAAGAGCAAAAGTCCTGCTTCAGTTTTTTAAAACAATTTGCTCACTGATTTTAAGACGAAGAAATCTATTAAATACTCCTCCACGAAGAAAACCAAAGATCAACTCCCTGCAATACTGACGAGGGTTGGGAAAGCACATCATAAGGCTCTAGAACATCACACATGTGGTGTTACCCCCCATTACTATGAAGATTATTAGAAAATTGCCCATGAAAGACAACAACTTGGCTAGACAATTGAATTAATAGTTTCAGCATTAACTGCATCATACAAAGGGATATGTGGTATGTTTTTTCAACTTAGTGACAGGATGTTGGTTCCAGGCAAAAAATGTCTTAATTACCTTTGTTGATGTAAATTAATATTATTTTTTATTATGCGCACAGAAAATGAAACACTACAAGTTTAGAGAAAACATATTAATAGTTTATTATTTATAATATCAGAAGACTAGGTTGCGATTTGTGCAATATCTGAAATAAACAGGTTATATGACTACTTACATGAGATTGGAACAGACACGTCTGTTTTTTTCCAAACAGATCCAAACATGAATATAATTATGAAGCAGGACACCAGATCTGAGAAAGAATTCTGGGATCGAATTATGAATGTGGTTCCCCTTAAGGAGAAAAAAATTGCACCCATATGGCAAAGGGTAAAATAAAAAGGTAAAATCACCAAGAAAACATGTTTCAGTTCAGTTATGAAGCAGCCCATGGGCCAGAATCAAAAGTAATTTTGCCACATAACATGGTGCACACACAGTGTTGGGGATCATGCGGGGACCTGAGCAGACCTGCCCCCCCCCCCACTGAAAAAAACCACATCATAAAATATTTATTTTATGTCCCTTGTACTGTGTTTCCCCGCCCATTCTTTCCCGCCTGTTATGTTTTACATTTTCAGATGTGCAATCTACGTTTATTATTCCACAAAACTAAAATGTCACACCAGCTGCAAGAACAAGCCGCATTTTTCCCCCTTATACCACAACTGTATAATGGTCGCACAGTAAAACAAACTTTCTTTTTTTATTTCTATAGTTCTTGTGCAATGTCGCGGCAATGTCAGAGAAGGCGACTTGCTTGGAGCGAGGTTGTGGCAGTGTTAGGGCAGTTCTGGTCCAGCCTGAGCCCATGCCCCCCCACCCCACACCTTCAGGGCAGCATTAGAGTTTTCCTGCCCCATGGAAGCCTGCAGACAGAGTAACTAAAGGAGCGACAAGCACTGATGCACAGCAGCAGGATCGACCTGTTGGCAAAATGTGGATGGCACAGTATGTACCAAAAGCAATGCAGAGACTGGTGTGTGTAGACTCCCTATCCTGCCCATCTGCCAGCTGACTGGTACCAACAGCTGCCCCGCTTTGATCTCCATTCTTTCATAAATTAAACCTTTCTTTTTCGATTCGCAGCTCTGCTGAGAATGTCACAGAGGACAATACAATTAACTCACCATGCAAATGCTGTTTACAGGCGAAAGTGAAGTGCGTTAGATTTGCAAAAATCTCAGCAGTGCCAGTGCACAGAAATACATTTGTGCATCAAGAGCACTGAGAAATTCAGGAATAAATATGTTTTAACACGATGCTCCCTGTCACCAAAAAACTGTCAGAGAACAGGAGATCTTGTCATGTTTACTTCTCAATCTAACATGAAGACGTTTTCACACAGGCTCATAAAAGGAATCTTTGTTCATAGCACGCCTAATAAATCAGCCACCATGACACCACAGTGCTCCTTATTTAAAGTTTTCAGGAACCCTGGCTGGGAGCCAGGCGCTCTGCAATTCAGTTTGCCACACATTGCTGAAGCCTCCATCTGTCAGCAGGCACAGCAGCCCAGCCCGGCCTCAATGGCAGCAACAACAAAAAAGTCACTCGAGGAGGCTGTCATAAAATGCGCTGTGGGGAAAAACAGTGTCGTTTAGTAACACAGAATTATATTGGCTCTGCACATGCAGTGCCACTGAAGGCCATAAAACAAATAGGAATGGATTTGTTGTGGATTGTCACTGGTTGGATTCTGGAATCCCGCTGAAAGACAGGCCATTTTCAGTTTTAACAAGAGAAAAGTCAACATTAAAACATTAAAAACAAACTGTAAGATTTTTTTTTTACAACAAATAAAATGATCAAGTCGCTGCATTAAAACTTATTCCATAAATTAGCATAATGATTCAGTCCCTTTGACAAAACTAGACGCTGTGAGAATGACAATAATATATTCTCCTATTGTCCCCCTCACCGGGGGCCGCGGCGGGGGCCGCGGGGGGCGGCCCCCCGGGGGGGGGCGGGCGGGCCGGGGGGCCGGGCGGGGGGGGGGCCGGGGGGGGGGGGGGGGGGGGGGGGGG
>JABFEA020000038.1:9206391-9231751 GCA_019775915.2 Cyphomyrus plagiostoma
CTCCTATTGTCCCCATCACCACCCCCCCCATCTAATCCCTACTCCCCCCACACCCCCCCAACCACTGCAATCCCTAGGGCCCTTACACACTCTCCCCAAGAGGAGCTCCTCCCTTTGCCATCACTAAGCAGCAGTACTTCAGTTTTGGTGTGATTTGTCTCAAAATGAAAGAGGTTCCACAGCATTGCCTATACAATGTTCCAGGGAAATTTGAAGAAGATTCATCAAACACTTTTAGTGTTATTGTGTTCTGTAGCCATCCTTTCCTTCTGCTGCCACCTAGTGCTGCGGCTTCAATTTTAATGCGATTTGTCTCAAAATAAAATATGGTGCTGATCTTCATCCATATAAATGTCCTTGTGAAGTAATAGGATCCATAAAATAGTTTTTGAGTTATCAGGCTAACAAAATAAAATGTATGAGGTCACACTTCTATTTGCTATCACTGTGCGACTTACGCAGTTTTGGTGTGATTTGTCTCAAAATATGATCAGTGGCAGATATTAATAAAAATTGATACTTTATTGATCCTTGTGGGGAAATTGTCTTTATGCCTCCCTCAACTTGCTCTTTTTTTGTAGAGTAAGTTGTCCGTAAAGGGCAACCACCTGCCGCAGTGCTCAGGGAACTGGGGGTTAAAGGCCTTGCTCAAGGACCCACAGACATGCTGAGGCTGGGTTGGAACCGGTAACCTTTTGATTACAGGCATACAGGCTTAGCCCACTGAGCAACAAGCTGCCCCTATATTCATGCACTTTGGGTCACAATGTGTCTGCAAAGATTGAAAAAGACCTGTCAAGTGATGGCAGAGGCGGCGGACCAATCCCTAAACCATATGTATTCTATGTCCAGGGAATACAATAATAATAATATCTGAGTGGCCAGCCTGTTTGCAATAAAAACATTTCTATAATTTCAGAAGACATAGACACACACAAACCTGTGTCCCTTGTGAGGTTTCTTGGTTTGGTAGTGACTAAGAAAACTGTAGAGAAAAGTCTACAGAATAACCAAGGATAAAGTCAATAAAAAAGCACAGATCAGAAAAAGGTTGTACAAAGTCTACCATATCCCGCTGGGCACAATTTATTCACTAAAAATGGAACATGAATCCTACCAGCACCAACAGCTGCTGCTGAGATCAAGCTACCCAACAAAACTGATTAAAAGGCAAGAAAGACACTGGTAAGAATTGGCTGTGCAGCACCAAAGAAAGAACTCCAGAGTTCAACACCGAAGGTAAAACTGGAAAATAACCACATCACTACAGCATCATAGCTGCAAGAAGTAGGAAGCAATCACTAAAAAAGAGCCATTTCAGCACCCACATGGATTTTGCAAAATGCGCAGTGGTCAGATGGTACAAATTTGGATGCTAGGAGTCTGAATTTGAAATATTAGGGTTAGGACCATTGCAGTCAGGGGAAATAGCAGCAGCATCGTGCTACAAGACGAGAGTGCTTGTCCTTCACACTGACCGCGAAGCATACTGGAAATGAATGAAAGAGAAGAAAAAAGCAGAGGCGGATTCTAGGGAAAATGTTCACTCTGCCAAAGCCTTAAAGCTAGGACAGTAAGTCACCTTTCCAAGTCAAAAGCCCAAATGCTTTCAGGGAAAAGTCCATTGCAATATAGAAAGGCAAAGCTGTATTGACAGAAGAATAACAATGTGTATGCCTTGGAGTGACAGAATCAAATTCCTGCCTTGAATCCCATTGATAATCTGGAAATACTTGGAAATTCATAAACTAGTCCCAGGAAACTTGACATACTGAATAAATCTGCCAAGAATAATTTGGGAAAACTGTATCAAGCCAGCAAGTCAAGTGTGTAAAGATGCATCCAAAGACATACACCTGTAATTGATGTCCATACTGAGAGATATGGCATTCATGAGTATGAATATGTATGAACATAATATATATTACCTTTCGTAATATTTACTGTAACCCACTTTACCCAGTGAAACATTCAGTCTGTGCTGTCAAGTTTTGAAAAATGCATAGTGTCCCTAAACCATGCACTACTGGAGAGGTCTTTTGCGAAGCACTACAAATAAAGGTAACAGATCCTTTATAAAGAACACAGGCATAGTCTGGTAGAATGGTAAGGAGGTAAGGAGTTCTGGACTGATACAATTAACAGTCAGTTTTAGGTGTCCAGTTACGATCATTAAACACAGGCATACTTTCCAACAGTGCGGACAAAAGTTACATAAAAGGTACAATCTATTGCCACCTGCGGCAGGGACTAAGGTATGTCACCATCATCGGAGTGACCTGAACAATTAGGGCAGACAGATATTTAGGTTTTGACACCACAAAGACAAAACACAGTAACTTGCAGGTTTTTCATCATTCTTTCCTAAGCACAGAAATGTATCAATTAGCTGCTAGGCATCAGAAATTATAAATTACCTTGCATTCTGAGGCAAAATGACCCCTGAAATTGGTAACGTCATTTTATTACCACTTTATATCCCATTCCTTGCTGAAAGCCACACATACAATATTATTCCAGAAATGTAAAAATCAAAAATACATGTTGGAATTACATTGTTTTACTGTGCAAGGTCATGCGAGGCTACATATCATCTGAAACAAACGTTTTGAGTTAGATCACTGAAATAGCAAGTGACATTTGCCATCTGTACTACAATATGTCTATATCAGATTATCTTTTTTTCATCGCTATTATTATGAGATATGAGAGCAAAACACTGCTTCACCGTGCTCTATTAAATGGGTCAACATATTCACGGTGCGAATCAAAGCAAAATATCTAAGAACCTCTTAAAGTGCATGGTGATCATTGCTGAAATAA
Source organism: Cyphomyrus plagiostoma (assembly GCA_019775915.2). Classification (NCBI taxonomy): domain Eukaryota; kingdom Metazoa; phylum Chordata; class Actinopteri; order Osteoglossiformes; family Mormyridae; genus Cyphomyrus; species Cyphomyrus plagiostoma. The sequence continues at coordinate 9,209,215 of JABFEA020000038.1, forward strand.
CAATGCGAACCTACAATACGAACATGTCGTGCATCTGCGATGTAAAAATGTGTCTTTTTCGCGGCAGGTCACTTTATCTCTATTCATCTATATATAGAGTACAACGACCGATACAGGACGGAAGAGGATTACAAACTGTGCGTCTGGCTTCCCACTTCAGCTTGCTAGACTGAGTCCAAATAGGACGCAGTTTATACATATTGTTTTGAAAAAGAAACGACCGATATATTTGCTTCATTACATAAAAGGAAATTACATGAATATAACGTTAAACTGTTACAAATTACATTCTTAGTTCAAGATGAGTACATTTGTGTAAAATATTTCAAGTAACAAGTGCGTTTAAAGAAATCGCTTTGACTTAATGTTACTCTGAAAATCTGAAAAAGATACTTTTAAAACACTTAGTATTTATGAACAGATAAGGGTTATACCTCGAAATACATACAGCATCCCAAATTATACTGTACCCTACGTCTGTATCGCTAAAGTAATCTCTAATGTAGGTTGCTGATAGTTGGCAAGTACATTTTTAAACTAACGGTGGCCTTAATAAATATGCTCCTTTGTAATTTACAGACAATAAGTATGGGGTATGTCCACTATGGACTTAGCCTGGGAATAGGCTGTATAGCCACCGTACAGAGCAGATCTGATGATGTGCGGCATTTGTTTTTGGCGCCGCTCTCCCACATTTCAATCGTAAAAGTCCCCTGGCAGAGCCGTGCAAGTTGCGAAACACGGACTTACCGTCGTTATTTGTTATAATGTCACAGGCGCCATTCAGGATGCCTTCCTTACCTTCCGCGATTGTGCTGTCGTTTATTGCTAAAGAAGTTGTGCGCGCTCCCCTCTCGCCGGTTGCAAGTCGGACTGCGTGCAGCCAGACCTTATTGCAATGTTTGACAATGATGTACTGCGTCCTGGTTAAACCCCACGCTCGTCCACGCATGCTCATCCCGGGCCCTTAAAGGGCGATGGTACCTGAGCGCAAATGCGTGTCCTAGTTTCCTTATACGCGCAGCGCTGGCGCTTCGCCTCCAGTCGCGGGTTCCCCCTAGAGTAATTGATGTTTGATTCGAACCGATTGTGCATCAGTCTTCAGTGCCACTTCGGATTGGATTATGTCCATTGGCTTGAAGAAGCGGTTGCCTTACTAATCTCCGTTATAGTTATTCATAGACTTGAAGCGTTCTTGCTCTTCCCGCTTGCTTTCCTCCTAAATTGCATGTGTCTATGTCGCAATATCAAGCATGCAAGGTGACACAGAAACATCGGATGGAGAAGCACAGATTAAGGTCCAAAGGACATGTGATATGTATAGCAGATGGTCATCTATGGAACATGAGGAGGGATTTATGTTAGTTTGGCATTTATTTGTGTCATTATTGAAAAGGTCTTACTTACAGATGATACATGGAAATACATTCTATGAGAACTATATTTATTATCTATGACCAGTATGTTATCAATAAGTATTTTATTTTGTAAAGAGAAATTGTTCTCCTCGGCACTTTATGAATATTATCGGAACTGGTTTATATGTATATTTTTACCTCTGTTTTTTTACAGTATGTCTGGACCCCTAATTGTATGTTGCAGTAATGGACATCCAGTTAAAGCCCATTTTAGAGCTTAAATACAGGGCTGTGAAACGCCACCCACACTCCACCCTTTAGTAAATTCCATGTGGTAACACACTATATACCGATTATACTCATTCGTTTCCTCGTGTTTTACATTTAAGCCGACTTAAAGGATATGAAAGTACTAGAATTACACAGCCTTAAGTTTGTCGCCTTAACAAGGTAAACAAAGGAAATCGTTGTATAGTTGACAAAAGATGTACGCTAATTTGTAAAAAGTGACTCCTCTTCTCAGGAGAGATAGATACATATACATAAAACCGCTAATATGATTCTGGCAGTACAGGGTGCAATTAAAATGTCGCTAATGATATTTGAGACAGATAGTGTCATTATCTGGGTCATTTTTTAGCTGGGAATGCAGGGAACACCCCAGCAGAAAGTGTCCCTAAACTTGGAGAGTGGTGGGGGGTGGCGGGGTGCTTTGCCTAGTAACTTAAGCATAATTATGGGTGCAAAGTCACGGAGCCCTATTGTTATGTCTGCTGCCCCCAGCACGTGTCCTCTACAGTCAGCAATAAATATCATTCTACACTTCATCTGCTCCTGAGCTATAGATCCATGGGGGGTAAGCAGCTATCTGAGACAGCTATCCCTTTACACTCTGTCCTTGATGCACTCAGCATGATCCACGTAGCTGGTTCAATGTTTCACAGAAAACAGGATATCACAACAAGTACAGGAGTCCATTTCTTCCTCCTCGGACGCAGCAGGAAACCAAACAAATTTATCTGGTCCGGGCAAATGTGGGAGACAATGTCCATACCACAAATAAGAACTAAGTGATCTTTCTGTGACAAAGTACAGCACTCCTGAACAGAGATTCCCCTCTGCCACTCCCTTCCGTGAAAAGGATAGCCTCATGCTATTTTTCAAATTCTGTTTCTGAAACACTAAAATAATAGGTCTTCACCTCATTATCTGAAGGGTGGCGATTTCCCTTAAACAATCAACTGTAATTCAAGCTCCTTATGGCTTTCGTCTGGTTTCCTGTACCACTTACCTCACACACCCATGTCTTTAGCTAGAACATACTGTATTGATTTGGAAAATGTCATTAACATTAGTACTGACAGCAGCAACAAACTGTATTTTATTGGTGTGTACTTGAAGCTAAAGTGCTAACACAAAAACATTAATAATAACAGTAACAAAAATATGTATTACATGCTATACAGCATTAGAAAGTCATGTGCCAGTTATAAGAACAGAAGGTGCAACTGAAATATTTCAAGAATACAAGCTTGAAAGAGACCACATTCGTTTTTGTGGCTTGTCAGGAAATTTCCACTGGGAACCGAGAGATGTGGGCAAGACACAACATTCAGGCAAATCACTCAAAACGCATACTGCAGTGTAGAGATTTCTCAGGGCCAAAAGACCAAAACCTTGATTCTCTGCTGCCAGCTCATGTGAACAGTCACACTCGCTTAGAATCAGCTATGATATACACTAAATCCTCACATCGTCTTTCTTCTACAGCACTGTGAAGTACTCATGTCCTCACAGAGCATGGCCTGTGGAGTGAGATACATAAACAGAACAGACTGCTCTGTGACTCAGATTTGCCTGCTTACTCATGTGACCCATGGGAACAGAAACATGCTGGTTCTTATACATCAGCCTCAAATTAAAACCACTAACTAGGTGATATATCTGATCGATATCTGATGCAGTAACGGCATCCTGGGATTTGGAGGCCGAACGTCTTCATCTTCATAAAAGCCCCTACCGCTTTCCTCCGAAGGCCGACGCCCAATAGACACACAGAACTGGCAGCAGACAAGAGCCAAGCAGATAACAGGGTCTCACAAGACTAGCTGGTGCTAACAGAAAATTACACATCCAGACTGAGCCGCTGTAACATCTGCGCAATCCTCACCACGGTGTGTGAATGGGGACTGGCTGGCAGAGCAATACAAAGTCTATAATTCATGCAGTGCTGGATATGGAAGGGGCAGCTTCGGAACAACTTCCACTAAGGATTACAGCTCTGGGGAGAGGTTTTAAGTAATCTCGCTGCTTTATTTTTAAACTCATTTACAAGGCTTGTATCTTTAGCCAGGGCAACTGAAAGTAGGCCTGTCAAACCACAATTCATGGCATACCACACCAAGTACTTCCACTGGAAAAAATACAAAGCATATCAAAGCAATGAGACTTTTGAATTAGCTACGAATAAAGCGTATGATTTGGCTGGGAGCTCGCCGGACATTCATCCGACAGGTGGACATTAATTTTAGAGATGGTGATCCATTGTCCCAGAATGTTTGACAGCGATCAAAAGTAAAACTCATTCACTTTCATTTCACACGGGGGTAAAGTCTGAAGTGTATGCCATGTAGGACATGCGACTGTAAAATGAAATGGGTCAAAATCACTGGCTTAAGAAGTAACTTAAGTCGGCAATGAAAAGAAACTCAATTGAAAGATACATTATCTTTATTTGATGCTTGAAAGAATCTCATAATAGTGAACATGTAACAAAGAAATACACTAAATGAACCCAGGTTAATATGAAACTATGATCTCTCACGATGTCTTGAGACAGACACTATAGCAAAAAAGGCAATATAATATTTTACAGCAAGACATCACAATTTAACCAGTTGTGGGATGAAAAAGGAAAATGACAATGAGAATCAGGTGATTGAAGGGTAATCCGTCTAGTACAGTACTCTGAAACTATATCCCTCTGGTTCATTTAACACCAACAAATTATTACCCAACTGGCTGAACAGCCTGTTTAAAAGCTTTTATATTTAAACCCCTTTTTCTGTGATAAATTTAGTTACATAAAATCAAGTACCTGAAATACTTGCACGAAAGTAACCATGTAAAGCTGGGAAGCATTAAAAATCAATAACACTGCTTTTTCAGAGACATCAAGCTAGATAATTTCCTTCCAATGTCAGTCCCATCACCTGGCTAAAATCCCCAAGCTTCACCCTCTGTAATTGTGGGAAACACTGAATAGAAACTGGGCAAAGCTGGGCCTAATGAAGAACTTTAAAACATTTTCAACACTGGACCCATTCTTGTTTTTCTGAGCACAAATCACTTTATCCTCAGGACTTTTGTGTAAGGTCTCCAACTGCATGATCAGAGTGTCAGTTCCCCACCATTGTTAAACAAAAATAATTTCCAAATTGGCAAACAAACAGCGGAAGCCATAATGTAATGTAGAAGTGTTTCAGGGTTTCCAAACTGAACCATACACACACTGGGAAAGCTGAGGAAGAATAATTTCATACAATTGGAATCATCATAGGCATTAAGAAAAGAAAAAAAAAAACAACCTTTTTCCTTTCCCAGAATTCAGAGCAAGATGTGCGTCACCTTAAAGGTATGCCAGTCCTATGACCCTCCTAGTACAAGCTGTCACAAAACCGAAATTACCCTTTTATACACAAAATAAATGTTTCCTTTTTAACCAAATTTCATGAGACTTTACAAAAACTTGGCTTGAGGTGATATAAACAGTAGTTTTAATTTTTTTGTTTTAGAAAAAGAAAAGGCCTTTTGTATCAAATAACACCAGGATGCACAAGTATGCCCAGCAGTTAGCGGTATAGAGACGGTTTACAAAATGCCAGACAGTGATAACTTGTTTTCCTCGCCTTGGAATTTAATTTAAACTATCTTCGCCTCCTGGGAGGGGAGTCCCTGCTGTGGTCGTCATTTCTCCTGGATTCGCGCTGTCTGTCAGAATGCCGGTTTTCCTTGCCCGACCTCTCCAGTCCGTTCCGATACGAGTCTCTGGAGTCGGTCTCCTTCTGGCTCCTGTCTCGAGACTTTGAGCGCTGCCTGCCGGATCGACTCTCTGGCTCCTTCTCCCGGCTTCGGCGTGTGTCCGCGCGCCGGTCAGCCCGGGAGGCGTCTCTCACGGCACCCCGCTCCTGCCGCTTACCCTCGTGGCCCGGGTCTGTCCGGCGAGAGACCTCACTCCGCTCCCGCTGGTGTAGCGGTGGGGCCTCTTCCCGGTCGCGCCCACGGTGGCGAGAGCCACGGAGCTGATCCTCGCTGCCGCCGTCTCGAGGGGGGTTCTGGTGCCGCTCGATGGGCCTCTCCTCCAGCGGAGGGTGCCTGTGGTGCTTGCCCTTCTTCTTCTGGACCTTCTTCTTGCGCCTCGCATCCGAATCTGGACAAGAATCAACACTGAAAGTCAGGCCCAGAATCCCCGCACGCCGATCACAGCGTGAAAAAAGCAGCTTTATCAGGAATCAGAAAAAAATAATGACTGACGCTGCACATCTTTTTATTGCGGCTCGGACCCGGTGTGGGACGCAGGGTGTTGGCTGGTTGCAGCTGAATATTGCAGTGATGAACCAGCCTCCCCAACCGTGAAGATGTTCAATAACTTTCATTTATTATCAAAAAAAAGCCACACGATGTTCATGCATGTTTGACTCACTGCTGACTCAAAACTTAAGACATTTTGAGTTCAATGCTACTGGACAAATTATAGCGAAGACTCCTCTGTCCTGTCAGACTGAGCATTTCAAAAGTATCTCCTGTTGTTCTTGTTGAACCAGCATGATATGGAGACAGTTATATACTATAAATCATCCATCCATCTTCCAAACATTTAAGTATGACAGGGAACCGGCTGCTAATTCCAGGAAGCACAGGGTACAAGCAAGAGGAAGAACCTGGATGGGAGCCCGGCCCATCGAAAGGCACACACCCACACACCCTCATGCACTATGGGCACTAATTCACCTCCCTGCATGATTTTGGATGAAGGGAGGAAATCAAAGTAACAAGAGAAACATGCCAGCTCTACACATCGGGGGGAAGAATTCAAACCTACAACCCCGGAGGGTTTCTTTTAATCACATACTTTGGGGGTTAAGGCCCTTGCTCAGTGGCCCAATGCTGAAATCACTCTGCCAACCCCGGGATCTGAATCAGCAACCTTCTGGTCACAGGTACAACATCCTAAGCTGAGCCACCCCTCAAAATGAGAGAAGTGTGAGGCACAAACATTTTGTTGTCAAACTACATTTTGTTTGAGTATTTGTACAACAAAGTTGAATCTAATCTGTTTTGTATTAAATAAATAAAAAAAAATCTTTTTTAAGAAGAGCAACACTACTATGAGAAGTGCACAGGCTGAGACAACCAAGTCGTCCATCTCTTGCTCTCCTGTCAAACACGCAGAAGTGCCGCTCTGTCAGGCAGGGAAAACCAGCTACCCTGGAACTGGAGGGACTACGCTGAGGCGGGGGTCAAGCACTGGTGTAAAAGTCAGGTTTTTACACGCTTTCTAATGTACGTCATTTCTAAATGTGTTCATTGGTACATCATCAGAAACCAAAGCCTAAAAATATCGCATATGCAATTATGGCTTTTGTGCGGGCAAGTTAACCCTAGAAAATGATGCGGCATTTGGCCACAGACACCTGCGAGTGCCTAATCCGGAACTTACATGCCAGCAAGAATGTTCCTTTGGGGGAAATAATGGGGTTTGAGCAGAGAACACAATTTACAAAAAAAAGGCGGCACACTACCTGTGAGGTACAACCAGTCCAAAACGACAAGGTCATGTGCAAGGTGCGAGCCCGAGCACAGAAACCAGCAAGTGGAACATAAGTCTAGATTGATGATAGCCTTGCTCACCAAAGAAAGGCTGAAATAATTGTTTAGATGGTTGAAACTGGTCAACAGATAAGGTCTGAGCTAGGCATTTCTAATGCAACGATCAGCAGAAAAACCCCAACACTGACCAAAAAAATCTGCGAAAACAAACAGGTAGCGTGAAATTCCAGGGAATATTGGGAGTGTGTAGTGCCAAACAGGGCCATGCAACTTATAAATAAATCCCTTACGGTGAAAATGTGCATCCTTCTGTATGCTTTGGTATATGGGGAAAACAGGAGTTTGGCTGGGAAGGAACTGATAAATAATGATCGTGCCCCTACACAAAAACAGGGCATAAGGGTTTTATACTCTTGCCATTAAGCAAAGGCACCTGAGCTGCTGCTGCTGTCGGACGAGGACTCCGACGAAGAGTCACCCGAGTCGTCGCTGCTGTCGCTGCTGCTGGCTGAAGACGAGGAGTCCGAGGAGGAAGAGGACGAGTCGGAGTCAGACGACTCCACCTCCTGAGCCTGGGTCATGATCATTTTGGGAGCATTCTTCAGGTGCTCGCGAAGCTCGTCCCTGCATGGGGCCGTGAGTAGGTCGTTGTGAGGCTTCTCCCGGAAGCGATGAGTCACCCAACGGTAGACGGAGTAAAAACGGTTGTGTAACACTTACGTAAGACCACCCAGGCCGATGGAGGTGAAGAAATTGATGGCAAATCTTGTGTTCCTGGGATTGTCTCGAGGGAACAGGCCTTCGAAGAATGGTTGCAACGTCCTGCAAAACATGAGCGGAGCCAAAAAAATACTCAGATGAACTTTTAACCTTGCCTTAAGTGGTAAACGAGACGAAAACGCTGGCCGTATTTTAGTGTTTAATCTTGGCAAACTTACATATCTTTGAGGCGTTCGTTGAGCCTGGGAAGACCCATGTAGGCACAGAGCTCCTGGAATAAAATCTTGACAAAGATTCGGCTGGAGGAAGTCGTGGTGTCTTCACTGATTTTTATGCACTCCAGCACCTACAAAGCAGAAAGCAGACGTGTAAACATGTTCATCAATAACTTCTGCTCCTCTACTTATTTCAGAACTCATGTTAGAAATTATCCATTACATCTCAATATTTTTTAACTCCCATAACACTCAGAGCATGTCAGGAGAGGAATAATGTTATTAAACTATCAGATGGTGCATTTTATACTGAAAAGATAATAGCCGGTAAGATGATTTGACTAAACGTGGTTAGCGGCACTTACGCTCCAGGGAACGGAGTCTGTGTATAGAAGATGCGCAAACATCCGAGCCACGTTTCGAAGCTTATTGGTTTCAAGGCGATGAATTGTCTCATACTGCTCTTGGAATATGGCTTCGAAGCTCTCCATATACTCCTTCTTCAGCAAGCAGAAACGCTGAATATTGTGTTGGAGGGATTCAGAATTAGAGGAAGCATGGCCTTCGAGCGTAGTCATTTATCTTTCCCTGTTCCTTAGCGCAATTTCCCAATCCGGTCCTCAGGGACTCACACCCGGTCCATGTTTTTGCTCCCTCCCAGCTCCCTGCCAGACAGTCCACATGTTTGCCCCCTAACAGCTCTACTGGGAGTTGACAAGGAGCGAAAACTGGATGGTCTGCGGGTCCCTGAGGACCAGATTAGGAAACACTGCTTTGTGCTCTCTATACAGGGCTACTCAGCCAGACTTACTCCGGCCAGGAGCCCGAAGAATTTCTCATAGGTCCTCTGCTGGGCACAGCAGTCCAGGATCATGTTGCAAAGCTCTTTCTGCAAGATAAATAAGGACCGTGAGTCCACTTCCATTAAACACAGAGAAGCTACGTACAGCCACAGTCTGCAAGATTTTCCAGTCAGACGCTAAAGAGCAAAATTGCTGCGTCAGGCCTTTCTCCCTTAAGCATTAGCACATTATTTTAATTTTTCATTATTCTCAATAAATCGCTCTCAGTTACACACCATGCATTAGCCTGAAAAGGAGCCGGTGAAGTTGATGCATTTGTGACAATCAAGGTATATCTACATAATTATAAGGTATAAATACAGGTTAAAGCTTGGAAGACTGAGTGGTTGTAAATGCTGCTGTATAAGTAGCTGCAGGGTAACAGGAGGAAAAGCTCACAAAGCCTCTGCAGCAGGTTCCGGTGTCAAGCCAAGGACAAATGGCCGTGATCAACCCCCCCAGCAATAAGCAGGCCCAGCACTGCCGTGGGGCCCCCACAAACCAGCGTCACTTTCTCTCCCGGGAACATGCTCACACTCAGGAGGAGGTGAGCCACTGTCAGCTGATATGGGAACGTTTACACTTGCGAACCAGCTTCAGGGAGCATCTGCTGGGATAACGGAGCCCCCCCTGGATGGGACCGTGAGACGGGGCCACTATCTTAGAACCAATTACTGCCCGTAGTGATTGCAGAGAAAAGGACGTTTTAATTAAAACACACTAAACACATTAATGGCGCTTGCTGGGGATGCCCCCCCTCCCCACCTTAATGAGGCAATAGCCAGACATGCACATGCCAGGAGTGCTCCAGTGACCCCTAACCCCCCCCCCCCCCCGGTTTACAGTGCGGGAAAACAGGACTGGAGGTACGTGTATAATTTAGGTCACCAACCCCCAGGAAGACTTTGTCCCTCATGGGTTCAGCTGTCCAGTTTCTTGAAATGAAATATAAAGCCCTGCAAACAGACCCCCGACACTAACAAACGATCAGAGGACCTCGGGAGGGGGGGTGGGGTGGGTGTATTGTTTCACCAGAACATCAGTTACACAAGAGTTTCATCTCCTAACGACCGTGAGGCATCACAAAAGTCCTCATCAGTGGATGAGATAACTGAGGAGCTGCTCATGAGGGCTGTGAATTTCTGAGGCCTGCCGACTGCACCATCTGTGCTCCCCAACTGCAGCTGGAACAACAGAGCACTGGGCCTTAAACCCGTTTAACGCCGGCCTTTCCGGGGCTGTGATTCCCATTCCAGCATGAGAGCTCCGTTCGGATTTCCGCCAGGTCACGTTGCCGGGGAGCTCAGCGAACCCATACGGGTAGAACTCACATCCTGGGCCCCACAGTAGGATGCAATCACACGCCTATCTGAGATATATGGATGCAGGCTCTGTCCTGATAGCGATGTTCGCTATACCGCCACCGGACTATATGAATCACGTAATGTCATGCTTACGGCCCGGGCGGGTTTCAGAGGGCATACCATCTGCCCTGTAAAACGGATCGCAAAGCATAACGTGATCCCATTACCCTCCGGCGCGGCTGAGCAGCGGGGAGGCGGCCAATTACTCCTTCGTCGACTCACTTTACTTCGAGTTCGGCGCAATCACCTCTGTGAGTTTGGAGAGGCGCCGAGAGCCGGACGTGCGTCAGGTGCTAAATGCAACACGGGTGTTAGGAATGGACGCCGGTGCTGGCGGGGGGGGGGGCACCAAGACAGCAAGTGCCAACTGCAGCGGCATTTTACAGGCCGTTCCTACAAATGCGATCCAGACCCACAAGGACCTGGGTGACAGAGAGGAAACTCTGGAGTCTCCTCTTTCACAGGGGGACGTGAGGTTCTTCTCAAAACTGGCAGGCCAGAGGACTGCACAGGGACCGTCTCAGCAAAACAGTCATAACACGTCATTGCTTACAGATACTTTGCTTGCAGATACTTACAGATGGCCTCCTCTCATACAATACAGTATAGCATCTTACCCTGAAACCCAGCTTTTCTTCAGCTGCTTTTCAAAAACAAGATCACAATATTATTGAACTTTAAAAAAAATAAATAATCTATTTCAGTGTCAGTTTTACCACTTCAAAAAAAAAATAAAAAATAAGCACTTTCAGCGATCTACGTGGCGAACTGCATGGAAAACTGCACTGCGTGTTCGTTAGATTGATGGGAACTGACAGGTACTAAGGAGCAACAGATGCGCCTTGAGTGGGAATTCAAAGCTGTGGGGTGAAATCATTCACACACCGCTGTGGCTGACAAGAGCAATAGCCTCTCGCACCCCTGCTACCAAGTGAGGACAGGCCCTCACCCGCAGCTCCTCCCAGGAGACTTTTAGCATTTGTAGCATTAACCTGTGCAATAATTCACCTCAAACTCCAACTGGCTGAGGCCAAGTCTCCCCCATTCTTGCTCATTAGGAGCCCAGGGGCTAAAAAGCTGAGTGTTTCTGGCTCCTGTTGGAGTGTTCTGAAATATTCATGCAATCGGCCATTTGGGGAAAGCCGGAGACAGAGGCCTATGCAGAAGGCTGGAATATCGACTGGCGCTACAGTGTGGCCATCGCAAACAGGACGAACCGAATCATGGAGTACACAGTCGGGTCCAATACTTTCATGGGGTGGGGAGCAGTGGCATTACCAGGATACCATCGGGGTTGGGGAGTAGTGACAGTAAAAGCTGTCATGCTTCAGGACACTACAGGAAGCAAAAGGCACATTATCTGTGGTCAGGCTTCACAACATCTCTATCAGTTTTGTTGGTATTTTTTTTTCTGGGGGGGGCAGAGGTGGTCATTCGACAGTGCCCCCTGCAGGAGAGCGTAGTCGATGGCAGAAATGACACCGCAAAGACAATCAAAGACCAACAAGCTGAGGTGGCGTCCGCAAAAGCAGACGGGTGAAAGATGAAGCACCGGGTGGGATTAACTGCACTTACGGTTAAGGTGAAATAAGATCCAGTGTATGCATGAACAGGGCTGAATGGGGAAAGACATCTAAAACCTTTTAAAACCTCACCCCGGTTTTGTCACCTTATTGCGCAGAGGTACGGGCCTGGTGAATAGAGGGGGTAGCTATTAAGGAAGATACATTATACTCCCTCCATGGAACCTTGTGCTAGAGGGTTTGTGTTCAATCACATTTGGTGAGCCTCCGACGACAGCCAGCGCTAGTGCTAGGTTACAGACAGCCCCGGTTACCGGAAACTACCACTTCATCCTGGCAGGAGGCCTAACCCTGTGTACCCGTGGCGCTGTACAGTCACATGACGCTAAAGGCGGGGTTAACCATGAACTCAGATTAGGGGGCTGAAGGATACTGGAAAAAAAATCTCATTGACATGTTTTGATTTTTTTGCAATAAATATCACAACATTCATAAAGCATCTTTAAAAAGAACACAGAACATGTACTACCTAATCGTATATAACTGCTAGTTTTGTTGCCCTTGACAGAGTAAAAATGTTTTATCACAATTAATTGATGGTCAATCATTGTGGTCCTTGCGACAAGTACATGTGCATAACATGCAATGTTGGTATTACTATGGTACGCCGTACAGTGCTAGCTCATACCCCCAAGAAGAAAAGCCCAAATATGCCGCATGAGGTAGACCACAGTTAAAAACATTTTAGCGTAACTTACTAACGGCTAATCATAGTGATCCACACGATGTGACCTGATGCCAATGTAGGGAAGAGCACAGCAAGGAGAATGGCTCCCGAAGCCCCTCACATCAGCCTCTCATGTTCCTTAGGAACATCAGCTGGTACATTCGCTACGACTGTTTACGCTGCCAAGGATGCCATTCACACACACACGAGCAAAGGCTCCAGGCACATACGTTTATGACAGAACAAAGTGAGACATTTATAGACATCGGACTGAATAGGCTGCCCTAAGCCACAATTATGAAAAGGCTTTTTATAAGACACGCAATGGCTAGAAAAAAAAAACCCACTGTTTGACTTTCGGGGAAGTCCATCTTTATCAGCTTGTGAGCACACTCTTCAAAGTCCAAGCTGTTGACAAAAGAAAGGAACACAATTATTTAAGACAGCCGAATGCTTACTGCAAGTCAGTACAAAATCAAATCAGAAATTAAGATGAGTTTAAATCTGAGGTCATTACACCAATTCACACCAGCTTAAAACCAGATAATTGTGTAATATAACTTTGAACACTGTATAAATAACCCAGCACCTATCACTCATGCATTAATAGCTGTATATCACAAAAACTCTTTTAAAGATCAGCTTGTTTTTCCAAGGGGGAAATCTTTGGATAAAAATGAACACAGTGAAGATCACACCCCTCGATTCGCGCTTTACATATATACACAACAAAAAAAGCATGAGCACAAATCCTAAATGCGGAGACGTCTGAGCACAGCATGTGCTCTCTTATCACAGCACTGCAGTTCTGAGAGGAAAACGCAAGCAAATAACCTCAGCAGCGCTTCAACAGCTTCACTCAAAGCAGCGTTTCCTTTAGAAAGTCATACTTAACCACAGGAAAGCTTCATACCCACAAAATCCCAGCAGAATTGTCATATAATAATCACTATGTATAAAAATAAACAGAGCAGAAGCTACTCTTATCTCCTGAATTTCACTGCATTAGATCCGATGATATCCTCAAATCTGCTGACTAATTGGTTTCTGGTCTCAGAACCCCAGTCATATTTCAAGTGGCCCAGTGCAGAGAAACCCAATACATACGCAGCCAGACTCCAGGTGTGTGCAACTCTACAGCATCCAGCAGAATGGCAGCAGGCCGGCCCAGGGACCGACCAACCAAATACGAAACACAACTACCTCCGTTCTCGAAGCACCTTAAACATTTTAACAAACGCAGGATTCCAAACAGATTCAAGAACAAACTGATTACTCTCATTCATTCTGCCTTGGATCATGCTTTTAATAACTATGTCTAGTAGCTAAAGCAATTATTTCAGTTTTGCAAATAAGGGTATATAACCTGCTCATGCATGACTACTTTTAGAAACCAAGCTGATGACCTTTACCCGTCTCCTTCACGTGCTTAATACCACAACCATGTGGCCCTAGGCATGAGTATCGGCACCGCCAAGCCCACCGGCTCTCTGACTTTCCATGGGTATGAGCCAACGCTTGGCTGATTCAGCAGGAAGCACCGAGTGACAAAAAAGTTCAATTAATTTCATTAGGCTGGGGCGGGGGCGTGCCCCCCCATAAGCAGGGAGGCGGCCTTGCGAGTCTGTCGGGGACGGCGCAGCGCTATCGCCTCCTGCTGGGTCACTTGTCAGGCTTCCACTCCTATCTACTCCTGCACCAGCTGCTTCTCCACATGTTCCCCGGGCGGCAGCTCGGAATGTCAGTGTGTGTGTGTGTGTGTGTGTGTGTGTGTGTGTGTGTGCGTGCGTGCGACACCATTCCAGGAACTTCCCTCTGGCCTTCTTATGCATTCAATTAACGGCAGTTACGCTGTGTGTGCTCTCATTCTGGGCCCTCGCTGCTTTACATTTTAACAACAAATCAGGCAGCCGGTAGGAAAACTGTCGTCCGGCTCTCTGCTGTCAGTGTTACACAAAACCTACTCTAGAAATGGCACATTACGGCATATTTATGGACTCCTGCAGATATATTACCACTGTTCTTTAAACTGGCATCAATACTCAGCCGGGTAAAGAACCATACCCTATCACGGCATAACGGGCAGGCCGACAGAATTAGTGCATTTACTCAAGGTCAGTCTGAGTAGCGAAGTCCTGCTTAGAACCAAGAAAATATAAGCAGGACTGCGGCTCTCCGAATAGCCACCCACCTGGGCCTCGGGGCTCTAGGTGCCACAGAAACAGAGCTAATGGGGTTCAAACCCCACCCCCCACCTACTCTCCAGGAACCTTACTGTGGGGAAAAAGTGGACGGAGCCAAGGTGATCTCCTCACCATAGTTACAGGAAAAGCACAGCGTGACCTTCGAGGTGCCTAGTGGCTGTGTTCGCACGCTCCCGTCAGCCTCCAACACGAGGTACGTGAGTGACTCCAACCACACATGCATTCATGCCACTTATCAGGACACGGTATGGGGGACAGGGTGACCTCTCCCTGCAAATGGTATGACACACCCACACACACCTTCGTCTCATCTCTTTCCTCCTAACAATTTGTAGCCAGACACACAACCACAACACAGAGGACCGCTCTCCTAACACCCCTGCCATCACCTGTGAGGGACGTGCTTTCGCTGTACATCATCACGCCTCCACCGTGTCGTGTCCATCTACAGAAACGACTCCAGTTTCTGCAGAGTCCTAGCCTCTCACGCTAAAATGCTACAAACACACCTAAGCCTCCCCAAGTAATGTGTGATTTTCCCCTTGATTTCACTCGTATGAAAACTGACTGGAGTTTTGAGACCGGAAACCTGTTAATCAGCGGATTTGTTTGACCGTCTTCCAGAAGGTGCCAAGTTCGGCCACCCGGGTCCCTGAGAGCCTCCGGCGGGTTTTATCGGGCCCTTTTATCCAAGCCTTCCCGGAGGCTCACCTCAACTTGTCTTAAATTCAAGATGCTCCAATGCTGGAGTTACTGTTTTAAAATACAGTCTCATCTCTCCACAAATACCGACCTTGACTGGATGGCAAGATAGATGGTGCGTCGAAAGGCCACCAGGTTGACTTCAGTCTTGTCGAAGATGGTGACTTTCTCTTTGTCTGAGAAGAGCAAGAAGACGATATGTGACGCTGAGGCAGAACCGCACTGCTGCTTAGACTCAGCACATGATGAGAAGACCTTCACCGCGCAGCAGCCGGGAGAGAGCGGAAACCTCGCGATCTCTCGGAAACCAGGAAGGCTTCCGACGCGAGAGCGGAACGTGCGGGAACAGGAGAGCACCTGACAGCCATGCCCGCTGAACTGGGACATTTCGAGCAGCAGCAGGTAAAAAATGTCCAAATTTGTGGTCCAAGCAATTCCTTTGCAAAGATTCAAATCTAAAATCTCTGTTGGACGTGTGTATGAGGAACACCAACTGTGTCCCCTGGTGTTCCCTCTCTCCTAAGAGGCGGCTCCCAGGATGCACAGTGAAGTCGTGTCTATTTTCTGACTTCAGCACAACTGTCAAATTACTCAGCTATGTTGCTTGAGGCGGTAGGTATATACAAACTAACAGACGGATATACATGAGGTAATTTGTACCAAATGAGGCACGAAATCGGGTATCAGTAATGACTGACTTTGCAAGCCCTGGGGGATGCGTGTTAAAACATCTCAAGATAGATGTAAAGAAAACAAAGAGACAACAGTGCACCTCATGACTGGTATGAAGAGATACCACCTTAAAACACAAACTGCCCCCAAACCAAACCCAAGGGCACCAGGCACTGTCCATACGGTTGAAATACAGTTGTGTGGGGGTGTGTTCAATACTACATTATACACCCCACAACCCATACCATCCTCGCCTTCCTCCTCCTCTTCCTGCCCCTCCTCGTCTTCCTCATCATCATCACTGCCTTCTGCATCATCCCCGGACTCGCTGCTCCCCTCGTCGAGAATCTCTGAGGAAGGAAGGGACAGTGTCTTGAGTTGGGCCAGACTGGCGGCCCAAAAAGGGGACCAGCGCCAACCTGTCATGGTGTGGAGGGCGAACAGCTCACAGAGAAGCAGTCTGCAGATCGCTCCGCTTCTGGGTCTGAACCAGCGCCATGCGATTAAAGAGAGCAGTCTGCATAGACACTGGCATTTTTTTAAAAACTGATTTTTAGCAGCTACTTGTAAAGTTATTTCCGCGCATAAAGCCAACAGTGCCAGGCAAACATGCCAACGCATTGCCCCTCATGAGAGAGCCCGAGCACGATCGGTAATAATACCGACATTAAAGACAACAAAGTATCAGATAAAAACGAGCATAAACAGCAACATGGATCTACCTACTTACCCTTTTTAATCACTTTGTACTTCTCTTCATTGGCAAGGAAGTCGGGATCCATCTTGAAAACATCTGCAAAATGGGGGCACTGTCGCTCAACGTTCGACAGCAATTACATATTTCACAGCAATTAAACGTGACATAATGAGACATAATCAGAGGCAATTGCCCATAAAAGAAGTATTCAGCATGTATTAGGATGGTAGTATTCATAGAGAGCTTAATGTAATAATGGCTTTGCTTTCACTCTGGAGGGTTTCCCATATAGATTTTCAATTACAATCATTTATCTCTGGAGTCAGGAAGCTTTTTCCCCTGAACAAGCAAACACCACGGGCTGGATTTCATCATTAATATATTCACCCAGGAAATTTGTTTTTCTTTATGCTGCACAATTTTTTCCCTGGTTACAGTCCCGTAATCTATCTCAGCGGCGATTATCACATACAGCAATATTAACTACTTTGACAGCCTGGCATTCATCCAGGGTGAGCCCCAGCCCCCAAACCCCCCCCTATGTAATTCCTCTCAGGATGTGCGGTTAGAAGATGGATGGATGGATATTAACTGAATGGAAGTTGATAACTCTTAAGATATGACTTACAAACCAATCAGCTTATTCAACTCATCACACTAAGATCACGTTGATTGCCCCCTCCCCCTCCACCCATACCCCACACGGCCGGCGAGGCACAGATTCTTACTCAGTACATCCTCCTGGTTGTACTCATCCTCCAAAGGCAACATGTGTGTGAACTGGTCCTCCTCCTCCACTAGGTCGAGCCCATCGGAGATGATGGGGTGATCCTTGAAGCCGTCCTTGCGGATGGCGAACATCACCTCGATCATGTACTGCACGCGCTTGTCGATCTCTGACTCATGCAGGACGTTACGCAGCCGTTCGAAAATTGCTGCAGGCGGGGAGAGGGGCAGTCAAGTGTTAGTCCGGTGGGGCTGGGGGTAGCTGTAGGGTGTGGCAGAGCAGCACTCAGCACGTACCATTGATGCCCCTGGGGGAGACCTCGGTCAGCTTGAGGCCACACTCCTTCAGGAAGCTGATGGCCACCTCCACGCTGTCGTCCGTGGGCCGTTCCAGCAGCAGAGTCAGCATCTCCAGACAGAGAACCTCGTGGGCCTGTACAAAGAGTTCACCTTCCCATCAGCACCCTCCATGAATGCCGTCATAGCATGATTCGGCGACTCTTAGCCAGTCCCCGTGGAACACGCGTGTTTCATTACACATACATGTGCCAAACAGGACACCGAGTTAAGCGTGCATAGAAAAAGGCTTACCACATTCTGGTTGATGAGATGACCTACAAACTTGGATGCCGTCAGACATTGTTGCTGTGAAGAGGAGACGACAACTAGGCATTACAAACTGAACCTGCCAAAGGGTAGTGATGGTAAATGGGGGGTCGTGGGGGGGGGGGGTCGCACAGACGTACCTTGTCGTTTCTCCTATACCCCTTCCGGAAGTTAAGGATTAGCCTTTTTAGGATGAGCTCGCCGATCTGAGGGAACTTGGAGTTGATAATGGCCACCAGAGCAGCATACACATGTGTGAAGATGGGAGAGGCACCCTGAGCCTGCAAAATGGACCGGGCCAGGAGTCCCCTGCCGGACACAAGGGGTCGTCGTCACTGAAGACTGCAAGAAGACCACGACGGCCAAAGAGATGGAGGCCCAGGACTGCGACCGCCTACCTGCCCCTCACAATGTTCTCCTGCAGCAACTCATGAATGATGTTGCCGATGTTGGACACGTTGACTTTGTTGATGAGACCATTGATGGACTTCTTCAGCGCCTCCCAGCTCATTCTTTGGTATGCGAGGCTAGAGATAAAACAGACAGTAATATTATGCCAGGTCTTGGGGGAGGGCTGCATTCCCCTGACGTGACTTTTAATTACCAGCCTGGCCAATTAATTACAATGCAGAAAGAGTGACGGTGATATTTTTCAGAGGGGAAAAGTGCATTTTCTTCCCTCCGAAATCAATACAGCCGCCCGTAATGAGGTCAACGTCGCCTCTGAAACCCACTGTCATAAAAACTTTAGCATGCTCAGTTAATAAAACAACAATCTTCAATTTCCTCCTTCACGTCCACACTATATTTTAATAGGTGCTCGGTGTAGGAGGGTTTTTTAAAGGGCATGATTTACAGCCAACCCACTGAAAGGACAAAGGCGCCAGCCCCAACCCTAACCCCCCACCCCCACCCCAAGCCATCCGATGGCGGGATTAAATTCTGCTGAAGGCGCAGCAGGCGTGTGTGGCTCCGCCCCCCGCTGCCCCTGGGAGTGTGGCTGGGAGACCCCTCCATCTCATCCCCTTGGCTGCCCTTCCGCGGGATCTCCGAGGAGCATTCGCCACCTAATTACCGCCATCAATTATGGCGCGCGACGTGCTGCCCCTGGGGGGTCCCGCGGTGGCGACTGCGGGAGAAGCTGACAGCGGACGGTGTTGCAGACCCTGCGGGCTGGTGTGCCAACGGCAAAAGCAGAAGATTGTAGAAGCCAATCACCCATGTTCTGGTTATAACAGGAGTGACTGGCAATTAATCAGTCACAATATTCCCTGCTGAGTTCGGCCTGCTCATGTTTTGCCGATTGTCTGCTTCCCTCAGTGCTTATATTACAAATACAGATCTTACTCTGGGTTAGACAACAGAAAAAAAAAAAAAAAAAAAAAAAATATTATATTGAATTTGACATTTTTACAAGTAAGCGCGGGTTAAATCAACCGCACTGATACAGTGCCTGGGGTTCGGAGGGGCCCTTTGCGATCATATTTATTACTACGACCCTCATTACCACTGGGATTGCTTTAGTGTTCACCATTGCCTCCGTCCAACTCAAAGTAAATTTCAGCAATTCGCTCAGCGAGATGCATTATTGGAGCGATTCAGGTTACACACCTTGACTCAAGGGCGACGTCAATTTTCATGTAATTGCACTACATCTTTATGTCTCCTGGGTGTTTCTGTTAAGCACTGCATAAGTAACCACCCATCTATCCATCTTCAGACCACTTCTTTTAGTCAGAGTCACAGGGGATGATTTCAAGTCTTTCTAAGCAGGGGTTGAACAGATGGGCTACCGATCAAACCCCTGTGATTCAGTAGCAGAAGGGCACCCCCACCTGGCCTTATCCGTGATCTGGGCCTGCATCATGCGGAGACGGGCGGGGGGAATGTACGCCCCACCCGTCCGGGTCAGAATGGGATCCAGCTCTTCCTTTTTCTTCTTCACCGCGGGTTCCTCTGCGGCTCTGTCGTCACCCTGGCCCGGTGACAGTGACCTGCCCCTCCTCCTGGGCTCCGCGTCCCGATCACGGCTGGAGCGGCGCTCCCGGTCGCGCTCTCGATACCGGTCACGGTCGCGCTCTCTGCTGGGATACCGCTCTCTGCACGGGGTGAGGAACGTTGGAGATGTCAAACAAAACACATCATCCTCATCCATTCCCAAAGTGACAACATCTCAGTGCAATTTTATTAGATGACAGTCATAAGGTGGTCAGCAAGACTCGAAAATGTAAAGTCCTACTTGCAATTTCAAGAAAAGATTCACTATTTACTGAAACAGGAAAACTGATACTGACCAAAGTCCAACCGTGTTCCAGAAAAAATTTCAGAATAAATTCTACAGACCAACACAACGCTACACAACTTACTACAGGCAGAAACTTGCATAAAAATCATTTGCGTAAATATTCAAAATACACATAGTTAACAGACACATTAACACAAAAAGGCACCTGTAAGCAAATTTTCATTTAATGTGCTTTGTACGCATTAGGTACATTTTTGGCTAATGTGTTTTTTGCTAAAATAATTTTTTAAATATCTGAAATCCCAACATGCAGCTTACATCAGTTACATAAGTAACCAGGATCAGCGAGCAGACAAAGAAGCTTGTCTCCTTCATATTGTGCTCATCTCACCTGTCACTGTTTCTCCCATGTGCATAGCGCCCCCTATGGTACCGCCGTTCCCGATCCTCAGATCGTTCCCTTTCCTGGCTGCGGCGAGTTCGGGATCGGGATCTCGAGCGTGACCTTGAGTGTGATCTAGAGCGAGACCGTCGTGAATCATCCCTAGAGAGACGCAGCACAAGTCGAGATCACCAGGATGACACAGGTTTCTAGGAATTTGCCGTCATTAAAAACGACACAATTGGCATCTTGGATGTCCTCGCATGTGTGTGGGGAGGCACTCAAACTCACCTCTCCTCTGGGGACGAATTCCTGCGTTTATTCTTACTGCCACCATCGGTGCTCCGCTGAAACAGACACAAACAAGTCAGCACAGCCCAGGGTGCTATATGAACACAGTCAATAAGAAGGCTAATAGCACCAACATGTTGACTGACGGAGTCATTCATCCCAACCACAAAGAGATGTACCTCAACTGAGCAATACCTAAACCCAACAGGAGAGGGGACCGTAAAGCCAACACGACCTCCATCGGAGGGAAGTCACCAATCAAATCGTGGGGAGCCGACTCACCCGGATGTGGGCCACTCTGCTCTTCATCCTGCGAGGACCACCCGAGTCACTGTCCTCGCTGCTGCTGTCGTCAGAGTCCCCGGACGAGCCCCCGCTGCCCCCCGCGCCGGCCTCATGCTCCGACCTTGCCTCACCTGGGCTCTTCTGCCCATCGGATTCCTCTCCTGAGCAGCAGAACACATCAGTTAATGGCTCACGGTGTCTTTCAGCCGACTGACGTCCGCTGCCGGGAGCCGCCATTGACCGCACTCAGAAATTAATCGCGTTCATTGGCATAGTTGAACTGATCCCCTCTGCCAAATTCTCCACAGACCGCCCCACTGAAGGAAGCCACACAATAGATGCCCAGCCTACATCACAATAGAGGCCTGGGAACAGAAAGACGTTGGGGTAACTCCGACGAAGAAAGCGCCACCACCCCCCTGGCTGACATTCAGAGTGGCGGCAGGTTTGGTCAATGCTCAACAATGCCCTGTTGGCTCCCTCCTCAGTAGCAGAGCCTCTCTGAAATAATAATGAGAGCCTACTGCGGTCTACGGAGGGTCACCATCTGGAGGCTGAGCCCAACACAGTGCCACTCACAAAGCTTAGGGCTTCCGTCGGGTCAGGAGTCTGCTCATAGCACCCCGTGGGAGCTCAGTTTGAAAGACACCCCCCCCCCCCAAGAAGAGCCGGTGCTCATGGCTTCGTTGGCCTCGTTCCACAAATAAAGCACCCGCCAATATAAGCAGCAGTAGCATTTCCCGTCCCAGCTTTCCTCTACAGAGGCATTCGCTCAGCAAGGGCACCGCCACATAAATGTCACCAGCTGAAGTAAAGGCACAAGAAAGCTACCCCCTGCTAACAGCCTTCACATTCTTCAGTCGTGCCCCGAAGGATTTTTACAGTCAATATACACGAGGGAAACTGATTACTTGTTCGACCTAGAGGGAGAATAATAATAATAATAATACAATTTTATTTCTAATGCACTTTTCATTAAAGCAAATCTCAAAGTGCTACAAGAGTAAAATAAGCACATAAAAACACAAAATCAGCAGTAAAATGCCTGTTTAAAAAGGTGGGTCTTTGGGGTCACATTTAAAAGTGGCCACAGTCTGTGGTGCCCTCAGATGGTCTGGGAGGGCATTCCAAAGGCGAGGGGCAGCAGAG
>JABFEA020000038.1:9248178-9290305 GCA_019775915.2 Cyphomyrus plagiostoma
GGGGGAAACCGGAGTACCCAGAGGAAACCCCACGACGACACGGGGAGAACATGCAAACTCCACACACATGAGACCAGGCGGAGACTCGAACCCGGGTCCCAGAGGTGTGAGGCAACAGTGATAATCTAAAATGTGGGAAGATAATATAAAAGAAAATAATCACGACAAACAATATGATACAAGTGTTTTGCGTGTGATTTTTATTTTACTATTTACTTCTCAACTGATTTAGCACAGTAGATAATTATATTAGTAACATATAGTGGTCTCCTGCATGATTTGCATTTATTTACATACCTTAGACTTTTGTTCAAAGTGATGTACAAGTGATGAAGTCTTGGGGTTAGGATCACCCATCATCCCTGGAGTGGGACTTGGTCAAGAGCCCAGTGGTGCTATGATCACTCTACCAACCATGGGATTCAAACCTACAACCATCAGGACATGGATCTGGACCGATAACCTACTGACTAACATACCATTCAAAATGCATTTCAATTATTATTCAACAATTACATACCTAAATACACTTTTTAAAACGGTGGGCACTTTTCTATATTCTCTTTGCTATTGTCATCTTTCCTGTTTGCACTCAGTGACAGGGAGGACAATCTGAACTTCCTGAAGGATAAAGGTAGATTTTTACAGGTGGTGATGACAGCAGGCTCATGTTGCTTCAAGTGGTTCTGACTTATATTGTAGGTGAGCGGGGGTGGGGGATGCCATCATATGCTAAGGGTGCCTTTGCCAAATAAAGTGCTGGTCCCTGGACCCGCAGAGCTCGGGTTACCCCGGCATGCGGGCTTCACCTCCACCAAGGATGGGGCTCCTCCTTCATTCGGGCCAAGCAGAGGGACGGAGGGAGGGAAGCCGCAAAGGTCACACCAACAGGAATCGAATGGGAACTTCATGAGAAATCGATTTGACTGGGCATGGAGAGCAGTGACAGGCCTTGGGAAACAGCCGCGCTATGCCTGACTGGGAAAATGGGATTTTTTCGTACCGTTGCATTCGTAACCCTTGCTGGCAACGGCCTTGATTCTAGCACGGCGTCGGGCATCAGCTGCCGAGCTCATTTCCTCCCCTACCACACGCAATGTGGCCATTACTCAACAGCCCTTCACCAGATTCACGCCTCCAGGCCGCGATGCCACACTGAGTAGGCGACAGGAAATGGAGGTGCAGACCCCTGCACGTGTGCGTAGGTGTGTGTGTGTGTGCGCGCACGATGGCTTTCACCTTTCTGCTATGAGAGAGGTTCCAGCACCAATGAAAGAGCTCTACTGAAAAAAAGATTAGCCCTTTTTAAGCATAATCAAACATCCAGCACCCTGCTGAGTGTCCTTCCTCGCCGGGAAACAGGTTTGGGCCGCAGTGCGATGGAGGGAATAAATTACAATAATACAGCATATCAAACCTGCAGGACTTCTATAGAGCGGCCCGGAAGCTCCGGGGGGAGGCTGGTATTAGACAAATCGCCCTGGGCGGGTAGCCTACTTTGCAGGTGATTACAAACGCACGTCTCGATCTCGAGCCTCTCCCTTAATTACGTGCCTTTCTCTGCCATTCCAGAAGCCAAGATTCCGTGATCTTCGTCACACAGACCGAGCCGAACCTCCAAGTGCAAATCCAGGTGCTCCGCCATGAGAGGACGGTGATAATTCAGGTGACATCCATTAGATATGTTGTGCAATCAAATCTACACCCTTAAATCGAGGCTGTCGGGCGGATGTGCTGTGGTGCTGTATGGGAGGATCACCTCGCTGTGCAGTCTTGGGGAAATTAAGACTTTTCAAGGCAAAATGAAGAAGCAACTGATGGGGTCTAATTTGTATGCACCGTGGATAAGGAGCACAGATTTATCTCAACAACAGATAGCAGCTGTAATTACACAGGGAATTCGGGGAGAGGTGGATTCTAATGTCATCCATGCAGGTTTCTTTCATACAAATGATTCAAAAGATTATCTGCATACATAAAGTTGACCTAAGGTTTTTACTAGCCTCTGCAAAGGGGAAATATACAGGGATTTGTTTTGGGGGAGATTTTGACGGACTTTGATGAATCAGAACAAGCTGAAAAAGTACATTGCATTCTTCACCACCAATATTAGTTATATCTTAGTATTACTTCAATCTATATTAGTTATATTATGGTTATATCTTTTGTGCGAGCTGTAGCCCTGTTGGCAGCTAAGATTCTAGGAAGACAATAGCATCAGACCAGCATACGTAGTATGACACAATCTGTAGTTGCTAACTGATTAGCTTAGTATTTAAGGATGATCCCAGGATAACGAGCAAAAAGTAATGGGTCACTGAAATCTCAGCGGAGACACAAGTGCTCCTCTTGGCCTCTGTGGGGAGACCCCCTTCCCCCCGCACCCTCCCCCTGTCTTGCTTTTCCTGTGAAAATCTGGCGGTGTGAATGGAGTCAGAATCAATAAGGCACAAGCTCTGTGGAATGCTACCTGCTAAGTACAGAAACGGTATCAAATTGAGCACCCAGGCTGCTCTGGTCACAGAGACCGAGCAGAGACTGGGGATCTGGGCTTTGAGAAATCGGCATAAATAAGTGATGGCTGAGTGCCCCTTCTTTAAGCAAATGCTATCTGAAAGAAGGTGATTCCACTCCAGCAGAAAGATCACAAAATGCCAGCAGTTATACACAAATTCACTTGCACTTCACCAATACATAAACATTGTATACTGAGCAAAAATGTTTTTCCTCCAAAAATCATTGTCTTGACTCAGGAACAAAGGGTAACAAGAACAGTTTCTTCCCACAAGCTTTCTTCCTATCACTGTCTTGAACAGCCTGATCCTATTGCCTCAGTTACCCCCCATTACCATGCAATTCCTCATAGATGTGATTAACTCATTGTACTTATTATATTGTCAATATACTTATGCTAAGATTCCTTGCACTGGGCTCTTGCACTTTTTGCACATGTTACAGCCACACATGTATGTTGTATATATCAACCAGAGTGTATGTAACCATTGTCTTCTGTTAACTGGATGGATGGATGGATGGATGGATAGATAGATAGATAGATAGACTATTTGGACAAAGTATTGGAACACACCTCTTAATCACTGAATTCAGGTCTTTCATTCAGACCTATTGCCACCAGTGAAGGACATTGCATGTTTACAGTACCACAATATACACATTTAGAGAGAAAAATGACATGTAGACATTAGTTGACAGTTAAAATAAATAGACAACAATAACCAGTAACTGTGTCTGTACCTGCATTATTATGTATGAGAACCACTGACAATCAGGCACTAATTTCCTGCGTGTGTGAACATACTGGGCCAATAATCCTGTTTCTGATTTGTATCTCAACATGCTGTGAATGGAAATTTCCACCCTTGTTAAGCTTTGTAAGTAAACAGTGCTGAGGCTTGGCATTCTGCAGGCCATCCGGAGGCTGAGATTAATGTCCACCCTGTCCACTATGGCCACTTTGATGCCGTCGGTAGCCCTTCGGTGAGTGGGAGGGAAACACTACACAGCAAGGCCGCAGCTGTGGATGGAGCCCGCTGCAGCGGACAAAGGTCGTTCGGCTATTTTTAAACCGGTTCGCAAATTACCCAAGCAAATTAGCGCCAGTTATTCTTTGTGCCTCGCGTCAGCTAGCGACGTCGTCAAGATATGCACGCGCACCCTCCCGCACGGAGATACGCGCACACAAGCATCGCAATAGGCAGAGGCGTGCTGTACATCGCAGGGAAGGCACCGCGAGCTGTCGAGAACGGCTAATTATAGCTACTTTTGAGTGTCACTGCGCGTCGAGATTACGAGGCGCTAAAGAGAAATCCCTGTACGGCCGTATTCATTCCTTATATTTCTATAAGATTGCAAGCCCCGATCTGAAGTGTTACATCACTATCAACGCACCTGATCTATATATAGCAATAGCCCTACTAAATGGTTATCTTACTAAATGGTATGGATATGGGTGATAAGCGGACAGGTCTAACCCTAAGATAATTAGAACAATAGTGATGAGAAGGTCATCAATGTTATGGCGCATTTATGCTGGACCTGTGGAATCAATTCGGGGTTAAGTAAAGTGACAATCGCACCGGTAACTGGATTGATACTGTCGATGAACAGCTTGCATTTGAGGCCCACTCCTGAGGTACAGTATAAATAGATTAAACAGGTATACAGCGGGATGGGAAGACGTGGCGCGGGGACGAGCGCTGCCTGGTCCCCTTTCTCCAGAAGCTCGTTTTGTGGCGTACGTGGAGCCCGCCACCTACCACCTGCCCTACTTTCTCCTAATTGTGTAATCGCACCAGCCCGCCAGACCGAGGTAAGCTTTCATCAAATGGGACTCAGTGTCATTTGCGTTGTCATCCGGTAAAGTTTTACGGCAAAAGTGTATCACTGCCCCCAACCCCCCCTCCCCCATGTAACCCTGTGGTAATAATTTTATCTGCCAGATCATGGAAATTAACTCCTTCGCTGCTGTTTGCTTTCAGAACAGGCCACTCCGGTGAGTTCTACTGAGCCTGAAGGAGAAGAAATAAAATATTACGGGATTTAAGAGTGATTACAGTTGCAGGTTGAATGAAAGCACGCTTTGTTTGCCATTTGCACTGGTGCAGGTACATTGCAATGCTTATTGCTCACATACCCCATGAGCAGATCTTGGGGTCTGCGTTGGGCCCTTGATAGAATCTAGATTCAGGGGCCCCATATTTAGGTACGCCATGTGAGTCCGTACTGGGGCAGGCCCCATTTTGGGGGTTAATTAGGGGTTTTGCTCAAGGGCCCAGCAGGAACATGATTATCTAGTGGAGGCTGAGGCTCAAACCAGCAACCCTCCAGTTAAAGGCATAGAGGCCAAATCCGAGGAGCCACATGCTTTGTGTATAAACCGGAGAGGTCTACCTGAAGCAATGGAAGCTCTTCAGTCAGCCTGGCATGCAGCCTGGCCGCTGGCGTCCCCTGATGGGCTCTCTGTAGTGGGCTGTGAAAGTGCGGGCAGTGCGGCCCTTTCTCAAGCTGCGGTCAGTTAAACAAATTAGCTTAATCCCATCATGCACCACAATTACTGTCTGCTCATATTAGGCCACATCTGACCAGGAACAGTTTGCCATGCCTAGTGGGTCACTGACACCGCTCCGATCTCTGAGTACCATGTGACCAGGACGGCCATGCTCACGGCCTTGCCCCCACCCATGGGCGTAATTTATGGGGGGGGGGGCATAAATACAACCCTCTGCACCCCAATAAATGGGTGTAGACCTCAAGGTTATGCCTTAGCCCCCACCTCAACTGTCCCCCCTCCACCGCAGACGGAGAGCTGAGCTCATGACCTTCAGCTTGGAAACCTGCACCTTCACTCAAGCCAACAAAAGGTCAGGCAAGAACACAATGGACTCCTGGCTTCTCTATCTCGACTGCTTTGACTAACCTGAGGGAACACAGGAGCACAATTGGGCCCAGCTCAGTCCCGACCCCGACAGCGATGAAACATGGGCCTGCCGAGTCCAAATCAAACTGGAGCTGTTTAGGAACAGCACTGCATTTCCGACAGTCAGCTTACAGCTAATGAGCTGCAACATTTGCTGAGAGCTCAATGTTGCAAAACACTAGCTAAAAATATAGTGTGGTACCTTTAAAAATTAGATATTTTCTTGCATACCTTAAGCTAAAATGAAGTTGGCAGTGATGCCAAAATTACCTTGTAAGAGGGACTTGGGATTGGAATCACATTCCAGTTATAAATTTGATCCAATTCAGAATCAGAATCAGGGTATTTATATTATGCCAGAGGAAATTGTTTGTAGCTACCGACTGTACAGTACACAGCTATACAAAAGATGAGAATAGACAATATAGAATGCTACATGCAATTATATCTATATAAAAACAAATAACTAAATGAAGACTGTAATAAATAAGTGTGCAAGCACGGAAATAAGTACAAAACTGTGGAGAAAATATACAAATATTCCTGGCAATTATTGCACAAAAAAGATATTTGTAAAAATAGGTAGTAGTTCTTCACTGCTGTCTTTACTTGGTTTTTAGACTAAAATAGTTATTGACAAGAAATGCAATCTGTAGTTCTGCAGACAGATCACAGATATGCATAACAAGTATCAGAATAAATCACTAAGTGATCTGATGTGGTTTGCTTAGACTGTGATTATCGTTATGTGGCTTAGCCAAAGCAGACTGCAGTCTTACTCACCAATAATGTTTACTGGATAATCCACCTGTTCATCCATCTGTTTTCCATAGCCACTTATCCAGTGCTGGGCCGGGGGTGAAACACAGGAAACACAGGGCACAAGGCTGGGGAATGCACAGGCAGCGGTACTGGCTGTTACTGGGACATAATACATTTCTCAAAGCCACAACATCAGGAGCAGGCTGGTACCTGAACCAATATCCATCAAAGCAGAAGTCGAAAATCCCCAATGACGCCATCCCAGCTGCCCCAGTGAAGACCTTATTACGCATGAAGACGAGAGCCGCTCACCCAATGGCGCTTTCTTATTTTTGCAGCCCTGTTCATAAATCATCCTAACAGTGAAGCACTGTAATTAATATGACAAATTTTACAAGTTTCATGTATTTGCTCTTAACGTTGAACAGATGTGGCAGTGCTTTATTTCATGACAGTAAATTCAATTTAGAAGGCATTAGGGTAATCTGGACATCGTTTTATTAGTTTTGAATGATAGTGTTAATGACTCGTAACAGAACGGCCCGCTTAATCCACTTATAATGGAACAGGCAGAAAGATGCTTTAAAATGATGAAACAAACAATAACTCATAGCAAACTGTGACACCAGTTTTTCCCGCGAGATTCACTCCCAAATGTGTGCCTTTGTTTATCCCAGAATCATTTTGCGTGTAGCTCCACGGTAGCATCGTTTCAAAGAAAGTGCGACATGAAGCATGAGCTAAAACCAAAACACGCAACCAGGAATAACTACCAGATAGGCTATGGGCAAAAAATAGCCCCCCCGCACCCCCCCCACCCGCATCAATCAATCAGCCGCAACAGGATGAGATGGAATTGATCACCGGTCCGGTCGAAATTCCACAGTTTATTTTCGGAGGGGTGTAAGACAATCTGATCCACCATAAATACACACCATTGCCCATAGTTGCCAACAAATACACTGATTTATGTCGTTGATGGTCCCCCCTGCACATTGATCTGGGCTGCTACTGAGAGATCGCTGTGCTGGCTTTCGTGTGCCTTACCGCCAGGGACAGGCTTCCACCCTAATAAGGGGTGACACCGTGCTCACAGTCGTTACTCTCCGCGGCGCAGCTGTTAAATAGGACAATTTGGCCAGGGAACATAATTACCCCCCAGGAGATGTGGAAGAATAATGGCACCCGTGGCATCGCATCGTCATGCGTCCCCTCCCTTTATCTGTCATGTGTGAATTTCTAAGTGCAGGTTGTCATATTCCTTGCAGGAGAAGCAGCAACATGCACAGATGGATGGGTATTCCTTCTGTATCAGCCACAGAGAGCGGGTTAAAAACAATGGCAGCAACCAGGGGTAGATTTTTTTCTTTCTGGGGTCCTTAGTGTAGTGACTGTTTGTGGCCAACAGGGGGCCCCCAAACTTTGGGAGCCCCACACAAACGCATGATTTGACGGCAAGGCAGACTTGCGCTCTGTGTTCCGCTCTTGCACTCTCTATCCCAGACTCTCTGCTCTGTGTCTTTTTAATAATCTTAAACAATAAGGCATTGGATTATTTCCCTTCAACTGTAACGTGAGAACATGAGAACAGACCGAATGCTGTTTCTACCTCTCAGCTTCGCAATCCCCATTTTTCCCCTTGAATGATTTTGACTGAGCCTATCCCAGGAGCAAGAGAGACCAGTGGGATTTGAGTAAGTTAAACACTGAAATGTAAATCATGGGTAAGACTGTATATATGTAAAAGGAAAGCCTTTGTGAAAGTTACTTATCTTTAAGTGTGCCTGTTCAGCCCTTACATTTCATTAAAAAAAAACAGAGAGAGATCAATTACAATGATATGCTCTTCTAGAACAACAAAATTGCAGCTAATGCTAAGCAGGAATGCGTGTAATCCAAAGAAAAAAAGCCCTGACTGTCTCTGCACCAGCAGTTTAACACCAGGATGAAAAGAGACCTAATTATGCATACATCTGTGTAGCTAAAATGTTGACCACCTTCAATATAAAAGGCAGCTGTCGTCTGTCGAATATAGTACTCAGGCAGGCTGCAGGCGGCCATGCAAATCAGCCTGTTTAATTACGACCCAGCCCCCGGCTGCCGGAGAGGGCAAGATTTAACTGGAGCGTGTTGGCATTCAAGAGAAGATGCTGCTTCTGCTGTGCCAGCACAGTCGTCCACCTTAAGCAGGGTCAGGGGGAAGGTAAAGTTCAAAATAAGATCCGGGGGCGTGAGATAAAAGGAAGCGTCCCGGAAAACTGCTGCGGCAAGGACTGCCTGCTCCAGAACTGCCAGCTCATGTAGCAGTGTGCGTGACGCCCACGTTAGCTAGGAGGAAGGAGTTTTAATATCCCTGGATGTCGCGGGGTGTAACAGCGCGATTAAATGTACTTTATCACGTTTTCCCTAATTGCAGTGAAAATGGGCCAATGATGAGCTAACTGAAAGGGACGAAGAAAATTAGCAGATTATTTATCCTCAGAGGTTAACGAGCTCCCACGTGAAGGTAAATGTCTTAGTTCCAGCCCCTCCAGTAATGGTTGTTTGTGCAGTTTCCAAGCTGTTTTCTTCCCGCCTCAGCGAAAGCGATAAACATCCATCCTTCTGGTTGTGGGACAGAATGCCGATCACTGGATTAGGGCTGGAAATGAATTGGACAAATTCCAGAGACTGCCCCCTAGAGTGTCAGGGTTAAACTGCAGGCCAACAACACAAAGCGTCTGCCTTGGCCACAATCTTTACACTGCAGTTACAGATGCTACAGAGGCAGGAACATAGGTCCTCAGGCACCTTTTGCCTTAGCTGAATACATACATTTAGCAATAGCGGCGAATGGGCGAATACAGCTTGTCCATCCTGGTTTTCCAACCCTAACTCTCTAGAGATGCACCTGTAGCACTGGTGTTTTCCTGAGCTGAATTAAGTGTGTACAAATATATACCAAATACAGAAAAATAGGTGTTCTTAAAATGTGTTATTGCCTGGAGCCATATGCTCACATGGATAGGAACAGACCATTTCAGCCAATATTTTTATCTGAAGGAATTTAATCCCTGCAAAAATCTGGAATGAGGCCTACAAGCTAAGTAACATATATACTGCGGACAGTACCAGATGACTTGTTGACCATGCTTTATACTTAACTGTGTCCCTGAGAGCCTTGTACTAATTTTTGGCAGAATGCTGGAAGTAGTGCTTCAGATCTTGGAGTCATTAGCACCCAACGCTTAAGAGGGTCGTCCTAGCCTTGCCCTAATTTCGCGCTCCGAATGTTGTACCGGGTCTAGGTTTAAGCTCTATGCTGATTACTACAGTGTTGTGCTTCTCTCCTGCTCTCAAGTATAAGCCTATATTAGGTGAATTTCGGTTCCGATTGTCACCACACAAATAGGGTTTGTCGCATGTAGCACTGATCCCATTGGCTGGAAGTTGAATTCCTGCATATAAGGAGAGACTATTATATTCGAGGGGGGTGGGGTGAGAACCCTGCCGGCGTTAGAACAGCGGTTCAGTGCGTGCTACTAGTAGCTACTGGTAGGTCACTGGCAACAGCGTACGAGACATTAGGAGGACACAACCTAATAAATTAAATACAAAGGTCTATTTGCTCTAGGGGTGGGCAGTCTTATCCGCAAAGGGCCGGTGTGTATGCAGGTTTTTGGCATAACCTGTAGGTCAGCTGTTCAAACCCAGGTGTGAGGACTCTTCAGCCGATCAGTCCTCTAATTAGTAATCTTGTAATGTTGTAATGTAAACCCATATACACAATGGGTCTTTTTAGATAAGACTGGCTATCCCTGATTTACTCACATAACACTATTTAGAAATCAGATTAATTTTACTGTCACCCCGTCCTCGGCCTTGGTTCACAACTTTTACCTTCGGCACCCCCATGTCAACAATTTGTAGTGTCATCTCTGCGCCACCCCCCCTCCCCAACTGATATCTGTAAAACCAGGTAAGGTGGCTGGAGCTAACATAAACCTAAAATTAGCTACATCAAAAGCATTGCGGTAGTTCTCAAACCCTACAGACTATTTACAAACAAAAAAAACTCTTATATATACATGAAAATATTGAAAATCTCTCTCTAGTCAGCTGACCGAAATTAGCAACCTTGGATCAGATTGGGGGTGTCGTGTCAAGGAGATAGAAGCAGCCCCCAGTCTACAGATGGACACACATAATAAGATGCCCCCTCCCCCCCCCCAGTCTGTGGCGCTTTGTTGACAGCAGGTGTAAATGTGCGCAGATTAGCGGCCTGACTTTGGGGTCGCTGAGATGCACACACAGTGCAGTGGAACAGACTGGTCACACATATGTAGATCACCTTAATACACACAATGATGTGGATGCTTTGGCTGCGAGCTGCAATACACAGGCCAGTGTTGTGCAAATTTACACCTTTAAGTATTTATCAAGGCTGACAACTGCTGCGTGGGATATTACTGCATTATTGATATTATTTGTGGTTGGGATGTTACATAAATTAAGTTATACAACTGATCTTTCACATAAAAGTATTTGTCATAAAACATTTTAATGTAGTGTTTGCCAATGGATCAGCATTATAAACAGGCATTTAGGTGCATTAATTAACATTATTCTGTATGTTAATGATATTAGTTTTTTTTCTTTTCCTTATTAATGTCAAATTGCAGGTTCATCAATAAGACACGGATCTGCCTAAACTCATCTTTTGAATGATGTTATATTACCTGTACTTCAGCCACAAAAATGGATGGAACGGGGATTCTTTGCAGGTCAATTTAGTTTAATAAATCGTAAAGCTACTTTATAGAGTGCAGGTAAACTAATCTAAGGTTAGGGCTGGTAAACTAATCTTGAAGAGCCACATTTCAGACCTGCCAGCCTCACAAATCTGAGCCACTTTTCTTAGGAACAGGGGCCAGGTTCAGCAAAAAAATTTGGCATTTTTACTGCTTTTAGACTCTCACACCCTCTAATCAATAAGTATTTCATGTAGTCTATTTCAGAATGATCCCTTACTCTTACTGACATGTGCTGGGGACCTCGTGCCCGGAGCCATATGGGCTTGGCCGACCCCTGTCATGTCAAACGATTGGCTGGCGTATTGAATCCGGCGTTGCCGTCACGTCCCCCACGAAGCCTTGCCTCCACCCAACGCTTCTTATGTCAGCGGCACAGCAAACGAGCTCCGAATGACTCCGAGCTGGATCTCCTGAAATGCATAGTTCCAGACCCGAATAATAGAGCTCGGAGTTATGCAATCAGATATTCCGTGCCCATCTGCGTTTCCTATTAAAACACAGCCCCCCCCCCATTGCCCCAGTCTCTAATTATGCAGTGGGGAATATTGCTTCTTGTATTCCTGTTCTGAAAAGAACAAAACCCGACCAGTTAAAATGGATCTCAGATCCCAATATGAATGTGTGGATTCATAATTGAACAGCTGCCAAATCACTCACGCAGCTCTGTCTTTTAACTCTGTCCTGCCATAAATCAGACAAAGCTACATCCTTTCCTTATGCAGTACAAGTCCCTTACCCCCCATCTCGTGCCCAGATGTAGCTCATCAGAAGATGATGCCTGTCAGTTCAGTGTTGGGCTTCTTCAGCAAACCACTATGTACATCTTCACCTCTGGCAGGATGGAGAATTAGTCTCATCCTTGTGGAAAAACACTCTAAGCTAAAACCCAGCCCTCTGGGGGAAAAATGGCTATTTCATTACCTGAAAATGGTGTGCCCCAACATATAACTGAACAGATTTGGAAACACTGTTCCTGAATTATTGAAACGACCCAGGATGATGTATGCTTCCATGTACGGGCAGAAATGGCACCTGTAGTCAAAGGCGGCTCTTTGGTTATAAATCACTGAAACACGAGGGCCACATTTTAAGCTGTTTGCAGCATAATGGCTTTTACATGCGGCACAAAATAAAGATTTGATTCAGCTGCACCCAGCAGACCTAAACAAATATTACACCGCCTGCCAAAAGCTCTTTAAAATTGACAATAGCTGTCGCCCAGACTCAAGAATTGGCCATAACAATTTGATTGACCTTACAAATAGAGCAGCTTAGAGTCGAGGCAAGCATAATGTGCCTCCGGACCCTGACTTGTGGAAGACTCGCTGCGCTGAATCTAGAGGAGGGTGGTGATACAGTAACTCTTAACACCTGCAGGCACTTTATAATTGTTCCTTAGGCAAGCCGGATTTTCTAATGCCTCAGTCTGTTGTTTCAGCTCCGGAGCAAAGTGCTTGAATAAATTGATGTACATTTTTGGCTTTAGGCAGGAATTTGTTCAAGATGAGTAAATTCTCCTGATAACGCCTACATTCTGTATTACACTCTCGTCAAAAGGTTTTTTTTTATCCTGTTGTAGATCTTCTTAAGATATATCTAGCATGAAAGTGTTGCCAATAGTCACATTCTAAATATGCAATATCACGAAAGAACAACTTTAAGTGGATGTTTTGAAAAACACCCAGAGCTATTGGTTCAAACTGTTAATTCTCATCAATATCCCCTAGCATGTATTAAGAGCTTTATATATATAGCATATTGTTGGCAGTTTCTGGTTTCCACACCATGATGTTTGATGATATAAGGGAATTTTAACAAAGTCATCCTTGCATTACCTACCCTTTTTGATAGATGTGGGGGCAAATATTTGGGGTGAACAGTGGCATGTGACACCCATCTTTCAAAATACACACGGGCCGTATGTCTTTTAGCTCAAGGTGGAGGTTAGGGCTGAGGGCAGCTTGGGTGCTCCTCCAGGCCAGGACCACAAAGAGGAGCATCCAGTCCCAGCACAGATACCATGCATTCCTGGAGTTTAAAGACCTCCGGCAGAACATCTGGCGCCCAGGAGCATAATATCACAAGCAAACCAGATCTGCTCACATTAAACATGCATGGCAAGCCCTGGGGGGGGGGGCTTTGCCGTGCGTTAAGGCATCTGGCTTATGCTGGATGTTGCATGATGCTGCCTGCCGCCTCATATATGCTAACATTTTTTGTTATTTCATAATACCGATTAAGGTTCTTTACTTGACATAAGCAGGGATGAACTGAAACAGAGAGGGTGTTCATATTTAATCAGATGAATATATATGACGCTGACGCCAACACTGCAGTACAAATCAGCCAGGCTGGCTCCACAAATACCTCCATCAGAGGACGCGCATGTAATTTACATGTAATTGTCACTTTAAAATACCCTTTCAAACATTATTTCATTAGAGTTAGTGTTGCAGAATTAATTCATCCTTGCCTATAATTGGATCGTTCTCCTGAAACTTGGGTGGCATTTGATTTGAGAGTCTCCTGCATGACCTCATCAATCAACATTGGGTTATTTGCAACCGCAGGAATTAAAAGAAAGATACTTTATTTGCCACTGGAATGTGTCTGAGTACAGGTACATAGAAATTCTTCGGTTTTTACATGCCTCATCTTGCTCACCACGACAGACAGACACATGTATAGAGTAGAGTTTTAGGGTTAGTGTGCAGGGAAAGGCAGTGTACAACCCCCCCAGCTGGGGTTAAGAGATTTGCTCACGGACCCAACAGTGATTTGATTGCTCTGCCAGCTATGGGGTTTAAACCCACGACTTTTGTGGCATTGCTAATCCACTGAGCTACAGTACTGTACTTGCAGTCAAAGAAAATGATGTGTAAATGATCTTCATGTAGGTATAAAACTATGACATTATGCCTGTCAAAGTGTGTCAGCTTAGCCATTTCAAAACGTCTATTACAATCACCCTAGTATTTGCAGCAACTGTCCAAAACATGGATACATTTTTTGACCCAACCACTACCCCATCTTGACTGGCTAATACATAAGTTACATAAGTTAGAGTTATTTAAATAATTCAATCAATGCGTTAGGTGAGCTGGTGGTGAAATGTATCATGGGACGGCAGAGGTGCCCCTGAGGAGGTTTGGGACCTGAAGTGGTGTTCATCTAGCCGTCCAGCAAAGTTAGTATCTCGTTAAAGAACAAAAGAAATTCTTGTTTGTTTTTCATTGCGCTTCTGTTAATTTACACACATTCTAATGTTTTCTTTTTTTCTGAGCAAATATACACTTACTCCCCAGATAAATAGCCTGAAACATTGTCTTTGACAGCCTAAGACATTTTTGCAGTACTGAACACTCCAGTATATTAGTATATTAGTTATTATATTAAAGTAACTCAGAGACACTTTGCAGAGACCTGGTGAGAGTGTACATATTCTATACATGTACGTTGTGGGTTCATCAATAGGTGGAAAGAGAATCTTCCAAATAATCAGCAATGGGTGGAGGCAACAGGGATTCTGCATCATATCAGCTCACTAAACCGTATTACTTCCTGCTTCTTGTTTGACTCGTTTTTATCCAATCAAATTTCTCCAAGTTCAAACAGGTAAGCTTGTGCCTAAATTTTAAACGGCATATTTGGAACAATACTAATATTCAAACAAACGTATAGGTCAGTAAATTGAAGCGTTTGCACTAAAACGATTTTCAGATGGTGTACAGGTTGGTTGCCTGGGCACCAATGTAGCATGCTCGTGCCTGATGCACTGTGAGTGAGAGCCGCCAGCTCTCCGTGAAGCGCAGTGACTGCACAGAGTGCCCGCACAATATCACACTTCTCGCTCACAGCAGCTTTAAAACTTGAGCTTTGTTTCTCCCGTAACAATAAAGGGATTTAAAAATCCCTTCTCTCCAACAGGAATCTTAAGGCCAGTTGCGGTGCAGTGAAAACAAGAAAAAACGTCCTATGCTCTTCTGTTCCTCCCCGGCAGCCGGGGCATGACAGCACCTTGTAGGATTAATGGGTGACCTTTCTGTGAAGTGGGGGATGCGATTCGGCTGACTGACGGACAGACTGACACCCGGCTGCCGCCCGCCAGGGACAAAGAAGCACTCTCCCAGGAATCGTTCACGGGTGCGTGTTCATACCGTCGACTCCACAATAAGTCACCCTATAGCAGGGGACGATGACCAACTGGGTGGACCAGACCCACTTAGGAACGCTGACAGAACAATAAATTATTCACTGTACAACACACTCTGGAATACTATTTACTCCTGTGCTGTTACTACGGAATTCCATGCAATACTTCCCCTGACATTCTGTGTCTATTATTTATTGCTAATGTCTATCACTGTCCAAATGTCTTATACTGTTTAAATGTGTGTATTGTGCTCCTGTAAGCCAGCACTTTCTTTCAGGATTAATAAAGTGTCCGTCTGTCTGTCTGCCTGTCTATCTGTCCATCTCTCAAGACCAGGTAAGAGCAGACCTGCAATAATTTGCTGGAGTATAAAGACCGCCACATACGGCTGTGCACTCCAAAGGCAATGAGCAGAGAGATAAAAAATGAACAAGGAGTTCCCCCCCCAACCCCCAGCCTAGCACATTTCATCAGTGATTCATGAGTGTACCTGCCCCCAGCAGAGCCACTGCTCCTGAATACGAATCGCAGGCCACAGCAGACGGATAACCGAGAGCTCAGGCGTCCACAGCAGATGAGTAAGTCTTTCTCTCCATGTTTTGCCACCCCCACCAAAAGCTGCCCAGCAGTAGGGAACCCTAATCCAGCAGACATTTCAACAAATACACAATAATTCGACAATACTGCCCCTTCCACGTCCTGTGTATGCAGCCGAACCTGTTCCTCGTCTATCCCACCGACAGTCATTTCCATTCAGGTCCATTTCAGAGTGGCCTGTTCTAGCACAGTGGTGGCACCAGTTATTTTAAACCTGAGGAAATCTGGATTAATTTGAAATCTATTCTTTCGTACATGACATTCCAGAAGGCAAAGAGTAATTGAGGGTTGTGGGTTTACTGATGTTTACTTATTTTTCTGAGAACTACAGATGTAATACAGCAGGAGTTTTGGGGGATTGCAGTTTCCATATGGGAACTTAAAGAAATGATTGATCTGTTTTTTCCCCCCATTTTATACCAGTACCCCATGCCATGCATGCGGGTGGGGATTGGGAATTGAGTGCTGTGGCCTCCTCAGCGGTGTGTGGGATTCCGCAGAACAAGGCATGTGACACACCACACATGCAAATGGAGGTGTTCGGGGTGGGGGGGGCGAGGGACCAGATGCCTCACAGCATCTGCATGTGGCACTGGGGACTTGCAGTTCAGCCGTTCTGGAATCCTAATCCCGATCATCATGAAGGATAAGAAAGCTGCGTGCTCATGTAGCCATGAAGGGTGCTTAAACTAGTGCTTAACGGAAGAATTTAATGGAGAATAAACAGGGCAACTAGCTATATAATGGGTAACCACGTGACCCTGAAAATGACACACAACACTGCTAAAGAAAAGGGCGTGGCCCCGGCATTATGGGTAAGATCATGTGATCTGAACTCTTCCTTCCATCTCAGGGTCTCCTACCCTCAGAAGGCTATTTAAAGGAGCCTAGTGATTTGCCTCCTTCATTCCTATGGATGAACTCCTCAGTTAAAAGAAGGACCTGCCGCTGGGCCTGACAGTGAGCCCCCACCCCCATTCTGATGCTGTGCGGGGGTGGGGGGGGGGCTTAGCCACAGCTGGTCCGTGAGCAATCCGCCATTCAATCGTGCTGCACGTGATTACATCTCCCGATGTGCTGTCAGGGCACGGATCTGCCCTTGACCTCTCCGCTTGCCTTCCCCCCCCCCCCAACCCCCCCGCAGCCAGAGCTGATCGCACATCTTCCATGCCGTCATAGAGTGTAATGAACCGCGCGGCTGGTTTCCTCGCTCTGCTTCTATTTGTGTGTGTGTGTGTGTGTGTGGGGGGGGGGGTTCCTCTGTGCCTAGTGGCCCCATCCGCAGCAGATGGAATGTGGGGACACTTGACTTGCCAATGAGGGGAAATCCCCTTACGGGCTCTGGATCCAGTGAGAACAATGCAGGGCCGGCTGTCTTGGCTGCGGAGCCTCCTGTCTCCTCCCCAGAGCTACGCCAGGGAAACTCGCCTGCTAATCCACCTCATGACAGCCCAGAGTCTCACCACATCGCGCCCAGTCGGCCTCCATGCTGACGCTCAGACAGGGCCTGGGACCCACTGCTGGCCCTCCCTCACATGACACCTGAGTCCTTTAGATCTTGGTTTGGTTCCAACATTCAGGCCGAATCAAATTAGGTCCCTTCAAACCTCTGAAACTAATACGATTGGAAAATTACAAGTTTATAGCTTACGTCCCTCGTTTTTGAGTAATTGGAAGTAAATGGAAGAGGCTTCATCCTTCAACATTTTATTACTTAAAATGAACAATTAAGACATCACCTAACAAAAGCGCTAAACCCCATTACCATTAAAAACCAGAATATACTGACCGAACCAGATCTTTAATAACAACAAAGGCAGCACTTTCCAAAAAAAAGAATGGACCTGCAAGATTAAATGCATTCCCAGGCAATTAATGAGTGCATCAGCCACATTGCTGAGGCTAATTATGTGCCACATTATCAAGGTTAATCACGTGCACGCTGTCAAAGTTGGACAATGAAGCGCAAGAACTGGAAGCAAGCTATTTAGCACAAGACTAATCTGTGTTAGCAAAGTTACTACTAGTGCCCGGAGAAAAGCTCACAATGTTTACTGAGAGTCTTAACTGCATAAAGAAATTAATTCAGAATAATAAACAATGCCTCTTCAGTCTGTTTTACTGTTGAATTTCACTGTCTGCAAAACGTCGCTCAGAATTTCACAGTGTACTTGTCCAGACATCCTATCTTAGGCATGCTGACTTCAGAGGGATAATCAGGGTGTGTGTGTGTGTATGTGTGTGTGGGGGGGGGCATGGCTAGGCTTGGGTGGATACCACATTATTTTCAATCAAATACTCCCCCCTGGGGGCAAATTTTCCCAGGATATTCTGGAATATAAGTGCCTTTTAAAAAGTATTGCACGGAATAATATCTCAATGGGATGATGGTATTAACAACTAGATACTTACCAAGCCTATTGCTAACTGGCAGGCCCAATCACTGTGATCACATGAGTTAACTGCGTCAAGCAGTGCACGATTGCAGAGGCCCGTCAACGAATCCCTCGCTATTGCTAATCACTGGAAGTTTCTCAAACGATGGATGTTTCCAAGATACTGAGCGGGGCTGAATAAGTCAGACAGCTTGAACCGTTCAATATGATATTTATTATTTAGTTTCTTCTTGAAATGTCGGTAAATTTATTGGGATAATAATGACTTGAAGTGTGGCATCATTTATCAAAGCTTCCCCAGAACGAAGACAGAATAGGCTGATCTTGAGGATAAAACTCCAGGCTGGAAATTAGTCCCTCTCCGTGTCTGCTGGCTGGGTTTGTGGTGGTAGAACTTCTTGCTGAATAGCGGAACGACAATTTCCGGGAGGTTGTCCATCATCGGCGGGTGTCAGGGAGTTGCTGGCAGCTTGTGAGTGACTCCTGGAACTTCTGGGAGAGGTAGAATGTCTGGGTGCTTCGCGGTGAGACAAGCTGCAGGATCCGTTCAGCACAATCTAATAATGTATACTGCGCTGTCATATGGGCCTGTCAAAGTCTTTTCACTCGTGAACAAAAGATGCTGAAATGTTGGGAAGATGTTGTGTTTACTACAGAACTCATACATTTTCATCCAACAGATGGAATTCGGAGCGGCGATCTTACATCATTTTTACAGTGCCCCAGAAGAAGGACAGAAGCAGACAGATCAAATAGCAGGTAAATAGAGTCCTCTCAAAGTTAATACTCCAGTACTGCAGAGCCAAAACAAGCCTGCAGGCTGTTTTCAATCATATTTGTGGGTAATTAGGATATATCTAAAGAAATTAGTTAATTAGGTCTTAACCGCCTTTTTTCCCCATGACTTCAAATTAATTATGAAAATGCAGAGAGAGAAGTGTATAACTCCTATCACAAGACAGAAAACAGAAAGAACATTTCAATTTGGTCTTTTTATAAGGACTAAAATTCTGCGACAACAATACCACATATAATGGAGTACCCCAATATTTCCAATTACCCACAACAAATAGGATTAAGAGTGATTTATTAACTAATTAGTGGCACTCATTCGATGATAATTACTCAATTAATTTACTAAAGATAAGATTCTGAATATCAAACAAACATGCCCTCCACAAACAACCAGCGACTGAAAATTGTATTATTCAAAACGCCAAATGCGTCCGTGCAGCTGCACAGGTTCCCCCGCATGTCAGACTGCGCTGTTCTCATCTTGGGCTTGGCTCAAGCCTGGCGTACACATAACACGGTCCTGCAGGTCTGTTTACAGTCAGCAGCGTGTGACACCATAGAACATCCATCTCATTCAGCTGGGGGTGGGGTAGCCAGCAGGCAGGCAGAGTGAAGGCTCTGCCGGTGGGGGGAAGGCTCACCTTGGCCCGCAATTTGAAAACTGCGGCCGCTGATGCCAATTTTAAACCGAATGCATTTTTCCACACAGTGCATTTGGATCCAAAGCCACAGTCAGCCGTGTGGGGAATGGAAGCTGAAAACAGTGATCAGTTTGTCGTCTTTCCTCAGTATTGTGTCTTTTTCACATCAAAGCCAGCAGCAAATGTTTACTCTAAGGCACAATATTACAGTGTTTCACTCAAAAAACCTTGAATCAACACATCCAGCTTGTGGAGGATTCTGCGAGCTACAACTTTTGGTTAGTTCTCAGAATACCCAATGGGGGTAGAAAATAACCGTTTCCTTGGTGGTGAACCAAAAGGACAACCTCCAGAATCACACATTCTCTTTGTTCATATACGTTCAGCCTAGACCTCTTTCGCTGCTGTTTGTGAACGCTAGAGTTTTCTGATTCATTTGGCCTCAGTAACCTGACACCAGAGTGTCGACAACAATCCCAAGACCCATAATCTCCACGCTCAACCCAAAAATATATCAGTGCTGAATTTGTTTACTTGTGTTTGTATAAAATCAGATCCTGCGCTTTATGTTTACATTTTGGTCTCATTTGGCCCAGCCCTGCTCTGTCCTCAGTTTTCCCCAAGACAAAAAGACATGGAAATAAATTGCTCCTCATCTCTAGGTCCTCAAGCCATGTTGTTACACATATATCTCCATTGGAGAAGCTCTGACAGAGTCATAAAAACAATGTTTCATATTTTACAATCCCATTTCCAAAAACGTAAATAAAAACAGAATGCAATAATTTACAAATCATATAAACTCATATTTAATTGAAAATAGAACAAATGTTGACATTAAGAAATGTTATTGTTTTGTGACAAATATATTCTGAGCTTGAATTCGATGCCAGCAACATGTTTTTAAAAAATTGGGGCTAATTAGGTTAATTGGCAACAGCTAGTCACTAAAAAAAGCCCCCCAGAAAGGCAGGATCTCTACGCAATGAAGATTCTGTGAAAGACGATGGGAAAATAGTACAACCATCGAAGAATAATGTTCCTCAATGTTCCAAAAAATTTTCTCAAAGAATTTGGAAGTTTCATGATCGATGGTACATCATATCATGAAAAGTTATCAGGGAG
Organism: Cyphomyrus plagiostoma; assembly: GCA_019775915.2. Lineage (NCBI taxonomy): Eukaryota > Metazoa > Chordata > Actinopteri > Osteoglossiformes > Mormyridae > Cyphomyrus > Cyphomyrus plagiostoma. The sequence continues at coordinate 9,268,878 of JABFEA020000038.1, forward strand.
AAATCTCTGAGAAGCCGAAGAAATCTCTGTACACAAGGGACAAGGCTGAAAATCAAATACTGGATAGTCATCATCTTCAGGTCCTCAAGTGGCACTGCATTAAAACAGACGTGATTGTATAGTGGAAATCAGTAAGTGGGCTCAGGAGTGCTTCCGAAAACCGCTGCCGCATCCACAAATGCAGGATGCAACCATATCTACACATGATCGAAAAACACTGCTGACTACTCCGGGCCGTAGCTCATTTAAGATGGACTGAGGCAAAATGGAAAATTGTCCTGTGGTCCGACGAATCAAAATTTCAAAATCTTTTTGGAAATCGTGGATGTCGTGTCCACCGGGTTAAAGAGGAAAAGGACGGTTCAAAAGCCAGCATCCATGATGCTGAATGATATATACAGGTTTTGGAGCAACATATGCTGCCATCCGGACAGTAACTTTTTCAGAGAAGGCCGTGTACATTTCACCCAGACAGTGCTAAACCACATTCTGCATAAATTGCAGCAGCATGGCCCCGTAGTAGGAGAGTCCGGGTGCGAGACTGGCCAGCCTGCAGTCGAGACCTGCCACCCGCTGAAAGCATCTGGCACATCGTGAAACGAAAAATATGACAAAGGAGACCACGAACTGTTGAGCAGCTGAAATCCCATATCAGGCAAGAATGGGTCAACATTTCACTTCCAGAACTCCAGCCACTGGTCTCCTCAGTTACCAAACGTTGTTGTTAAAAGAAGAGGAGATGCAACACAGTGGTAAACATGGCCCGTCCCAACTCTTCTGAAACACGTTGCTGGCATCAAATCCTAATTGAGCTTATATTTGTCAGAAAACAATTCAATTTCTCAGTTTCAACATTCAGTATATCTATTCTATTTTCAATTAAATATGGGTTTATATGATTTATAAATCATTGCATCCTGTTTTTATTTACATTTTTCATAGTAACAACTTTTTTGGAAACGAGGTTTAAAATGCTGCTTTCATTATGCTATATACACTAAGTTTGATGTGCACAGAAAAAGAGTGGATTTTTGGTATGCTTATATTAATATGATAATATTTTCCGTAGCACAGGTGATATAAGTAAAGTTACCATTACAAAATTAAACGCTCATGTGAAATGCTGTAGAATTCCAGCGTTTGCTCCGGTTACTCCGGTTTCCCTGCACAGTCCGAAAACATGCTGAGGTTAATTGGAGTTACCAAATTTCCCATAGGTGTGTGTGTGGGTGTGTGTGTGAGAGAGAAAGATGACACCCATCCTGGGTTGTTCCATGCCTTGCGCCCATAGCCTCTGGACCCCTGTGACCCTAAACAGGATAATCAGTTACAGAAAATGGATGGATGAATGGATGGATGGAAGGAAAAATAAATTCATCAATGGAAAGTTGGATGCATGCAAAGATATTTCTGCTGCAACTCCTTCAAACTTCATAAGAACTAAGAAACCTGGAGGATGAAAGGCGGTCAGAAAGTTTAACAGCAAAGGTGTTTGTGCAGCATCACAAAATGGTCCCTGGGAATGAAGAAAAAGAGCGTTTTATATATAAAAAAAATGGATTATTCATGACTAACCAAAGCTTACCAAAAGTCAACATACCACCTAAAAAAACAGCACCCAGCTAACAAGCTTAAAATAGGACCAGACTGCAGTATTTGATGTCAAACAGCCAGTGAAGGATAAATTTAGATGTTGCTCAGGGAAACCGGACGAGGGGCCTATTGAAGAACACTCTGCAAGAAAAAAGGGAAAAGTCACGCCAAAGAGAGACAAAGACGTCCGAGCAATAAAGGATTTCATTTTCCACAGTTACAATGGCCAGTGGAATTTCAGATCATGGAAAGACTAAGCAATGTGAAGTGAACTATGTCAGGGAATAAAGGGCCATGTCTTGAAACAGCTGATTGGCTGCATCCAAAAGGTCTACCTTTGAGTCACTGCCATCCAGCTGGACATGGGTGCTGTGCAGCCCAGCAGTTAAGGCAGTTAGTTGTCTGTGCTCAGAATGTCGTGGGTTCAAATCCTACGGCTGAGGGACTAACCTCTGAAACTGGTTGGGGTAATGGAGGGGGGGAGGCTGGAGCCTATCCCAGGCAGCACAAGGTAGGGGCACCCTGGAAGAGAAACAATAAATTCACACACTATGCTCGATTGCCAGTTAGGCTGAATGTACGTTTTTGAACTGTAGAAGGCAACTGGTGTGAAATGGAGGCAACAAACAAACTCCAGAAATCGTGGAGGCAGAATTCAAACCCCACAACCTTAGAGGCAGGATGCAACCCCACCAGGGTTGGGGCCATTCTGGAATGCATTCATCAATTCCAATCCAAAACAGGAATTGGAACTGGATTTGGGATTGTGACAAAAAAACAAAAAATTATGGGGAACTGAATTTGAATTTCTGGGGGATTTGAATTTCAACTCCAGTTCCACTTGCTGAATTTGATTGGAATTGATGGATGTATTCAACTCCGGTTCCATTTGCTGAATTGGATTGGAATTTATGGATGTATTCCGGATTGACTCAACCCTGAACAGCACCACCAACTGTGGCAATTCTAGTATAATATTACATCACAAATTATAAGTATACTTCAAAGTAGTCATACCATTATCTTACGGGTACATATTTAAAAATGCATTTATTTTGTGTCATGTGTTACGGGGCTTTCATCCATTCCCACTTCTCCTGTACAGGGGTCCAGAGTCTATCCCAGAAACTACAGGCACAAGGTAGGGAATTTCCCAGGATGGGGAGACAACCCCTCATTGGGCACACTCCCACACCACTCAGACACACATGCATACTTATGGGCAATTTGGTAACTCCAATTAACCACTGCAGCTTTTGGACCGTGGGGAGAGATTATAGTACCTGGAGGAAACCCCATGATGACACAGGGAGAACAAGCAAACTCCACACACACACACACACACACACACACACACACACACACACACACACACACACACAGCCAGCGCAGAGACTCAAACCCTGGTCCCAGAGATGAGAGGCAACCATGTTAACCATGGCCCCACCCCAAGGAGCATTTAAACACAGAAAAAGCCTCCTTTAGTCACATTTACTTGAATACAGTTTTAAATTGTATTGTAGAAAAGATCCCACTGCAAAAGAATTTCCTTCACGGTGATTTAAGGCAATATCCATGACACCATAGATATTTCCGTGCGGAGTTTTAAAGTTACAGAATAAAAGTTCACTTAAAGTGCAATCTGAATACAAAAAAGTCTCAAATGCACCGATTTCTAACTATTCTGATCCATGCTGGATTTTTACTTAGAGGCCACATTTCAAAATAAGTTGAGCGTGATTCTCCATTAAACACAAAAGCATCAAACATCACTGACAAAGTCAAACAGAAATATAACATTTTTAAGATCCATATCTCAGCTTCTTGGATAACGATCAAATTAACCTTGGACCTCTTGACTCGAAAGAGTTTGTATGCAGGTGTTGCCTGCCAACTTTTGTTCAAAGAAAGAGGCGGTAACTTGAACCATCTTACTTAATCCCCAAAGGAGAGACGTGACGGAGCGCTCAATGAAAGGTTGATCGCTGCTCGTCAGTGATAGGCACCTTGAACACATGCTTCTTTGCTTGCTCACCCAAGGTGAGGCTTCATTGATAAAAATAATACATTCCCGTCAACCAGAACAGATTCCATTGTAAGGTTGAATTTCCTTCAATCATTTTCCACACACCACAAAAAAATAAAAATAAAACAGAGCTGGCAAAATGCTCACCTTTCCTGAAGAAAAAAAAACATCTACATAAGCAACAATCTTTGTTTTTAACCACAGTGAGACTAGCTGTTATATAAATATCAGCATTACTGTACGCATTGACCAGATGACATAAGGTATCAGGTGTGTTTATGCGGCAATGGATCGCACCCTTCTATAGTAATTTCACTTTTGCACAAATCTGTGTGCATGCTGAACACATAATATGAATATTGAGTGGTACTTACGGCACAGATTTTGACTACTTCAAGCCATCGATTTTTTAATGAGTCCTATCGCGTATATTAATTAGAGTTTTGTGGCGAGATGGTAACCTTGGGTAGAGTATATGCTCTGAGCCTTCGGGAACTGAATATAACCTCTGTCTCCTTATGTAATTCCTGAGCAAGGCTGCAGGGAGAAGTTCGATCAACTATTTATAAGGGCCTAAGGTGACATACATCCTTAAGGCTGACAAATGGGGACCCTGAATAAACTTAGATAGCTTTTGAAACTTGAAATACAAGCAGCTAAAAATGAAATCTGGCACAGATGTGGGGCAGAGGACAGCAACAACATATAATTCACCATATGAAGTAGTAGGCCTTGTCATTTTTCAGATCTTTAATTTCTTTCACGTTTATGCTGGCCTAGTATGTACTAATGCGCATATATGTTTGCTCAAGTGTAAAATGTGTAGAAATAAATGTCTACCAGATGTGACTGATTTGACTCATACTCATATTTTATTTTGTCTCAACCTCCTCCTTCCCTGACATCTGTTGGGAGCACGGGTTGAGATTAAGTTTTATTTGCCATTTGTACAAGAACAAGAACAGTGGAATTTGTTAGACTTCACAAATCCCATCTCATTCTCCTTTCAAAAACATCCACACATATATACACGCGAAAGGAGTGAAAGTTGGATTCTAAACGCAGGGTCAGTGGTTTATCTGCTCAGAAGCATTTTTCAGTGGGTTAAGGACTTTGCAAATGGGCCCAACGGGGATGTAGGTACTCTGCCGAACATATGATTCAAACCAGTGACCTTGCAATTACAGGCACAGGGATGTAACCTGCTAAGCCACACACTGTCCCCCAGAACTGTATGGGATCAAAGAGAAAGAGGTAAGGAGCATGCACTGATTACAGTGCCTTGCCGCACCCACCAACCTAAGGGTTGAGAAACTGAGAACTTGTGGTGGGTGATACCTCAGCACCACACTAGTTCAAATGGACCAGTGTGAGGTTTTTTTCCGGTGGATGGAGTGTCGATCCTGCCATCAACCCCCAAATTTTTCCCTGTAAATTGAAGGGTTGTAGGACTGGACGTAGGTCAATGTCATGCCCAGGACGAAGCAACTGCAGTTTAAGGGCCTTGCTGAAGAGCCCAACAGAGTACAATCATTTTGGGCATTCACAGGATTTGAAGCTTCCAGTTGCTGGTACAGGTCCCTGGCCTCAGACACACCACACTGTCAGCCAGATCAAACTGGGCCACCAGACCAAACTTGGGGTGGGGGGGGTGAGGCAACATGTGAGCTTGGATTAACTGAATCATTCCAGGTGGCTAACGGGAGTGTAACGGGATGTAAAGAAGAAATTCGGGCTCAGCAGAAGTTATCCAAAGGCAGATAGAGAGTGGCAGTGGCTTAGAGACACGTGGGTAGTAGTTCACTTTTTTCGCACCATGAATCAAACTGAAAGGGCAGTTGTTCTACTTTAAAATGCCACAGAGAGTCAAGTGTTTACTCAGGTTACACATTCCCATTGATGACAGTGGACACAAAGGCGCAGTGCACCCTGTGACACTTTGCACTCTGGGCCCACTATCGGATGTCCTCAAACAGCTACAAGGAGCTCAGCCTCCTCACGGTCCCTCTCTGGTTTCAGAGAGGTCAGCTGGGGGGGGGGCACCAACCAGGCACACATCCCCGAGGTTAAAAAGCCAGGCCGAGAAGACAGTTTGGATGCAAACCCAACGGACAGCATCCGGCAGTGTTGGTTTCGCCGAGGTCCCTGTGGATTCAACAGATACACCTGGGCTTGTTCCTTTTCGGTGGGGTTGTTAAATTCACCGGTTTAGAGGTCCCCCAGGTAACCATGCAGCACTGGCAGAGTACTCACTCCCCCACCCCAGCTAACCTCCATAATGCCAGAGAGAAGAAAGAGGTGTCAGTGAACAAGAAATGGGAAAGGAGGGAGATCAACATCCATTGGTATGTAGTGTGCTGACTACACAGAACTGGGGGGGGTCAGGTTCTATTAAAGATCAGCCACTGCTGATCAGCCTGTGTTAGAAGCTGTAAGCAAAACGTGTTCTGAATAATTCAGGGGACAGAAGTGCTAATTCAGCAGGAAAATGTTTGGAAAAATCATACCCAGCAAGTTCAATCAAACGTGCGTTATACCATCAAGTCGTCTTATCCTCTTGTGGACAACAACAGCTGAACGAGACGTGTCAGGTGCCAGCGGCTGAGCTCTGTAATACAGGCTAAAGGTAATCGCTCTTTTCATGTCTGTCTCCTTTAAATGCACGCATCTGGAATGTAACAGAGAAGAGTGAAAGGCGGGTAGCACAGAGAGGCGACTTCCTTAAGATGACACGCTCAAGCTGTTTGCCTTGTTTAACTGACTTTTCCGGAATGACATCCTTTGGCGGTATATACGACTGTTATTCGTGTTGCGTTAGACATGATAAGTTGCGCAGGGCAGACCTAAAACACAAAGGAGGGACGGAAAAAATGGATCAAAACAGGAAGCAGAGATGATACATACAATCCACTCCTATTGTGTATCCCATAATCCCTTTCAGTGCCGCAGGCTCCGGCATCAGAAACTGGAAGTAATATCCCTTGACACTCCAAAGACAACAAAGCCCCTCTTTCACCTCCATTTCAACAGCTGTTTTTTTTTTTTCTCTCCCTCCCTCTTTCTTGTACACAAACATCACGGCGAAACAGCATAGGGCCTTCAAAACTGATTGCGAGGGTAATTACGTGTAAAATAATTATTTTAGAACACAAAAGCGCTGCATTGTCAACAGCAATAAAGCGGGAATTATGAGTCGTCTTTCTTCCCCCACATAGGCTCCCATACTCATCGGCAATGAAGGTATTTGCTGTGCAGCAGCAGGCCAGACTACAGCGATTACAGTGGACAAGCACAAAGGGTCTCCGCATGGACTCCTACACGAAGTCCCCCTTCGCACCCCCACATGGCGAAGATGACACATAGATCCTTATCGCTACAGATCTCAGGACACTACTCTCTCATAGTTACGACAACCTTGCAATCCAGGATACTAGCTGTTCCTGCCATCTATCACTGAACCCAGTGACAAGCATTTGACATCCGTGTGATATATGTGCTCTCCTTCGGTTAAAACCACCCGCTTGCTCTCCTGGTGCCCCCAGAGAAACTTCTCCTTCTCCACGCTGCCTTGCCAGGTGATGGGCTGTGTTGCAATGCTCTCACGCTGTGGCATCTCTTGTCCTCCGTTACAGAGGACCATAGTCATACATCAGCATCTATACGAGAAGAATTTCTCCGGCCTCGCTCTCAGAGCAGAGCACCAGGTTACCCGCTGGATTTATGACGACACTCTCTTCTAGGCACTGTTCCTGATGCAATCCAGCCCGTCTAGCTAGCCGGCAGCCTCGTCTCACAGAGCGCTTCCGTCGTTGGATCGCCGGCTGATGGTTAAACGGACACAAGCGGCCACAAAAAGCACGGTTCGCTCCACGCCACGAGTCTGTCAGCAGGAAGGATGTCCTACATTGACGTTCTAGGCAAATAGAGGGAAGGAGCCAGAGGGAAAGAGCCTCAGGAGGGGCTGCTGTCTTCGATCTGGGGCTCGTCTCATCTCACTGGTAGCTCAGGGAATGATAATGTCAGGAGCAGCGGTCCGGAAGATGACCTTCCTGTTCACCATCCACTGCCGACACTGTGGCTTTGTGGCCACCCGACGCCACTCAAGTACGTAATCCTATCTCAGCTCCACCCAGAGTGTCCAGAACATCCAGGCTTGTTCTTCTGAATCGGGCAGTAATGCCTCACCACACTCCATGCTCCACCAGCCATGGGTGTCCAAGACCTCCAACAGGTACAACCGATCTGTTCCCTCACAGTGGTGTACACAGGGGTGGGGTTACAGGTGCTGAAAGCTGATTGGCACCCATAGTTCCCCCTCTCATGAGTCAATACATATCATTGGCTAATGTTAAGGTTGGCCCATCTGTTTGAATTACAGTCCCTCTTATGCCCTCCACCCGGATTTGCCCCTGCTCCCATGGGGCTCCTTCGAGTCCCATCTCTGGCTAGCTGCTGCAAAGATCCACTCGTCCAGATCTGCAGGACCGAGTCAATCCATATGGTCATTCCACACACTAGGAGTGCATATTGTCCTATGGGGCCACAGTCAAGACAAACAGGGTAACGTAAAAACGGATGCGGCCAGGCTATGCCTACAGACTCTCAGGAGAAACACAGTCGGCTCATTTTTAAGAGGCATGCTGCCAGTCAGAGAAGGCTTTTTCTTTTCATTCATTTTTTTTTGGCAATTCTCCAGGAATGCTAATTGAAATAAGTAATCAGTAATCACCATTGACGAGGGCAAGCCATTGAAAGGGCTGCCTAAGAGAACATCAGGGAAACAAGACATTAATTATGGGTTTGACTGTATTCCACCTTCACAGAGTTCAAAGGAAAATATTTGCTCTGGACTGACAATTTTATTCAATGCAACGTTTCATTAAAGGCATCCCAAAGTTATACTTTGCATATTAAAATACATTACAGGCATCCATAACAGTCCATAAGTCTCTATCAGTGGCTGCTGGAACCTGATATTTTGTTAAATGTAAAACAATAGCCTTAAATTTTAGCTAACAATGCATGCCTTCAAAATGCATTTGTATTTTTCATGCCCCTGAGCCACACACAATGCCTCACTTCACGAATAATTAAGATGAAATCACCAAACAGGAACTTCAGATAAATCGTGACGGGTGTGACACAGCTGGATCTCCAGGGACACCTTCTGAAAGGTCTCCCCACCCAGGAGGACCGGTGATAATCACGCTACTCAGCAGCTCGAAACATTCCCCAGGAGAAGAGCCGTGTGTGAGGTAAGCGACGCTCCAGATTGCGCGTGGCCTGCTTTTGCCAGGCATCTCCCAGCATGCACTGCACCCTCAGGCAGCTCTAATTCCCGACCCGTCAGGTGCAGGTGTGGGCAGAGCGGCAAGGTGCAACAGATCCTGCAATTATGGGTTTCTCTTCCACCACTGAGATTCACAAACCAGCATTGCATTTCTATAGCCGGGAAACCATTACGTGGCACAAAAATCACGTAAGATGCAGGAACTGTAGTACTTTAGATAGACAGACAGACAGAATATATGAAATTTTAAGGCCAGCTGTAGTTTGACATCTCGGACGCTAAAGCCTAGACAACAAGGAATACAGCTAACAGGTACAATAATGAACACATTCGATATGTGACAAGGCAGAGGGCGGGTTTATAAAGCATCTGTAAAGCTCTGCGGGGGGAACGAGTGCTATCTCCAGCTGTATCATGAAATATTAATGGCCCTTTCCGCTGCTATACGCCAATGGGCTAATTAGCGAGTTCATTAATATTTGATCACATCACCATCCACGGCACCGGCAATTTCAACATTTGTATTCGCTCCTGCTCACGCTTCTCAAAGACAATACACGGATTGTTTCGCCATGATGTTGAGGAGACGCGGATGAACAGCAGAACTCGGGCGCTCCCCCAATCCCCGCTCATGTCTGTTAAGATGGGACAGGAATCTCTTTGTCTGTTGTGCGTTTCTTTTGTCTGGCTACACCATGAGGCCCCGTACTCTCATGTGGTGCTGAAATTGTGGTCGATATTGTAAGTAGTCTGAAAAGTTTCCCTTTGGCATCATGAAAAAAGGAAAACAAATCAATAAAACCATCGAACATGCTCGCATCACATGACCATATGCCACCACTCGTGTCACATGCATATTGCCCGTGACTAACGTGTGGCATATTTAACTGATGATGTCTCATCACCCTACAGGCAATGTCCACGAGATGGCCTTGACACAGAGAGCAGTCATTCCTCCTACGGTGCATCGTTCTGTCATCTAGGGTAATTATTCCTAACGACTTCATTTAACTGCACTTAGCTGCACTGCATTTTGCTCCTAAGTCACACATTTAATTCATCAGACATTAATGTGCTCTCTATTTTAACAGCTGGTGTAATTAAACACAATCACCCTTACGGCTGACAGATGTGAACCCCATGTATGACTAGAGGTACAAGTTAAAGCCACTGAATTAAATTTGCTATCTTTTATGGATATCGGGAATTGCATTAAAACTCCAAAGTCAAGGTTTAAATAGGGCTCAAAATTCCTCCTGATGCTCCTCGCGAGCCCTCTTAGTTACAGAGAAATATTCTTGTGTTTAAGTCTAAATGTCAGCCGCATTAACAGATAATTGCTCCAATTCAGAATGGATGCGACTGCCTAAATGGTGTTTAGGTTCAGGTGTTTGTTTATTTTCTGACACTCTATGAAAGTGTAACTAGGTAGGTATATTGTCCCTGCCAAGCCCACAGCCTCTGTGGAGAGGCAATCAGTAAAAAAAACACCTTGGATGAGATAGCCTGTTGATTCACTTCTCCTCTTGAAACCCTGAAGTTTACCTAAGGTAACATGCCTCCTCTAGTCACTCCCTGTTTGCTGAAGCACTTCATCCACCTCCTTGGAGTCCCTCTCACATCATGGGGTGAACGGAGATCATATACATCACTCTTATGATGCCTGATGGGAAATGCATGTTTCCCTGTCAGTCTGGTGTCATCACACCTGAGCTGATACCCCCACCCTCCACAGCCAGAATGTGCAGCCTCAGACACACACTGGATCAGCCAGCAAACAAATCCGATTGGCCAAAAGGCAACCGCCGCTGCTCCATGGCAGAGTCCGTGATGTTATGCTTATCCGCCAGGACCCATCGCATACACAGTTCAAGAGGCTGAAGTCAGCGGCAGTCATTTAAACAGCCAGATCCACTTGTAAACAAACCGAGTCAAGCAGGCAGGTTGGGATTGTAGTGAAGGAACTGGACCTGCAGCTCAAAATCCCAGGACAAGGCTGCTATTGGACACATTTCCTTAATAAACACCCAGACCCGTATGCAAATGTTAAGTTTTGGTTGTCACGTTAAGTTTGTGCGTCCTGTATGTAAACAAATTAACAAGAACTGCTGTACTGTTGCTATGAAAGCATTGAAATTGGCCTTCACAGAAAAGTGAGCAGAAGATTTTATAAAAATTCCCATTCCTTGTGACACTACGGGTAAACAAAGGTTGGGATAAAATCAACAAGGCAGTTGGGCAAATTACAGCAATAGTGGGATGGGGGAAGTCAGGCTAGCAGTGGTTACGCTCCCAATCTCATCACCCATTATCTTCTCTGAGCTGGCAAACAATTTCAAGGTAGGGACACTGTCAACTCCAGCATATGTGTTCAGCGAAACAGTGGGAAATCAAATTTATTTCTGTAGATTAAACACATCTTTAAAGGATGCCCTCGTACAAATTCATAATCTAATCCAAGGAACCAGTACAATGTTTTGTTTTTACTCAGTATATTTGGGTTTAGTGTAACCCACTTACAATCCATGATTCCCACCATCTCCACTATCAACACACCCTAGGCTTCTGCATTTCTTTTAAAAAGTAGCAGACACACATATTCTTTCAAATTCCCTGCATCTGTGTCTTTCCGACCCGACCTGACAGTAAAAGGAATTCACCCCGTTAACGCATAACAGATTTGCTCCGTTTTATAGACCAGTGCGAAAGCTAGCTCACTTCATGGCACCGTAGGCCCAATCCGACACTGATGTCAGTGAAATGGAAAGTGTGGCGCGTCTTCCAGTAGAGTACGGCGAGGGCCACTCCTGGGCATCGCGAGAGGGGCTCTTAGCTCGTCGCACCCTTCCCTCCGTGACGTGACTAAGCGGTCCGCACTATACTCTCCTCCCCCCGTCCCAAGTCATCAAATTGCATTCGATCTCCTGCCCTGCACAAGACTCTCTGCAGCTCGCTGGTGGGGGGGGGTGGCAATTTCACCACTGATGCCAGATGAAAGCTGTGAACTGGAGCAAAGTGTATTCAGGCGCCCATCTCTGTGTTCAAGGACGGTGTTCTTCAGGAGGTAATTTTCCAGTGCTACGGTATCTCCAATCTGACCTCCCCAATGCAGCTTATTGAATAACCGCGGTGATATCCCCTCGCCATGCCAGGAATTATAAACGCCCTGTTTAGTCCAGGCCTTGGCGCTGAAGGTCAGCTTCGCTTGTCAGAGTTAATGATACTCCGCTCACTGACGTGTCGGAGCAAACCTCGCTAAGCGCGCACTTTAACTGCGAGACACAGCCCCCTTCTCTTAATTGCGGTACGTAAAACACAGCGCTCTGACTACATTATGAAACAGGAGCAGGGATTCTCAGTTGACTGGGTCTCAAACTCAGATGGGGGTGGAGGTAAAGGTCTTCAGGCCTTGTGGAAGCGTCTGGTAATTAACACTCTGCATCTTCAGGCACTGCAGGCCTCCCGATTCAGGCGAGAACCCCCCAGCCCGCCAAAGTGGATGATGCCCAAGTTTCCAGAGTAGGAGACAACAAATCATAACTGCTAAGGCCTTTTCCAGGTGCGCTGAGTGGCACAGCGGGTTAAAAATCTCTAGACATGTCTGGATGATCACAGGTTTCAATCCTATGATCAGCAAAGCAATCACATCAAAGTGCAGGACCCTGAGCAAGGCCCCTAACCCCATCTGCTCCCGGGAAACTGCCTCTCCCTAAGCTTTCCTCACTTGCTTGTTGCTTTCGACATAGGCGACTTACTACATAAATAAATGTAAGTGTAAGATAGGCTCCAGGAGGGGGTAACAGTACAGAAGACAATGTGTGCCCAGAACCTACCATCTACGTTACTATTATTGTATGAAATAAAAGCATTTAATATACCCTTAATGGCCCTTGGGGAGGGGCAGTGTGGCTATTACCATTTGCTACCAAGCTACAGTGAAGGAATGCCTAATGAAATGAAGGAGGTTATTGCTTGATAGTGTGAGACCTATAGGAATATTTAATACTTGACATTTTAAGAGGACACTTGACATTTGTAGGATTGTAAAGCAAATTTACACGCACACAAACACACACACGGTAAAATAAAATTAGCCTGACGGCTCAAGTATGCAAGGGAAAAGGTCCATTCCAGCATGAGTTCATAAAGAAGCTGGACTATAATATAACACATCAGCAGAACAAATACGGGTAGTCCAAGAACCATTTAAAAAAACGGACACTGGTTGCTTTTAATGGCTAATTTAATAAATGAAAATCATTAATTGTTCATTCTTACAAGGATAACTATAATTTATAAACTCTTAGAATCACTATTAAGGTCGAGACCTAACTCCTTTATCCTATTTGCAACGATTTTGCAAACAACAGTTTTAAATAATGTACTTCATGACAGAATGTTTCGTCCAGTACAGGAGGCTCCTGACATTGCATTTGACGTCTCGCATATCTGAAAGCCCGAGGCTCTCTCACATTATAGATGATCCCATTAATTTCGTCAGTAAAATTATATTTAATGCCACATTTGCCGCACGCATCCGACCCTTAACATGAAAAGGTGTCTCGATTTTTTTCAGGAGCCCAATCGGCAACACCGTAAACCCCAGAGCGGAGTTTAAAATCCTTTTACATAAGCTTAAAAAACAGGGAGAAACATTTTTCTTCTTTTCACATCCTTAAGTTAGTTTGATTCTTGTACTGTAACAGTGTCCAATCCATATCTCCAAAAAAATGTGACACGCGAAACAAATTGCCATTTGATGCGCTTTTAAAGCTCCCGTTACTTCAATGATCGATCACATTTAATCGTTTGCTTTCCCAATGTGTGCGCCCAGAAGCATGCCATCCGACGCAATTTTCTTCAATTGTTACAGCAAAAGTTATTTTTTCCTCCACTCCGCAGACTTCTGTCGCTCCTCTGGCTTTGAAAGCAAGCGATCAGCACACCATTCGGAGGTCCCGAACACTCAGAACATCTCTCGCCAAACTCTTTCTAGTGCAAGACAGCAGCTCATCGCCTTGCCCATTGCACTGCCCCGAGGAGGGAGGGAGCTGGAAAAGCCACTCCCACGCCTCGCAGCTCCATGTCCCGAGACTCGTCCGCCACTCAGCGCCACCTGCCGGCGGCAGCTCGTAACTGTGGCTCTTTCTCTCTCTCTTTTTTTTTCTTTTTTTTCCTCCTTCCGATTCTCCAATGTTCACAGCTCGGCCGGAGCCTGTCGTCCTCCAGGCTTCATTTCCGACGGGTTTTTAAACACTCCCGACCGCCCCAGGATCCGCGCGGGACCGCGTTGAAGGTAAAAGCGAAGCTTTGGGGAACGGGGACAGCCCGGGCCGGGGGGGTAAAACGTCGTTCGTTCTCGCCGTTTTTTTTTAGCGGCTGTCGCTAAAGAAGGGGGGAGCTGGAAACTGACTTCACGCATCAGTTCGTACACCATGCTGATACTGGAGTGCCTCCCACCATAACAAACCTACAAAAGGCTTTAAAGCGGCGCCTCGGCTCGCGCTTTTTCCCTTAAAAAACTCCGCTCCGGTCGCGCGCACGTCCCCTCGTCCGTCGGTGGTGCCTCGTCCTCTTCTTTAAAGTGAGCGAAATATAAATGGTTTTAAGATACACCCCCCCTCCTCCTCCTCACTGTGAGAGAAGGTGCAAATTATGCTTTCCTTGCAGCTCTCGGATCTCACCAATATCTGTGCGCTGCTGGCCATGTAAATAGCCTCGTGGTTATTTATTTATTTCTTTTATTTCCTATACGCCGTATTCTGATAACAGCGAGCTTTTCATAGCTTAGCTGGGGCTTAAAAAAACTCATACTATATCTGGTCAGCTAACAACAGCATGATTGTGGAGAGAATTAGCAGGCTAGCTAGCTGTTTTTCTGCAAAGCACTTCATGTCAGCGATGCAAAATCGCGTAGAGCTTCAGTCTCCGGCCAAATATTTGCAGAAGGTATACCGAGTGTTGATTTTTTTAAAGCCTGACGATAATATTGTGCTTGAATTATTTATTGATCGCCGAGCAGCTTGTTGACGCTTGCAGACTGCTGGTCAAGTGTTGGATTAAAATCCGAGGCGAGCATGTGCATCGCGCGTCCTTCTGAATGACAACAGTTTGGGCAATAATACGGATACATCTGGGGTGCCTGGTGCCTTACCTTTACCTCGGCGGGTGTCGGGTGGTTCTGATGTTTCCTTTTGTCCTGCTGTGGATTCTCGGAGTTTCGATTCGCATTCAATCCTGCAAACACACACGCAACTCCCGCTCGTATTAATGCATAATTAAGTTTCATCAATGACTGTCTGAAGACCCCAGTTCGTCGGATCTGCCGGTGACGGAAAGCTTTGGCATGGAACAAGCACATCTAGGCTCTCGGTTTTAAATAGTTGGAACAAAACAGCTGTTTGCTCGACATTGTAGTTAAGTCTCTCGGCGATCATCCGTGCACGGAGCTTTAAGAAGTTGTGCTAATATAAGTGCAATGCGGTGACACCCCCCAAAACGTTCTGCCATTTGTGCTTCAAGGAGGATCATGTCCAGCGACAGGCAACGATCGGACGACGAAAGTCCGAGCACCAGCAGCGGCAGTTCTGACGCAGATCAGCGGGACCCGCCGGCACCCGAACCCGAGGAGCACGAAGAGCGAAAGCCGCCCTCTGCCACTCAGCAACAGAAAAAGAACACAAAGCTCTCCAGCAAAACCACTGCTAAACTGTCCACAAGTGCTAAAAGGTAAACGCTTCTCACGTGAGCGCTGGCTGTTCGGTTCATGGAGACAAACTGAACGCATAAACTGAAAACACTGTGCCATAAATGTGACATATTGAGACCAGCACATGATTTTTTTCTTTACTGTGTATATGTGTATCACTTTAACTGGAGCCCTATATACATTTGCTGCTAGTTTCCTACTGAAGGCCATTGTATCATTTTTGTGTCCAAAAATAATTGATAGTGTTTTATTGTTATATACTTTTGCGTTGCATATTAAGCAATTGTTTCTTCATGTTCCTGTTGCATATATTTAAGACTACCTTACACATGGCAATAGGTGATTACATGAGTATGGATGAATTTAGCATTCGTGAGTGTCAGTATGTTCACTCAGTGCATAATCTGGGCTGGTTGTTGAGGAAAATTAACTCATTTAAGTCCTTTTAATTACAGGTTGAAACACTGACCTGTGTCTTAAGTTGTTATTAGAACCTAACAGAGTTTATCAGTTACAGATTTCTATATTGAACTGAACAATGGGTTCAGCAAAAAAAAATAAATCCTGAATCTTTGGGAACATTTAGTGGCTGTCTTAGGTTTTGCAAACCTGAAAGAGTCACAAGAAAGTGGGGAGAATGGGAGCACACATTTTTGGCTGGATAGAGGGAAGGCCTGTGCTTTAAAAAGTAATTCATTGGCGCACAAAGCATCCGAAATGTCAGGTTTAAAATACGTAATGAGCGGATCCGCCCTAAAAATCTTCAATGTAAAAAGTAAATGTGAAAGACAAGCCTGTACAGCGCTGACGATGCTCTCGGAAGACCTCTAGAGCTCCGGTTTAAAGCTCTTGTCAAATATGCCTGGGCTACCCCCCCCCCCCAATGCCTCATTTGCATATAAGCTTTAAAAGAAAATCTCCTGTGGTAGAAGTGACTGGAACCCCAAGGAGAGGGCCAGGGCGGGTGCTCTGGGGGGCCGGCTGTGCGCCGTGCCGGACGGCAGCCCGGTCGAGCGAGGAGGAGGGGAGAGACGAGGGCTGCAAAGTTTCCCTGTTCTGGGATTCGGGTTATGCCTCTGAGAACAAAGAGGCAGCAGCCATGTTAGCTGAAGTGAGGGGGGAGAGGCAGCCCTGCATTTATCACTGCGGTGGTAGAGGGCAGTGTATTTCCTCGCCGCTTGAAATCCTCACTCCAGCTTTTTTTTTTTTTTCCCCCTCCCCTTTTCCCTTGGCAGAATTCAGAAGGAGCTAGCTGAAATTACTCTGGATCCTCCACCCAACTGCAGGTATGGAAGAGCGCCCCCCCCCTTTCCCTCTGCTTACACTCACCGCTAGCCTGATTTGACTGCAAGATCTTTATCTGTGGCCGATGCACCTGCACTTGCAGAAGGATGTTCTTGCACTTCTAAAGCGCAGTTTATGTTTCGCGTGAAGGCAGTCTGAGGAAGCGCTCGTCAGCATTAGGCTCCGGGGATCCCGGCCGCTGCTGGTTGTTGGTGCTCGGATAATTTGTGTTTGCCGTGCTTTAGGCGGTGAGTTGTTTCTGAAAGGCGCAACAGATGCTTTACAGCCCCGGCTGCCCCTGAGCCAAGTGTTAAGTCTCAGTTCTGTATATGTATGTTTATTGAATTAAAAAAAAAAAAAATCAGTAGATTTGAGTGCAGCTTTTTAGGAGTTTTTCTTTTTGTCGTTTACTAACTGCTGGTACCAGTTTTGCTGTTCTGTTAGTAACCTGTTGGGGATGGTGTGTGGCTCAGCAGGTTTGGATGGTGAATCTGTGACCAGACGGTTGCCAGTTCAAATCCCAGTGTCACTGAGTGAGTGATGTAACTATTGGGCCTCTGAGACGGGATCCTTACCCCCGACTGCTTCAGGGGTCGTCTTGCTTACTCAAAGTGTGTCACTTTGGAGTATTTCCTAAATAAAATTTTAAAAGTTATTGTAATAGGCATAATTACTGTTTAATCTTGCACGGCTTGGCTCTGTAAAAGATGATTGTGAGAGCTGTTAGCGTTTTAATTTAATATCTGTATTTAATTGCCAAGGTGAAGCTGTCATTGCTTGAGTATCCATTGTGACAGAATACCTTCATTTAAAATCTGTGCATGAGAGCAATGGAGACATTTGTATTAATCCTTTATTTTGTGAGGTGTCTACATTTTAATAAGATGAAAGTCAGTGTCATTGCTAGTTAGTTTGCTTTTTGCTCAAGGGATTTGGGAGTTCTTAGCACATAAATGGGTGGAGGAATTTTCTTGAAATAGTGGATGGTTTGCTGCAGTATGTCAGAAGTCTGAAAGTGTCGTCTCACCAGACCTCAGCCGGACTTCCAAGCTACTTTCCACAGCAGGATTAATTTAGGGGGACTGTACTCTGGCCAGATACCTGCCCACGTGTCTTAATTAGCGTGTCACTGGTGATACAGATGTGAAAGATTTATACGTTTGGTTATTTGTTTTTTCTCGGCATAGTTGACTTTGTGATTTGTAAGCCAAGTGCAGCAGGGCCTAGTGCAGCAAATACACTTATATCATTTGGCTTTCAGTGCATCTAGGCTGAAATGCTTTTTTTTTTTTGTAAAGTTGAGATTTATCAGTGAGGCCCAACACATGTGGTTTCTGTTTGGTTTTCCTGACCCGGGGCTGGCAGGCCTGCAAGGCCTGCATTCTTAGTCGCTCCGTCCTGCAGTTCACATTAATTATTTCCTGTTAAACAAACCCGCCGTGCCCACCGGGCTTGGGCCGGACCAGTCTCATAGGCAAAGGGGGCTCCTGTTTCGACAGCCAAGTCAGGCCTCCAGTGCCTTTTAAACCTGTGAAATCCACAAATGCGAGGCATGCACTCAGTGGCGGCCTGACAGCGGCTGTGCGGGCAGCAGGCCTCCCGTGCCGGACCAGGGCGCTCATCAGATACGCTCCTTGCTGTGTAATCGCTCTGCTTTCTCCAGGCGTTTGACTCCGTGCTCATTAACCCTTGACATCTTCAAACAGGGGGGTCGTTGTGTCTGCGATTACAGCTCTGTGCGGCTGCTCCGCCCCCCCCCCAGACCGCCCCCTTCCCCTCAGGCCCTGAACGAACCCATATTGTGTCCCAGTTCCTTTAGTTCCTTTGTACCCTTTCTCTGAGCTGTAATGTCTGATTTTCTTAATTCCGCTTGAACACATGCTCTAGCAGATTTTTTTCGCCTTTGTTTTTTTGGAGGGAAAATGAAACTGGAATCTGCATCTCGCGTGTCAGCTGACGACTGCAGGCTGCCCGTCAGAGTAATACATGCCACCGCCTGGTCGTCACGGTTTCCGAAGCGGGATTTTCTTTGGCTCTGTTTACCGCCGCAGGTAACGATTTAGGGAGGAGCCGCTGACCAAACATCGGGTGTCGCTGTGCCTGGTGTTTTGGGTCTTATCCATTTAGAGGTTAGCTAAGCTGTGGTTGCCACTGGAAACCATCGCTCGTCACGTGTTGCTCTAGACGACGGCATCGCCGTCCGTGGCCTGAAATAGTCGGGGCCCCTTGTCGTCTGAGTAGCGCCTCATGGGGTAGACAAAGACGAGGAAGGGCTGGATGAAGGAGTATGACGCGCGGTCCCGGTCCCATTCCGGGGTGCCACATCCGGGTTTTGGAGGAGGTTGGCGTCCTCAGAGTCGCAGAATGAGTTCTCAGAAACGCAGAGCCGAGTGAACAGAATGTCTGACATGGGCACGGTAACCCGTGGTTTAGGCACTCTGGGTGCCTTCTGTGGCATGTGGTTTGTGTAATTTCACAGCTGCGTTCTGTGTCTGTGCGTGCGTGTGTGTCTGTGCGTGCGTGTGTGTCTGTGCGTGCGTGTGTGTCTGTGCGTGCGTGTGTGTCTGTGCGTGCGTGCATGTGTGTGTGCGTGTGTCTGTGTGTGTGCGTGTGTCTGTGTGTGTGTGCACGCCCGCACGCGAACCCCAGGATTGCGTAACTAAAGGAGCACTCCGTTATTTACCCAGAGGCATTCAGAGGTTGATGGGGCTGGTCAGATCGGTACGATGCCCCCGGCCTGGTTTGGCGTGGCTCTGTGCGGTGTGGGCTTGGCTGGCATCAGCACCGCCCATTCTTACATCTTTTCGGGTTTCGACCGGCGGGCGTCTCCATGCCTGCCTCGCCAATGTGCCTCATGGTGAACCCATGCGGGCCAAATTTAAACCCCAGGCTCTGACAGGAGGGTGAACTTTTGTAGAGTTGAATGTGTGTTTGATTATTTAGTTGGGGCGGAGGGGGAGGTGCTTGGTCTGTGTGCTGTGGGGTACCCAGCCCAGCTGAAAGCTGATTGGCCCCCGAGAATGCCCTCTCCCCTGTCACTCAAAAAGACCCCTCTGTATGCTTTTGGGCCCCTCTTATGCCTTACACCTTAAAAAAAAAATGCTATAATCGCCCCAGGCTTCATGGATAAATAATACAAGGTTTTTGAGCAGATATTAGCGCTCACAGCAGAGTGGTCTGAGAGTGTTCAGACCCAGGAGACAGTGAGGGGCAGAGCCCTGGAACTGCAGCTTGTACTGAATTCCCACACAGGACTGGGAAAATCTCCCCATCTAATCCGGGACACATGCTGCGCCTTGCAGGGCAGCCGGATCCCTGCGCACCAGCTCGGAGTGCCTGCCATGTTGATTTCGCTCCACCAGGGTTATTTTTATTGGCTGCTTTTTAATTTCTTCTGCAGATGTCTGCCGTTAGCTGCTTTTATTAGGGTGGCCCTAACACAGTGCCGTCACTATAACCCACACATCTATTAATAAGCCAACTGCTCGCTTCCTGGGAGCTGCCGGCTCTTCCAGGTCTTGAGGAACCTCCCGGTGGCCGAGCGGAACGTCTTCCCACCCACAGGAAACGTGACCGTTAACGGCCGATATTAGCAGAGCATCTTCTGGATTGCGAGTGCATCCTCTTGGCACACGCGGGGGACCCTGATGCCATCGTTTGTGTCATGTGGCAAATTACCCCGAAATGATTTAAAAAAAAAAAAAAAAAATCAAATTGAAAAAATCGAAAGGAAAAAAATCAAATGTATATTAAGCCCTAAAAACAAAGCATAAATTACTGGATTTAAGTGAAATACATTGACAAATGGGTTATCTTGTCTGAAGTGGAGCATGCAGTAATCCATTTATATATGCATGCATTATTATATTATTATTATGCATAATATTTTTTTGCTGTGCATAGTAACAATGGCGATTTCCTGCCGTAAATAAGAATGTGAGTGAATTAGCTTTTATGTCTTCCTGTCAGATTGTTTTCGCAGTAAATCACTGGCCTACATACAGAAGTGCTGCAGTTTTACGGCTGGCTTATTGCGGGCCGTTAAAGCAGTTCTGTCGCTGTGCGTGTGCGTGTGTGTGTGTGTGTGTGTGTGGTCCCCAGTCACTTCTACCACAGATCCGCAGAGCAGTGTTTCCCAGTCCTGTCATTGGGGCCTTGCAGCCGGTCCACGTTTTTGCTCCCTGCCAGGAATTCCACAGCACCTGGGAGGGAGCAAAAACATGGACTGTCTGTGGGTCCCCGAGGACTGGATTCGGAAACACTGGGCTAGAGAACCGACCTGTGGGAGACCCCAAAGACCTGCAGTCGGTGGCTTCATTGCCTGGGCAGGTTATTTCTGTGACCTGTAAAATGGTGAGTCAGGCGTCTTTGTGACTGTGATCAGCAGTTTAGTGTTTTGGCGCCAGAGGGATCGCAATGTTCATGTGTCGAGGTGGGAGGGTATACAGGAGTGTGTGTGTGTGTGTGTGTGTGTGTGTGTGTGTGTGTGTGTGTGTGTGTGTGTGTGTGTGTGTGTGTGTGCGCGC
>JABFEA020000038.1:9295963-9307775 GCA_019775915.2 Cyphomyrus plagiostoma
CTCCCCCCGGGGCGGCCCCCCCCCGCGCCCCCGCCCCCCCCCCCGCGCCCCCCCCCCGCGCCGGGGCGGGGCGGCCCCCGCGCGGTGTGGCCCTGGTTTTTGTTTATTCGCTTATGAGGCTGCTGTGTCACAGACCTGACTCCCTCAATGCTTTTATTTACGTGATTTATCCGTGTTAGAAAGAAGTGAGGTGCTGTCATGGCACATGGCTGGACGTCCATGGCATCGTGCTCCGGCCTGGCAGTGTGGTCGGGGGAAGGGGGGTGACGCCATCGTGGCCTGACCCGGCGTCGTGAGGAGGTCACCAGCTAACGAGCTGGCGAACGCCAGTAGTGTGATGGGGCCGCGGTGAGCCCAGCGGGGATGGCTGCACCTGACCCAATCCAGGGGGTCGCTGTCCGGGGGCCAAGCCTGCGCTTACCGTTTAAAAAGCTATATTTATTAAACATGAAGGTCACTGTGGTTTTCCTGGCGTCATATTGAGATAATGACTCCGTTAGTGGTGCGAGGCGGTATTCTGAGTGGTTGTGGTGAAGCCTGATGTCTCGACGCAGACGCACACGCTCACACAGGCGCGCTCACACACACAGGCACGCTCACACACACACAGGCACGCTCACACACACACAGGCACGCTCACACACACACAGGCGCGCTCACACACACACAGGCGCGCTCACACACACAGGCGCGCTCACACACACAGGCGCGCTCACACACACAGGCACGCTCACACAGGCACACACATGCTTCCTCTGCCTCCCTTCTTCCTCGGCCTGGCCTGCACGTACCACAAACCGCAGGTGGGGTTTATACAGAGTGCCGAGGCCTTACCCATTGAGGGCAGAATGAAAAGGTTTTTTTTTTTTGCTTCACGCTGTGTCTTACTGTGAGGGCTTTGCAGCATAAATCAGCCTGGGGGGGGGCAGCACACTACCACACACCCTGATTTCGGACCTTTGGTTCGGACCCACTGCGGAGTGGACTTTTGATACCCATGAGGTCTGATTCATAGGCTGGTTTCTTGGCAGCTGACTGAAGTGGCGTAACCCTTTTATTGGTGGTGGGGGGGGGGGATACAGGGGAGTATTACTCTGTGCCTTTGTATCAAATGTTTTCTTGCTTTATTTCCCCCCTCCCCGGGGGCTGGTAGGCCAGTGGCACCAGAGATGCTGCCCTGTGGTTCAGGCCAGCAGATGACACGGCTCCTCTGTGGTGGTCTGCCCCCCCCCCCCCATTATAGGGGTGAGCTCATACTGCATTGTTCTGCCTTTCACCCCCAGAGCCTCACTACTGCTGTTTCGATTTCAAATGCTAATGAAATGGCTTGTTTAGGTATAATATGTATTTTTTGATGTGTGTGTGTTTGCTGCGGGCTCAGTTAGGTAGGGGGGTGTTTTAAGTTCCCTTTACTGTCTTCTGCATGTTCTCCACTTTCTGGGTGTGATGATGTATAAACCACACTCGCGTCTATAAAGTCACTGTGAAGGAGCGATTTCTTCCCTTTGATAATATCACAGTAATAGTGATCCATGACTCCTCTGAGAGTGATAATAAAAAGCTGAACTGGAATCCACGAGGAATTCCTTCCATACCAGTGGATGCTTCAAACCACCACGAGTCATCGAAAGGGATTCCGCGGCACCTCTTAGGAAATGCCTCAACTGAAGTCTGTCATTTTCCATTTATTTGGTAACAGAGAGAATTATTATTATACTTGGCTTTAGTCGCGCTCCCCGGTTTCAGCAGGAAGATATCGCTGCGCTGAAATGTTATGTATATTGAAATAAACGAAATCCATTTGATTTACAAGTGTGATTTATGTAGAGGACTTCTGTGGCCGGTCTTCTCCTCTGAGCTGCTCAGCGCTGTAACTAATGGGCCGGATCCTTAAGATACACAGTGGTGTCTTTTTATTTTGCTTTGTAGTGCACTTGCTGTAGCGGTTGACTCGCATGAGAGCGTCATGCACCCGAGAGTTAATTGACGGGGATGGGTTAAATACACTCACAGAGGCAGGCACACCTCTACAAAACTGGCCTAGCAGATGGGGCCGGGAGGTTTTTAAAGACGTTTCTCAGGCCTCTGTTGAACAGGGCTGGAAATGCTTGCTTTGCATGAATAATTCCCATTGATCGCGGCGTCTCTACGTATAGAAATGCCCCTCTGTCCGCACATAGAGGTGCGCTAAGCCAAGGTACAGATTGAATCTGCAACAGCACCTTAGGGTAATATCAGGTCCGCTGTTCTGGGTTTTTGGGTCTGCTCCAAAGGATGCAGTTTGGGGTGTTTGTTTAAGTCTTAATGTAATGCCCCTTATTCAAATCTGTTGAATCTAATCCGTGGAAAACAAACTGGGCACACAGACCCAGTAACTCGGACATTTGCATAATGCACAAATGTGTGGCAGAGCCGTTTTGAATTTCCCCGTCCATTTTAGTGTGTTTGACTGTGTCTCATACGCCCACACATTAGTAACGCATGAATAATTAAAGCTTACGTGCATGCATTGAAGACGGGAATAATATTCAGAGTAAAATTTGCATACTTTTTAGGATTTACTGGTTTGTAGCTGGAAAATACCATGATGGGTTTTTAAAGCACAAGCAGTTAAGAGGGCTGGCGCTGGGGGTGGAATTAAGTGTTAATTCATGCGATGTGTCGTTGCACCGGCATTATTTCTCGGGTGGGATGCAATAACATTTATAAGGGGATGTGAAAGGGCTCGTAAAAGACGCAGCTGTGGGGGGGCAGTGGCCCGGCTTCTCCTCGGGAATAAGGGGACCGCGGATGGCGGATCACCGGTAGGATATCCCAGCGTCTGCCGGTATGCTGTCTGATAAGTGATTATCATTAACAAAGCAGAGCAAAGCAAACTTTGATATGTCGATCGGTGGTTTATGCTGTCGGGGGCTATGCTTAACCATGAATCGGCGATTGAAGCTGTTTTATGAAAAAAGACGGGAAATCAATAGTGGGGCCATATCGGCGCACGCCATTGGGGACTCCGGAGCGCGCTTTTCCCCCGAATCAAAGATTTATTCAGTAAATTCAGAGCGCGCGCTAATGTCATGTATAATAGATAATGCATTCATAGATAACGAATAATAGATTCTGCTGGGCCAAGTAAGACTGAATCCAATTAAAGGGGGGGGGGGGGGGTTTAAACATCTGTGGTTTTACTAATTTATTAAGGCATGCCGTAATGATGGTTTCCACCTTGTATTTAATTTACAGCTTAAGGGCAGGGAGATTGAAGGATCTCCAGCCTGCACTGTTACTTCAGTGAGGTCCAACCTTGCATTGCAGATTGAGGTTCCATCCATCCATCCTTTCATATTTTCTGTACCTGCTTATCTACAGGCGCAAGGCAAGGAACAAGCCAGGATGGGGCACCAACCCATCATGGTGACATTATTATGTGAAATAATATAATTAGCGTTTTCAATTGAATTCAACATTTTTATATTCAGTCCAACTTCAGTTCATTTCGATATTATATACAGCGCCTTTCACAACAGCGTTGCCCCAAGGTGCTTTACGTGGGTGTGTCGTGATACATCACAACATCATTAAGAGAGAGTAATACAAAAACAGAGGAAGGAAGAGAGGAACCAAAAGCTTTCAAGGGTGGAAGAAAAAAAACCTCCGGGGGGTCCAAGGTCAACCCCCCCCTCCCAATTTTTCATATTCTAGTTTGACATATGGCTTATTTTATAAGTGGAATATCTAAGAAGGTGCTGGTGACTTGTAGGTGTTTTAAAATAACTTCTGTCCACCTTATGAAAATATGATTCTGAACCATCTTTAACACTTGGAATTTCACAGCACTCAGAAGTTTTATGTCCTTCGTATTCCACTGAAGAATATAGTAGAAATGCTGCGTACCTCGTACTTTTCAGTGTGGTTTATTCCAGGTTATATATATTTTATTTTATATTCTGGTCCTCTATTCCTTTAAGAGTCTCACATGGCTTGTTTTCTGGGGAATGGTAATGGTTTTTCATTGAAGTGCAGCTGTAACGGCCCCCGTCCTTGGGAGTCTCCTTTTGTGTATGGCAGTGAGTTCGTCCGGTCCTGACGAGTCCACCTAACCATTTACTTCGTTTAGGTCTGCCGGTGACGCCAGACACAGTTTCTCGGTGTCGAAGGCCAGGTCGAATCTTGGCTCGGTCAGGGTTCTGGAGCCTAAAGCTTTTTTGTGCGTGATTTCAGAGCACAGTTTAGTGCTAACAACACCCCCTCCCCCCCAAGCTCTGGCGGAAGCTGAGGACAGCTGGCCAGGTGTTGGCTAATTACATGGCAGGTAGCCCATCCCGACACGTGCAGAAGCCAGAGAGGAATTTCAGCAGCACATGTTCCTGTTCCTGCCGCAAACTGTAATAACGGGACAAGCGTATAAATGATACTTCCGTAAAATTTTCCTTGAGGGTCTTTCCCAGTTGTCATGGACCCCCAGACATTCCAAATTTTTGTTCCATCCTGGCTTCCAACACATTTGTACCTGGTATTTGGTGTCGGCGATTGTTTGCTTTAGGTGTGCAGGGAGGGAGCAAAAACGTGGAGTACTGGGTTCAAAAACACTGGTCTAGGTCAAACCATGGAGTCCAACCTCTGAAATCTAAAGTCCATGAGTCCATGGCTGATGCTGCTGAAGTTGGGCATTCCCTTTAGCATCTTAGCATTAGCACCAAAGGAAGGTGAGATTAGCATGAGTAAATAAGCAAATAAATGAATTAAAGTTAAGCCATCCTCTGGTATGTTCCCAGTTGCCCCCCCAAGCCATTTAATTTTGTTCCTGGAGAAATGGCTCCCAGAAGCAGACGCTCCCAGTGTGGACCGCTGCACTACTGTGATCTAATTTTATTTTGTTTGATTAAGCGCAAATGTCTGGATGCCATCCAGGAGGAAGAAAAGCAAGAAGAGAGATGGAGGAGAATATAAAAACTTTTCTGGGTAATTAACGGACGCTGTTGTTCAAAGCAGCACTGTATATAAGAAATAGCTATTATGTACTGTTTGTGTCGGTTGGGAAATGATCATTCTTAGCTTTTAGCTGCATAATTTGTCCGACTTGGTCTTTGTAGGGCAGCGCTGGGAATGTTTTATGTCCTTCGCCTTGAGAGCTCGCGAGGGACTGTGGCTGTGCGTTTATCTCCATTTTAACAGAAGAATTGTGCAGCTGTGAGGCAGAATTTTCCTGAATTGGTGTGTTTGTATGCGAAATTTGATGCGGCTGTACGGCGGAGGCCGTCAGCTGCCGTGGCAACGTA
Organism: Cyphomyrus plagiostoma; assembly: GCA_019775915.2. NCBI lineage: Eukaryota > Metazoa > Chordata > Actinopteri > Osteoglossiformes > Mormyridae > Cyphomyrus > Cyphomyrus plagiostoma. Next base: position 9,301,237 of record JABFEA020000038.1, read on the forward strand.
TTGGCGGCAGCGATGTCGGTCTGTCTCACTGACGTGCACACGCACGCACATTCCCAACACGCACAGCAGTGACTTAAAGCTCACAGCCGTGTGCGCGATGTGCAACACTCACTGTAAACACCAGTGATCCTATGGCTCAGCCCACTCCTACTGGCCTGGGGCTCTGGGATTTCAGCTGCTGTTTGTTAGTATGTCATGCTTCTCTATGAGGAATATTGCACAGCAAGAAAGCTCATTAGCTCCATGTGTGATACTTGAGTAAATGAAATAACCTTTTTTGCGGTTACATTTCTGTGCCAGGCCAGGAAGACCATGTAACAGAATTTGGTTTCTGCTTACGTCCATTTCAGTGAAAAGTTTTACAGGGATAACAAAAAATATGCATCTTAAAAAGACCCAGTCAGTATGCTCGTCAGAAGGAATTATGTAATTGCATGTGGAAGAGGGTAGCCTTTTGATGGTGTTTATGGGAAGCCATTTTGTTTCCTTGACTTGGTTGCCTCATTTGTTGGAAGAATGGGGCGTTTTCGTTGGTGTTGGGGGCACTTTTCGGGAAGGCAGTGTTGCTCCATGTGGTCTCGGAGGGTCACCGATTGGCTGAGTATGCATGGGGATGTGTGGGAGCTGCAGAACTGGGAAGGTTTGAGTTTGAGGGTTTGAGGGTTGAATCATTGAAGCCAGTGGGAGCTCCCTTCCTTTTGACAAGATGCCCGGCAAGCTCCGTATACCTATTCCAAAAGAAACGCTAAGCTCTGCATCCTGCCCCGGTAGCCGTTGCCCAACCCTATACTCAGCGCCGAGAGATTTATAACAGTTTCCATCTCTTCAGCTTTTTAAAACGGCGATTTAAAGACAGTCCTGCCCAGTCCCCGAAATCCCCAGGTCTCAATCTTGGGACATGTTATATAATTCGGGTGTACCTCAAGGTAGCGTTCCGTGCCTCTAAAATGCATCATCTTGTGTTTTTTATTGAGCTCTGTGGGATGAGTGGCCATTGGGCCTGAATGTTCTTGCCGACATTATGGCACGAGGCGTGTAGGTGGGGAAAACTCAAAGTCGTCTCCCATTACCTGGAGCTTGAAGTACTTTTTCCTTGATTTAGTGCGGAAAGCCTTTATCGGAATATAGCTAACCGTCTTTGAACGAGACCCGAACGGCATGATAAGGCGGATATACAAACTCGTGAATCTCCGTTTAGTCACGCTGCTGGCAGCGGTTCAACGAAAAGGATGGCCTTGATGCGGGGATATTGTGCTGGGAAAGCCATTGCATTTCACGGCAGATAAAAGTTTTGCCATGTGCAGAATAGCCACCACTACTCCGCAGTTAGCTAGGAGCGATCTTTCAAAAGCCATTATTCTGCAGTACTGCAAGTTTTATCGCCCATTTTTGGCCTTTTATTTTTGTTATCCTTCCCATAACGAAGCTATGAGCAAATATGTCATTAGAAAGGAAGACAGAATTTTTCTTATGCACATGTTTAAAAAGGCTGCCTTAGAGTCTGCAGGAGGAAGATCTACTGTGGATGCTGACTTTGGGATGGGGGGGCTCCCTCCGGTGTCTAACGAGCCTCGTGACTACCACGATCCCGTCGTGGCGGACAGACGCCAGCTCACGGCAGCCTACGGGATTGCCAGCCCCCCTGTTTGTTATGACTACCGGGTGGCAGAAAAATGCAATCTGCGGTCGCCTCGGCAACATCAGAGTCATTCGTGAAAGATGGGGGTGGGGGGGTTCCTCAACAACCAGATGACCTTTAGTCTGAGTCTGAGGCTTTGCGTTTCCTGGGGGCGAGCTAGAGCTTCAGTCATTCACCCACCAGTCCTTTCCCGTTCCGCGCTGTATCGGCCGTTCCTCCAGCCAAAGCCGTGTTCCCCCGGCCGTGTCTTTCCGAGATCGTGACTCCGTTGATGTTTGTCCTTCCCCAAGTACAGGCGAGGCAGCAGCTGGGCCAAACTCCCCTTTGCCGGCTGATGATAGCTTTATTGCTGGGAAATTGGCGAGATCCCTGGGCAGGTTTGCTGGATGGGGATCCCTACCATCTGCAGTGTGGAGGAGTGGCACCCTGGGCTGCAGCCAGGGACAATTTCTAGGATAGTTTGTGGTGGGGGGGCATAAGAGGGGCCAATCTTATCATTAGCCAGTGATATGAGTTATCTGAGGGGGCATACTGGCCGCCAGTCGGCTTTCAGCTGGGGCTAGTGCCTCTGTGTACCCGCCCCAATATATATGCCCTAGGCTGTGGTCATGTGACGAGCTTGTGTGGCACTTCTGCTTCTGTGTCTGCAGTGCTGGGCCCAAAGGAGACAACATTTACGAATGGAGGTCCACTATCCTGGGCCCCCCCGGCTCTGTGTACGAGGGTGGCGTCTTCTTCCTGGACATCACCTTCTCTTCAGACTACCCCTTCAAACCACCAAAGGTATGACCGTTCAGGGGAAAAGTCCAAAATCGTCGCTAACCCCTTGGTTGTACTGCTAGAGCCTGGGGCGATGGAAAGCATGACGGAAATCGACAGATTAAACTGAACAATCCTACAGTGTCATGTCAGAGATGTGCCTCTTCACTGGATTAAAGGGCTCAAGACTCACTGGCACCCCTGGTGGATGGCGCATACTGCAATGCCAGTGCTCGCCCCTAAGCGGCGCTCTTGCGTGGACAGCTTAACCGATCAAGCGGCAGAGGAAAGCAATTAGCGGAATGTGCAGTCGGGACCGTTAAGGATGCCGGGGCGTGTTTACGGCTCTGATATTAAGGGGAAGTGCCGGGTGCGTTGTTCCCGCTTAATTAGAATCTCAGCGGCCTGTTCCATCTGGACGGACGTACGCCCCCCCTTCCCTCACGCCCCCCCCGCCACCATGCCGCCGGTGTCACCTGTAAAGTATATATTTATTCAGTTGATGAAAAACCTGGCCTCTGTTTTTCTTTGTTTTTACTATTATTATTATTATAATTATTAAATGTCAGAAGATATTATTTGGGGTTTTCTGCTCGTTTAACGGCAGCGCGGAGGACAGCCGACACCTGGAGTCTTCCAAGCGGCACGGCTGCATGTCACGATACGCCACGCTGTTGTGGATCGGCAGGGCGACCGTGGTCTGGAGACCTGGAGCTGTGGGCGTTGGGAGGGGACGCCTGGACCTAAAAGCAGGGGGGGGGGCGGGCGGAGCTCGAGCTGAGCCAGATGGGTACTGACCCCACCCATCCAGCCCCACCTCTGCATGCTCATGCTTACAGTATAATTAAACCATTGTACGCCCCTCCCCACGCCCGCCGCGTCACATGACCGTCAGAGCTGTTTGCTGTCCGGCCTCAGGGACACACAGGCCTGCGTGCTCGCAGCGTTGGTGTCTGTTCCCGTGTGCTATCTGCTCCCTGACCTCGATGACCTCTGACCCCGCTGTTGTTGTCCCCCGTGGTCAAAGCTGTTGGCAGCTCGTGTTTTGTTCGCTCTGCTAATTGTGTCCTCGGGCTGCACAATGGCTGCGCCGGCCTGGGGAGAAGATAGTGGGGCGTGTTCACTTGCCCCCCCCCCCCACCCCAGCCTGTTATTGACTCTTCTGTGTAATGATAATCTGGGGAGTTATTACCGACTCCGGTGTCTCCAAGTCCACATTTTAACTGCCAGCTCTGTTTTTGTTCCAAGGCTAAAGGAATCATTTATAAATACTTTACATGTTTGAACATAAACAAGCGATTTGGATAGGTACAAATTTGTAAGTGTGTAGAATAGTGCTCTTTGTGCGGGGCGTGTCTCTGAGTGGGGGCGTGTTTGTGGTGCAGTGTGGTTAGTGGAAGTAGCCTTCCGCTGGGTTTCTCAGGCTGCCGAGTCCATCCCCGGTGACACATTTCGTCCGCAGGTCACGTTCCGCACCAGGATCTATCACTGCAACATCAACAGTCAGGGCGTCATCTGCCTGGACATCCTGAAGGACAATTGGAGCCCTGCCCTTACCATCTCCAAGGTCCTGCTGTCCATCTGTTCCCTCCTGACAGACTGCAATCCTGGTAAGTGGGTGGGGTCTTACACCTATCAATCACCTTGAGTGGTAACGGATAGCAGCCAATAACTGGCAGAGTTTATTGGGGACGTGATTAGAGATGGAGGAAGAGCAGTGCTTTAACCACGCTAATGGGCCTTCCCAAGTACAAAACAGGAAATGCTTGTCTGCCTAATGGCTGGCTCTCAGATGTCCTCTGGATTACGCTCCTCTTGTATTTACCTTTGACCATTTCTGTATTCATGCTCGCTATTAATTCGAGAAGCCAATGCGGGCGTTAAGGTCGGCACGACTCGGTCAGTGGGGAAAGCGATGTTTTCGAATGCAGATTTAAACGTGTGTGTGTGCGTAGGGTAAGTAGATGCAGTCATGATTCTCTTTGGACTCGGGCTGTCGGACACTGCTTTGCTTTTGCCGACGGGCCAGTGTTACCTTGAGTGAGCGGCGCATACAGACGGCAAAAAGGGGGCTGGTGGTGGAGCTGAATGTTTTAGATCATAAATGTATGAGATCTCCGTCAGCATCCTATTAATGCACGGCTTCCCCGGATCGCCAAATGCTGTGCAGAATGAGGCTGCAGAGAAAAATTTTGTTCCTGCTGCTGTATTTCGGTGCTGATGTGGCCCGGAATCTGCCTATCGAGTCTCCATATCTTTAATGTCTGTCTTGAAGTTAAGAACCAAATAGAGCTGGATTCCTTGGGTCGTCATTGAATTAAAGTGAGGGGTTGACTAGAGCAGTGTTCCTCAGACCAGTCCTCGAGACCCCACCCAGTCGGTCCACGGTTCTGCTTCTTCCCAGCGCCCAGGGAATTGGTAGAGAGCAGAAACGTGGGCATTTTGTGGAGGGGGGTTAGTCCTGCAGAAGCACTGGAATGCTTTGAGAACCTCTGACTCACGTTTTGTTATTGTGTCCCACCCCCCATCCCTCGCCTTCTCCAGCGGACCCCCTGGTGGGTAGCATAGCCACACAGTACCTGACCAACAGAGCGGAGCATGACAGGATAGCTCGGCAGTGGACCAAACGATACGCCACATAGGCCCCCATTGGCCCCGCCAACAGCCGGCCCCTCGCGTGAAGAGCCTGGAGGCGACTTCACTGCGTGCAGCAAATCTTTATAGCCTTTACAATACGGACTTCTGTGTACATGTTATACTGGTTCTGCTCTGTGCTTTTACCTCATGAAGACTGAGATGGGAGCCTCACAGGTAAATGCTACTCGAGTAGAATTTTGTAGCTGTAGATTTAGTTATGTTTAAATGCCTACTTGCAAGTCTTGCTTCTTTTGGGATATAAAAATGTATTTTGTGATGTAATAAGGGAAACTGTTCCTAAAGTCAACCAAATATTATGGTGCATTTTAGCCTAATCCATTATCTGTATGAAGCTAAGGAGAAAAGGAAAAAAACTAAACAAAACAAAAAAAAAAAAAACTAGCTGTAGATGATTAGGAATTATGTCATTTATATGAAACCCAGATCCATTTCCAGTTATGTGGTACATGCTGTTGTGAACTCTGTTTTACCTTTGTCAGTTTGTAACGAAGAGATTTCATCGAACCTTTTGTAGTTCAGCGAAGGTGAACCGTCACTGTAATATCACCAAACACAATAAACTTGTTCCCCAAGGTGATACGTGTGCTGTGTCGACTCGACAGGTCGCGTCCTGACACCGCTGGGGGGTGGAGTGGAGTATTTTAGTAACTTTAATTTTCAGATGGCCTGAAATAATGGTGACCCTATCCCCAAAATCAACCCAACAGATGAGTCTCTGCGTCTTTGTGTGTGTCTTTTCTCCAAACCCGTCCACATGCTCATTGTCAAATGTCAGCATTGACAGAGATCACCTCCGTCTGATTTCTTACATTTGCGTTAGAATTCTTCAGACAGATTGAAATTTTAATAAAATGGGACCTTTTGTTTGGAGAATTCATGCTGCCACCTGGTGGCAGGACATGCACCCAGCGCCGAAATGAGGAACATCGTCACCGGAACAAATGTTGCATTAACATATCAGCATATTATCATAGCATGTCATCTCTTCTTCCCCTTTGAAAAACTGTAGCAGCTAAGCTTTTATTGATTTGTTGCAGAGGGATAGTTAAGTCTATTTAAATGACCAGAGGACACAGTCCATGGTGTGTCTTGCAGAGTCAGTCATCTTACTAAATACTTGTATTGCCTCAAAGTCTATGCTAAATGATCTAGACAAATAATGATCCGCTTTCAGTTTTTAAACGTCAGTGGTTCTTTATGGTGATGACGATATTGTGTTTCAGATTCAGACATCTGCAGTTTAGTTTCGGTTCTACCTGTCTCTCTCTATACTCATGTGCTGCCTTAAAACATTCAGTCTCTGCTGAGCCATGTGTGGATATATATCGCCTCGAGTCATTTTTATATATATACAGACACACACGTATATATGTTTTATCTATATACAAGTTTGCTCTGCTGAGGATTTCTGAGATAAAAACCTCCAAGACTCAGGCTTCCAGGGTGGGGGGGGGGGGGGGGGGGGGGGGGGGGGGGGGGGGGG
>JABFEA020000038.1:9331877-9342815 GCA_019775915.2 Cyphomyrus plagiostoma
CCCCCCCCCCCCCCCCCCCCCCCCCCCCCCCCCCCCCCCCCCCCCCCCCCCCCCCCCCCCCCCCCCCCCCACTCCCCTTGTGAATAAGGTATTCCTGTCCCTGACAAGAAGCTGGATGGGCACCATTTCTGCACTGAGTTTGAAGACAGAGGATGTTCATTGCACTCTAGACGTGATATCAGAGAAAGAAATTAGCTGGAGGGGGTGTTTTTATTAGCTCAGACTGTCTCACTGCCCTCTTCCCCCCCCCCCTCCCTTTCTGATGAGTAACATCGGGCTTTTGTTCGGCCAGCAGATGACCCGGATGGGAGTTCATGTGTGACCCAGGGGATGGAGGGTTGACGACCTCCAGCTGTTGGTGTAGAGGCTGCACACGGCCCTTCATTTGGGGGGCGGGGGGTTATGCGGCTCTCCTTCAGGCTTGCCCTCCTCCTCCACCACGTAACCTTGTGTTAGCATCACCTCAGCTAGCAGTCAAAAGACAGACGTGCAAAGTAGCTACTAGAAAAATCTATAAGCGCAAAGCAGAGGCTGTAAACCATGCCCTTGATTGGTCAGTGCACCCGTTTGTTTTCCTGGAAAGATCTGGAATTAAGAGGCCACAGATTTTATTTATCCAAATGGAAAGCAGGCTCAGCCCGTCTCTGGTAGGCGGGCCTTGCTTGAGGATTCAACGGCGATATCGCTTTGCTGATTGTGGGATTTGAACCAGTGACCTTCTGATCACAGGCACAGCATCCTAATTCTGAAATCCTGTACTTCCTTGCTCAATTCTCTGCATTGTGAAACAGCCTGGGACTCAAAAATGTGCCTGGAACTGGGTCTGTGCACCATAAACACTGTGCAGTTTGTGATTGTCATCAAAATAAATTGAAGCTGCAGCTGAGGAAGTGACCTGTGCCGGTGCCGGTGCTGGGCCGGCCTGGCAGCATCTCGGCCCCTTTTTCCCACATAGAGAAGCTGCTCCCGCTGTCCTCTGTTATGCAGCTTTGCTAGACCGCAGTTCCCCATCCAGGCTGTGGACCTGCTAACCACCCTTACCAAAGCGCTGGCTGACCAAGCTTGCCTAGGGTGTCACATGGGCTGCTGTCTAAGATACTGACTGGTGACTTTAATGGGGTCAGTTTAATTCTTAATAGTTGCGGTGTACTACCAAGTTACTTAACCTGTATCAATCATTGCAGAATGAAATAGTGACTCATTAATTCTACTGAGTTTAAAATGTATTTTAAAGATGTAATTATAATGCATAACTTAAAAATCCAGAATTTATAATCCTTTTTAAATGCAAAAAGTTGTTCCTTTTACTGTCCAAATGAACAGAAGTATGGGTTTGGTTCTCTCTGGGGATCAAGTAGAGCATTGTGTTAGCAATGCAAAGGTTTTGGGTTCAGATCCCAAGAAGCACACATTAATTGTAGTCCTGGACTGTCCGTTGCTTTGGATGACAGCGTCAACTAAGTGAGTTGACTTTATTCTGTACTGTGCTGTATCTGTATGATGACCTAAATCATTGTGGTTCCTCTATTGGGCTGTTTCCATTCTTACTGCCAATGAGGGTGTGAGCACAGCATGGATGTCCAGGGAGAGACATGGGGAGATTGAACGTCTTACAGTGCAAGAAAAACACTTACAAAGGCGCCACCAGAGCAGAAGGACTTGCGTGGGGAGCGGAGGCTAACCAAGGCTCTTAGCTTTTTGCTTCCTTGTGGAACCAAGGGGTCACTCTCAAGGTGACCTTTCTGTGCTGTGGCAGCAGAAACATCATGACAGGTATTACAGCAAAAAAACCAGGCATGATTATGGGGGGAGACATTGCATCAGGATGTTTATGTCCTTGTGTGTGTGTCAAACCGGGAAGTGATTGAGGATCTGGGCCTCGCAGTCCCCCCCACTGCGTGTGGCGAGCGTGACCGTGACCCAGCATCCTTTGGTAGGGTCATGTTGTTAGGCTACCTCTCCGACATGGACTGGGAATGCTGGAAATGGCAGGATCCAACCCAAGGACAGAGCTGGAGTTAGCGAGGATCGGGGGAGCAGAGGGGCTACCATCTGTTAACTTTTATTGACTCGTTTAGGGGAATGCCTGCTTCTAATAAAACACACCACAACGTATTCTCACCCCAGACGTGTGCTCCTGCATCTTTACATCACCCGTGCCAATGCATTCAGTGCAGAACATGAAAATAGTTCAAACTGTCTTGTGATTTTTACATGGTAGTGGCAGGGATAATGTAAAGTGCTTTGGGACAATGCAAGGTTTTGAAAATGCGCTATACAAATAAAATTCAATTAAACTGAATGTGTTACCAATATAGCTTAAAATCCCTATCTGCAATGAAGAGCGTCTAATCGTTTTTTGAGTTTTTTTATACACCTAAATTGACATTGGACCTTCAACTCACAATTGATGCGCCATTTTTGATGACATGATTTATCAGGGTGTTCTTTGAAATGGCTGCTGGTATCAACAGTCACATGTGTTAGAGAATTTAAGCAAAGGTCATATTTCACACTTCCCATTGTATCACTTTTATATGTGAATTGGTAGGTTAACTGAAGTATTTGACAACAATATTAATCTTTCTCGCGTTTGCCTATTGAGATCAATGGAAGAAAATGTACTTAATGTATGATGTAAATGGACATCAAACTTCCCTCTCTTAGGGTAAGGAAAGTTGCAAAGCAGTGGAAACAGGAGTCACAGTATGTTAAAGATTAATTGATAAAAGCTGGTGCTAGAACCAAGGCCAGTGATGTAAGATGTTTGCTGTGTTCATGAGCACTTTTGCCCTGTAATAATGGTGCTGTTATTTATGGGACTGAGAGTATGCTGTTTACAAATGGCTTTGGATTGATTTTATTTGTTTCTGGCCTACTGGTGCCAGCGACTTCAGCTTGTAGCTAGTCTGATAGGATCCTGGTAGGGAAAACACCTTGGGTCACCTAAAAGCTGCTTCTCATTGCAGTTTCTTACAGTTAAGGTTTCTTCCCCTGTGCTTGGCAGTGCCAGGCAAATGTGCATGTGATCACATGTTCAAAATAGCAGTACAGTTTCCTGCTGTGGTTTCGTATCTAATAGTCCTGACACGTTTGTGCACCATTGTCTCATTCTATGGTCTTGAAAGATCACTGAATAGGAGAAAGTCTATCTGGACAAAATAATTAAATGTCTCTCTTTTTGGGCAAACAAGGAACTTTATACTGTGAGCTGTCATTATGTGAGCTGTCATCTTTAAATGCTTTGCGTAACATTTTCTGAGAACATAAAGCTAATAGTCTATATAAAGTTGTTCACATATCCTGAGACGCTTGACATTCTGAATGTACTAAGGTGTGCTGAATTTTTTTGTGTAGCGTAGTATTCCTGAGTATGTCTTCAGACTGTCTGCTGTTCACATCCTGATCTGGTTAACCCCATAACCCTTGTAACTGAGAGTAGAGGGCATTCCAAAGTGTGACGCCACTTACTGTACCCCAGCAACCTTTTGTAGGGGACACTGATGCTGCGTCTCCTTTGCTGAGGAACACGGGCCAGTAACCAAAGCAGGTGCCAGTGGCTGGTATGCGGAGAGCTTTGAGTGGCTCATGCCTTTGCTGTAGGGTAGTCAATGTTGGGGAGTAACGAGTTACATGTAACAGCGTTACGTAATTTAATTACAAAAAAATGTAATAATTAATTAAAATGTTACGTTAATATACATCTTTAACCGCATTTTGAGTTGATGAAAACCACAATGAATGTTAAATTGCTCCGTTCTTGTCAGTTCAATGCCTATCCGCTTGATCGGCTAAATATAGGCTAATCTTAAATATAAGGCACGATATAGTATTAAACGTTCCTTTATATATGAAGTATATGTGTTCCTGCATACATTTATTGGAAAGGCACTTTCTAAAATTAAAAGAAACTAATCATCTCCGCACAAGCAGTTCATCTCACCAGTAAATGTTATGAATTCTTTTCACATTATCTTTTTATTTTTAATGTGTAGTGTTGGTCATATGCATAACATCTATACATACAGTGTTTTGTATCATATAAATCAATACTGATGTAGGTCAGACACAATTCATCTTTTAAACTGACGGTGTAAACAGTATCTGTACAGAAATTTATGTATGTAATGGATCTGCAATTGGACCCTAAGAAGGGGAACAAAATCAAAACTCGAATTTAATTGTAAAGGCGAAATTACAGAATATTTTTTGACTAGGAAATATAGTATACACGTTTTGTGTTTCAGATTACACTAGAAAATAAAGGCATGGTATTTCATAAAGATAGTATCAGCCTAGCAGGTTAACTTAACTTAATTTAACTTCTAACTTGATCTTACTTTCTGTTCCAAAGCTAGTTTAAAGGCTCCACCTGTGACTCAACTAGACTAGACCTTTTGCAACTGACATTTTAGCTTACCATAAAGTCCTTTTCGTCCAAAAAGTTTCAAGAACTATGGCACCATCTGATCTAAAGTCAGGAACTAAACTAGGAGCTAAAAGTTACTTTTACACATTCCTGTTTCTAGAATCTGAAGAAATAGTTTAGGGAAATTACAAAAACAAAAAGTTTTTACAACTGACTCACCATGTTATTTATAAATTATTTCACTCATTCACTCACTGTGATCTATCAGGGCTGTTCTCTAGCTCAGTCAACTGCGTCTCTCTCTCTCTCAACAACAAAGTCCTGGAAAACTACCCAATAGTAGGGAAAATACAAGTATATACTTTACACTTGGAGAACCTCTTTTTTTTTTTTTTTTTACATTAGCATTTCAGTTGTTCTTTTTTCTCTCCATTAGATGCTGTGACAAAAATTAGCCAGGTCTCAGTCTCACAGGCAGAATCTATAGTTAAAACATAGCTGCGGAATGCTAGAGACCAGGATGGGGGAAGGAACAGAAGGACACTGAGGGGATTGATTTAATATAGATCATTTATGTATGTAATACTATGTGTTCATTGTTCTTTTTAATAAAAAATATATATTTAGTACTCAATCTACATACTCAGTTTTGTGTTTAATTTTCAATATGTTTTCTTCATTATTTCTTTTAACCTGTCTGTGAACAGATGTGTTTGAAACATATTACTTGTAGTTTATTACTGCTACTTTCAATAAGTGCAAATATTCTGCATACGCATTAATAATAACATTGTGGTATACTGGCAGTATAGGACCAAACTAATTTTGTTATTTGTTAAAGACCCACAGGGCATGCCCACAGGGACACTGGAGCACTGTGGCATCACAGCTTTCCTCCCTCCCAATGTCTCCACAGTAGGCCCATGGGATGCCCACAATTTACCCAAAGTATGCCCAATGTGCCCATAGTACACCCCACAGTGTGCCCAATGTGCCCGCAGAACACCTCCAGATCAATGTTTCGCAAACCGGTGCATGTCTTTGCTCCCTCCAAGCTCCCTGCCAGATAGCCCACGTTTTTGCTCCCCACTGGGAGCTGGGAGGGAGCAAAAATGTTGTGGTTTCCTGAGGACCAGATTGAGCAACACAGCTCCAGATTAAAGGGTGAATTCAGATGCTGAGACTTACAGCTGGGGAGATCAGGCACACTGTGAAATGCAGTGGTATTTCTATCTGGCACTCATTTGAGCAGTGTTTCCCAACCCAGTCCTCAGGGAACCCCGAACAGTCCATGTTTTTGCTTCCTCTCAGCTCCCAGCGCACCTGTACTAGGTATTCGTTGTTCCTTATTGGTTGGGAGCTGAGAGGAAGCAAAAACGTGGACTGCCCAGGGTTCCCTGAGGACTGAGTTGAGAAACACGGCATCAGAGGCTATACTGTACCTTGCGTATAAAGGGCTTTCATCTACGTGACCTTGTGTTACATTGTAGCAGAATTTTGAGCTATTTAACCGAAACAGTTAGATAAGCATAATGAATATGCTATTCAACTAAAAAATAATAATAAATCAACCTGGACCTACCAGAAACAAAATCCACCAATCATTTGGTGATAAATTCTAACCCCCAACTAACAGAATGATTTCTAACTCATTACAAGGCCAGTTTCTCCACTCACATCAAGTAGCTGTAGTCTCTATAACGTCTTAAGGTCTTGATAAGGAGCTTTCAGTTTACTCAGACAGGATGCCCCCCCCTTCCCGCTATAATTAAACAGGAAGCCTCCTGTTTCTGCTGTGGGGTTGGCAGTAACCCTGTATCTACCTCTGACATCCTCACAATTTTTTGCCTTTGGATGGAACAGCTGTTTGGAGAAGTTCATTTTGCTGTTCGCTTAGGATTGAGAGAACGCCGCCAGCCTTGCCAGTTCCTCTAACATCTGCCAGTCTGACGTGAGATTTGTGCAGAGCATTGACCTCAGAGACACCACAGAGCAGCGATATAAAATTTAGGCATACGGACCAGTAGTTAGTGTCCACATCCCATGGGACTTCAGTGTCTCCTGGGTAACAATACAGTGAGCTTTGTCCTCATCCTGCATGTCATCTTTCTTCACTCCTTAAAGGAAATTAATACGAACCAAAAAAAAAATCAAACCAAACAGATGGAGACGTCTGCCTTGCCCTGGTACACTGGGCTTCCGCATAATTGTTTCTCCTCACGCTACACTCTAGAACAAAAGGTTTCCTCTCGTTGTTTGCAAGACGGTGTGGAACTCGCACAGTAGCCTTGGCAAAAGATAAGCCAGACATGCCTGAGATTGTTATCTCGACTGTTTACTTATTCACTGGATACTATCAACTCTTTGCTTTAAAACTCTTACAGTTCGCTTGGCCGGATGTACAGTATGTGAAGAAATCTGGGTGATGGATTTTGCTCTAGGGTCCTGGAGTAACACGGCATCAGCTTTTAGAAACTGCAGTAAGTTCAGTTTTTGTAATCACTCCTCTTCCCCCACTACCATGGTTTATTTACACATCTCAATAAGTTCTTCAGCAAAGCTGATACTTCAGTTGACTAAACCTATAGGTCCTCATAAAAGTCCCCGGTGTGTCCAGTTCCATGAATCCCTCCACAGACTCACAGATCCACATCAATTTGTTTAACATCTGCTAGTTACCGTTACTTGTGAGGTAAAGGGAGACAGTGCAACACATAGCTAATTTATTCTGAACTGCCTTTGTCCCATTTTGAATGTTTTGCTGGTGTCCAATACGCTTCGGTGGGGGCGGCAGACACATCGATGCAATGGAGGGGTGGAGACAGCACTCTATAGGGGTTTTAAGAGTTTAGCAAACTGGTGTAGAGAACGGAACACACTCAGCTTTAGTGGGGGGGGGGGTTTAGAAAGCAGGACATATGGATCAGGTATGTGGTCAGGCCTGGAAGAGAAAACAGGAGACTGTTTTGTGGCATTAACAGAGTGGTGAATCAAAGTGGGGGGGGGTTTAGAAAGCAGGACATATGGATCAGGTATGTGGTCAGGCATGGAAGAGAAAACAGGAGACTGTTTTGTGGCATTAACAGAGTGGTGAATCAAAGGGCTTATTTCCTTTCTGTACCAGGGAACACTAGCCCCTCCCCCCATCTTACTGATGGGCTCCACGATGAGCAGCAAATCTGCAGATCGACACACTTGAAAGCCCTTCCTCAAGCAATATCGTCTGCGATTGGAACTGAGGCTGCTGAAAGCGTTCCCGCAAGCACAGTCTGAGCCTAGGCCTAAGAGCAGACTAAACACTGAGGACAGGATCGATAGATGTTGTAGAAAATATGTTAGCGCAAAAGGTACACAAAGGTGTACCTTTTCATGCACAAAGGTGATGGGCCATTTGTCTAGATAATCAGTTTGTTCCCTGGCCTCTGAAGGCTGTATAAAAGCTGTTCCTGTTACTCTCATACACATGTTCATACGCATGAACTTAATAAAGACCCCAAAGTAGATCTGTTGACATGCATAATTAATATCAAAGATAATACCACACATAGAGGCGGGAGTTGTTGTTTCGGTGTCTCAGAGTCAAGGTGAGTTCAAGGGAGAAGGTGCTGGAAGAATATTAATGAGACTTCAGTTTTTTCGTACAAGAAGGTATGTACTTTGGTTTTGTGCTGGTCTTTGTGGAAAATATGAACCCTTTTAGATTTTTTAAAACAGAAAAAGCACCGTGAATCTTTATGAAATATATTAGCATAATAACAATTTAAGTAACATTTTGGTGTTTTGTGTTCCTGGAAATAAACAACTTTATGCCTAGTTTAACCCTATTTTTTCATAATCATCATGACCATGAACACAGTCTCCATTCTGATTGCCTTCTTGTGTCTCATTAGCAGTAGCATGAACATGTCAAAGTTCACAGCTCGACTAAGACTGACAGTGGTTCCTTTCGAGCAGTAAATAAGGTCAACTGGCAGCATCACCTTGCCCACTTTGAAGTAAACGGTCATTTCATATTAACAGCTCCTGGCCATTTTTGGCTACCTCGGTCATCGCCTTCAGCCATAGCCACCGCGATTTTGTGCCTTGATTCAGCCAGCAGATATAACATCTTTCTTTTTTTTGAATGTTGCTGTGGGAAACTGGGACCTTTTTCATTAGCAACTGTTATCGTCTCTAATATTAAATTTCATTTAGTCTTTAATGCACTGCTACTTGACTGCTGCTGAGGGTAAATTGATGAATAAATATCTAAACAGATATGCGAATGATAACTATAATCATTCTTCATCACTCATAAACTTTAATTAAATATTTACTAGGGAGGCAATGATTATTCATTGAAATATCTGATTATGAAATATTGCATGCTAAATAACAATAGTCTTGATAACCATCTACCCAAGGGGTTTGTAAAAGGGATTTTCTACTATTGGATATTTTGGATCTAAACCTATGTATGATCAAGCAGAACTGATCAACATGACACCTTACTAATGTTATTTTTGAATAAAAGAAACGGATTGATGTTATTATTTGATATCCATCCTTCCATCCAATCATTTTATATACCTGCCTGTCCTATGCAGGGTAACTTAGATCCGGAGCCTATCCCAGAAGCAATGGGCACAAGGTCGAGTACAACCCCGGGTAGGGGGCCAACACATCTTAGGACATTTTTCAATATTGATAGATTAATTATTTATTGATGTCGCTGGTTTGTGCTATGCCTCAGAAAGTGTCTGTAGCAATGAATTTGGTTCTGTTGTGGACTGGGAATTTTTTCTTCATGTGATGATGTCTAATGTCAACACCATTCCTTTTACTGAGAACTTCACACCACCGATCCATCCTATGGGATCCATCTACAGCCTCATGATACTCTTTCATTTCATCACATAAGCAATCATTGGAGCCAACTGGCTTATTTCCACAGGGGCTGTGGTTGGCTTGACCCTCCTTCTAAGGGTTACAGAACTGGAGAGTTAATTCATCTTTGCTCAGCCTTCATTGAAAATGTGGTGATCAGACCCTCATTCGTCTCCCCTCTCCCCTCTACAAACACACACAAACAATAGTTTAACTGTTATTATTGCTGCTGATACGTATGTTTTGGTAATCTCAAGGGTACCAGAGACAAATACAGACCATGTGCTGTGAAGCCTTTTGTGTGAATTTCTGAGAACTTCTGTTAGGGAAGTTTTAAATGATTATACTTTTACCATGTGTTGGCAAACTTTGCTTGGTTGAGTCTTCTACAGATAGAATTTATTGAAGAACGATGTACTTGTTTAATATTGAATTTGTGACCTTGTCAGTTTGAAATTCCCTGTCAAAAATGAGCAACTGCCTGTGTATTTTTCGAATATTTTTCAAAGGCTGTTTCGGGAAAGACATAAATGTTTGTTACAATGAAGTTGAGCCAGAGCAAACACGCTGATGGATAAGCACGGTGCCGGTCTTGATTTCGCTGGTGACCCCTTAGGAGGCTCGAGTGTCACAACAGAGGCACTTAATCAGGCCCCGGTCATCAAAGCAATTGCCCTTCTGCTCTCCTACTGAATCAGTCGAAATAACTGCTTGTATGTGTGATTGTGTGTATGCTTGTGGAAAACGTTGTGCAAAATGCATTTTAGCATACTGTAGAGATGTTATAATAATTCTCCTGACTTTTGAAGAGTTGACTCTGTTTTCTCCCTTCGGGTATTTAGTCTGTTTTACGACACTCTTCCCAGCTTAGATAATTGCTAGATAATGGCTGCTATAATGTCTAGCCTCTTGAGGGTGCAGCAAATGGCCCAGAGTGCTTGTATCCTTTGGAGAATGACTCAGTCAAGGGCCACATCAACTAGGGACTGTCTGGGGTGGTGTGGGGAAACAGCAGTATATAATAAACCCAAGAGCCTGTCAACTGAAAGGCTAAATAAATAGCAGCTATAACAAACTGGCCTTAAATGTGCAGATGGACATCAACATAGACTGCAGGAAGTGCACACTCTCTGCTGACGATCAATGGCTGCACTGTGTAAATGGTGAGAGGCGCCAAGTTTCTTGAACTACACATGGCAGAAGACCTCACCTGCAGCAGCAACATCACCTCCCCGACCAAGAAGCAGGGTCTGTACTACCTCCACCGACTGAGCGGAGTGTGACCTGCCTCACAAACGCTGACAAAATGCACATTTGCACAACGATGTTTCGGTTATTTGCTCAGTCTACTGTCTATATGCACTGTTCTGCACCCTTGTTTGCTTGTATTACTTGCACTGCGTCGTCAGTCATCGCGTTTTCTTTTTCTTTTAATTTTTTCTCATCTATTTCTCCCAGTATTGATCTTCAGTGTTGATTCATGTGTATAAAATGACATTAAAGTGATTTGACTAGATAAAATGATCCTTTATATGTAATTTGCACAAATGCTTCTTTTTGCATATCCCATTTGTTATACACACACAAGTGATGCTTGGGGTCCAAGCACAGGCCATTCATTCAGCACCCCTCAAGCATTTGGGGGGGGGGGGGGGGGGGGTAATTAAAGGGCTGTGGGGAAGGCCCCAATTTTAAAATGGAAA
>JABFEA020000038.1:9342825-9360166 GCA_019775915.2 Cyphomyrus plagiostoma
CCCCCCCCCCCCCCCCCCCCCACCCCCCCCCCCCCCCCCCCCCCCCCCCCCCGCGGGGGGGGGGGGGGGGGCCGGAGATATTAAGGGCTGTGCTGAAGGGCCCAATGTTAACATGGCTATTTTGCCTAGTCCAAGGCTTGAACCCACACCCTCCTGATTACATATAGGGAGACTTATCCCACCAAGCTATACAAAGGGCAGTACTGTCATCTCACACCCTCTGGCTGTGGGTGTGTATTTAGGTGGGTTTCCTCTGGGTTCTGCTAATTTCTGCTGTGTGTCATTGTGTATGTGAGTGTGTATGTGTGTGTGTGTGCCCAGCAATGCACTGACATCCCGTATTGGGATAATTCCTGGGATAGGCTCTAGGCTTTCTGCAATCCTGGACTGGATAAGTGGTGGAACGATGGATGGATGGATAATTGCTAAAGGTTTCGGGCAGTTTATATGCTGACCATGCAAAGCATTTCTAAGACGGTGATACAGACAATAGGACTGAAGGTTGACCCTTCAGAAACTTCCAGAAATTGCCACTCCCATTACTGTTCTGGTTCCTTGTTCCGTTTAAATACAGAAAAGGGGATGATGACCTGAAAGCAAAACAGAGAGTCCCATTTGCACCACTCGGTAGAGAATTTAAGGAGAATTTTGAAAACAAAAGCTCCATTTATGTCTTGGGAATTCTGTTTATACAAGTATAGTTCCTTATAATAAATCAGTTGATTATCCAAAAATGTTTATATCTTTTAATTTTAAGGGTTGATAGACGATGGCCATGAATGCTCCTAGTGGGTGTTTACCTTAGAAACAGAAAAATACTGATGATTTCCATAGAGAGGGCAAACAAAAAGATGGAGGCACCGCAGGAAACAGAATTTTATCTTTGAAGCAACTGGATCACAATTATAAGTACAGCTACAATGGTTGAAAATTGCTTTGAAAACTCACAGACCTCAAAGGATTTAACAGACCTCCTACTACCAGAGTTCCAAAGGGACCAAATGCTCACAAATAAATTATAGAATCATGACTCAAAAATTGTGACAGCAAATATGAAACACAAAAAAAAAAAACCCGGATGTTATACCTCGGAAGTTGCAGGGGATCTTAAAAGCTGCCCCCTGCCTAAATTTTACCTTGCTCCTTCCTGGTCCTCTGCTGAGCAACTGGTGGATTTGTCATGTTGTCATTCCATTGCTGTTGCAGTGGCTAGGAAATGAAGGACCTTACTGGAGAGGAAACCTCTTACTGTGCTTGGATGTGCTTCCAACAGGTTGTCACTAAAACAGAAACCCAGCAACTATCTCTGTCACTGTTTAATTCATGAGAGAAGTGTGTTTCTATAGTGTAACTAAGATCAAATCCCTTCTCATCATGCAATTACTGGATATAATATCTAATATCTGAGGTTCATCTTGCAAATGTGCAGATTTTCAACAGATTGTGTTTCATTCCACCTGATAATTACCCAAAACGCCATGCGTCAGACTGAGTCAAACTCTACGAAAGTTTGCGTTTCCCTTGCTGTAAAATGCCTGTATTTTGTAAGTTGTGTAGCCCTGTCATTGCAAAACAGGAAGCTGCCAGGTAGAAGAACATGAGATTGAACCTACGTTGAGATGTTTGGCCTCCATCCTTCAACCACTTCCTCATCTGCTAAACATCTCCGCTTGAAGTCGTCGAGCCCTCTGTGCCGCATGCTCAGGCAGCTGAAAATTCTGACAGGGTTCGAGTATCGCGTTCACAGCCATGTCTCTGCACCGTCTGACACTGTAACGGGGTAGTGGAGATGGGTGTTGACAGGCAGATTCCGATTTAATGGAGGAAGTGGTAAGAAAAGAGGGAAAATTAACAGAACGTGATGTTGTAGTGAGCAAACATCTGTCGTCGGTGGTCGGACTGAACTTAGATGATGACTGTTAGACTCATATAGAAGCCACTATAGAATAAGTGATAAATAGCTGAATACACTGACAGCACAGAGTTCTGCAGTAACAGCTACTGGCATCTACAGTCGATTTGGGAGGGAGAGACATTGTAGATGGTTGTGTATGTTTTTATGGTGACAACAGAACAAGGTGACGTATTAACATGTGCACTTTAGCTGACTCCAAAAAACAGAAATTACAGTGACGCTAGAATGGAAAAAAACTGCAACTGTGACAGCGTTTAATTCAGCGATTTTTAATTAGCGTGTGTTTTTAAAATTAATCTATTTGCCTTAAATAATTTAATCATATCTCTAAATAAGCTTATGTTTAACCACATTTATCAGTGCAGTAAATGAGCTAATCATGTATTCAGTTCTGAAGCTGAATTATTCAATAAAGGCAAATATGTGTTTTTCTGCAGTCGGTGACTGACGCTGCTTTATTTTTTTAATGGTTAAAAGCGACTATTTTGGGATCAAGTGATATAAACACTTTGCCTATAAATTGTTTTAACATTGTTGTTTTTTTTTTTTAGATGAAGGTGTAAATCGACTGATGATTCTGGTCAGATGGTGAGAACCACCTTTAAGGTATAATCTCAGGCCTCACATTCTTAGTTGTGTGTGAAATTGGGTGGAAGGTCTAACCTGGCAAACACCCACAGCTCACAGTCATGAGTCACATGCTCTGGGTCCCTCAAATATAGTGTGGGAATTGATGTTTTCATGACTGAATGCAGGTGAACAAAATTTTCTCAGTGAACAAAAATGTATTTTCCTGAAGTTTCATGCATATGTAAAGTGATACAAATTGAGAGCATTAAATCCCCCATGTCAGTCTTTAAAGGCTGCTATGGGGAGAATATTTTTATAATTTTTGTTTTATTGTGGCTGGGGATACATTTCCATCTGTATGCTACAGAGAAACTTGATTGCATAGTCATGTGACACTGGCTGACGAATCCCATGAACTGAATCCCCCATTGGCCACCTTGCCCTATAAACGTCCTCATTCCTCTTCAGTCAGCCAGGCCTGTTGAGAAGCTCTGCTGTGAACAGCCGGTGTCCCTGTCATCATAAGGACCTAGGAGAGGTTAAAGAGGGCAACGCTCATGGTTCTCCTTGCGGGGACATTTCCAGGTCGGTCAGCCGTGACGCTCTGACCCGGTGCCAACTTGCGTTGGGTTCAGGCCCTCACGAGTAGCTGTCAGGTGTGTGTGGCCTTCATAGCAGCTGATTGCCTCCCTCCAACAGCAAGATGTCATCGCATGTTTCTGAGGGGCAGCTTCTCACGGAGGAAAGAGTGAAGTCTTAATGAACAGTCATCCATTGGAAGGCAATTTAATTATCTTCGCAAGCATTTTCGGTGATCGAGTGACGCATTACTTCACACACCTACTGCACATCTCACTGTAGAGCAATCAGACTCTCTTAGTTACTCAATTATTTGCCATTGCGGTGGATCAGGACTCCTGCTTTTCTTCCTTGGTTTACTGGCAATGCGGAGCTACATACTGGGGAGTGTTAATTGGGAGGTGTGGAAATTGGAGGGGTCGTTGGTTATGTTTACAGCATTTCATTAGCAAGCCGCTCCGTCAGTGAGACTTCATAGCGTGTGATTCTGGGGGGGGCTCTTCCCTCCACCCACTTCCCCCTCTCTGTACTTAGTTTCCAACCTCTAACCCATCAGCTTAGCTTTATATGAGGGAGAATGAGATTCATTTCAAATTTTGCAGACTTTTTGAGGAGCAACTGCTCAAAGACTTTGACACATATGTTAAAGGGGCAGACAGTACCTTTAAAGGGGAGGCATTTTTAATAGTTTGGATAAAAGGGGCAAGTGCTTAGGCACCCCCCCCAGCCCCCCCACCATAAAAATTAAGCAGCTTCTGTATGCAAGTCCGTCCTCATCGAAGACAATGATTCTGTTAAACTCTCATCATTAAAATTATCAGCTGTTGAGATCATTTTCAAAGGGCAGCAAAAATGCAGATGATGTCATAATGTGTTATTTTCTGCTGGATGGGAGGACAAAATTATCAAGAATTACTGGCTATTTGGGCCTAATTCCATTTATGGCATTAATCTATTACAAGCTGGTTATAGATTTGTTTGCACTGAGCTAAAGGATAATAATGCCGACAGAGTATTTAAAAAACACAACCAGAGACGATTCGGGGTGATTCAGCTGCGCCGAAAATCCTGAGCGGCGTACTGATTTACACAAACATAATCAAATTATTCATTGCGTATGCAAAAACGCAGTCGACGGAGCAAACAGGAATTAATCTGACACAAAGGTTTTTAATTTGTTTTTCGCGAGTGGCGTCTCTCGCCGCTGCGTCTGCGTCCGTACCCTTCATGTGTGTGCTTTCATTAAACTTTAACAGAAAAGCCCTTCTGGCTTAAAATCTGTTTAGTTTAGCCCCAAACGCACCCCACCCCGTCCCCACGGCTCATCTACTGACTTCTGGCTCCACATGGAATTGATCGAGCACGTTTAAGCAACGCCAGCTCCCGCAAGCACATTTGCCCCAAAGAAGTTAGCATTTCTTTTTGGTGTTTCTCCCCGTGTCAGGCTACCCTTCACCAGCTCTGCTTTTTCATTAACGGCTCCCAATTTGGATGGCGTCCAAATCGCTGGCACTGCTTTGGCGTGAGGTATGCTAATTGCGGGCGCATCTTGAGGGGAGCTGAGAGCACAATTAGGCACCTTCCTCCTCGCCACGCTGGGGCACCAGAGCGGTTTGTAGGTCAGGGGGACGGTACTGCATTTCCTGGCACCCATTCCTCCCCCCCGATCCATGCACCTCGTGTCTTAATTGTAACAATTAATGCTGCAGACCACCTTGTACCTCGGCCCGTCCACAGACCATCGGAGTCGTGATCTTCTGCCGCTTGGGGTGTCGATACAGAGCTACATTCTTCACATCGAGCCCGTGGGCCATTAAAGGAGAGAGACATTGAAGGCCAGGTCCTCGTCCTTGAGCTGTGGTGCCAGACCACTATCAAACCACTTCCTGTCCTGCGGGGCATCTTTTAGCCGCCCCTGTGTGGTCGTGCCCGTCCGCCTTTATGCAGAGCTCCCAGCTGTGTCCTGCGCTTCCCCCCGCTTCCTGTTGGGAATCTCTCACATCCTGGAAACCTCACATGGCCAACCGAACCCCCCCACACACACACACACACACCCTGCCGCAGCTGGTCTCCGTTTCGTAGCTGTCGGCTCACACTGGAGACACGGGGGGTGGCCAGTGAGGGGACTGGGGGAAGGGAGAGTGAAGACCAGCCACCCATCACCTTCAGGGGGGGCTGGAGCCGAGCCAGCCCCCGAAACACTGGCCGGCTATATCCTTTGTTTCCTGTGTGGGATAAGATTAGCAGGGGTAGGGGGCCTGTCACGCGTCCTCCGGCGAGATGGAGTTTACTGATAAGGCACGGCTGTCGGCAGCGTGGCCGGCGCTGCGGGATTCCAGCGATTAAAGGTTCGCTTGTCATCTTTCACCATTTTTCATATACAGTGTGTATGAGTGGAGGGTTTTCCTGCCACCTTAGGCTATGTTTCATAATTGATGCAAGCGACGCTTTAATGGTCTCCTATCGGTTGAGATGATTTGTCTCTGTATTTGTCTTTTATTTATGTGTTGCACCCTGGCGGTATCCCGTTACGGTGGTCATAGAAGGACGGTCTACACCAGGAAAGCCCTGTTAGCTCTACGACGATGTAATTAAAATACGTAATTCATTCAATTAGCTGTGATGGAATGGTCTGCTGTCCGGAGCGTCCCTGCACTGTGTCCTTTTGCTTCCTGGGACAGGTTCCAGGCTCACGCCGACCCAACCCGGAATAGGAGGGTATGCATGACGGATGGAGCGATGGACGGACTCCTTCCTTTACAATCTCCGGTCACAAACACTGAATGATAACGGCGCATATCTGCAGAAGCTTTTCTCTTCTTAAAGGGCAACAGCAACCAAAATTGCCTAAAGGATACTATATTTATTGTTGGGTTTTCTTTGTGTAGCCCAAGGAAATCGTGAATGATTATACAGGAGGGTATTGTAAGAAATTATAAACATCATAATAAATGATGTTTCTATATTTCTCAGATGAAAGCCACTGATTTCACAAGTGAGATTCACTGCTACATGGCCAGTATATCAGGGGATTGAGCAGCGTTGTGAGGCCTCGTGATCAGAAAGGTCACCGGTTCAAATCCCATGGTTAGCAAAGCGACTTTCAGTTTTAGACCCTTGAGCAAGACCCTTAACCCCAATGGCTACAGGAACCATGTGACCCCCATGTGACCCCCATGTGACCCCTGTGTGTGCTGCCTTGAATAAATGAGTCTAGTATATAAATATAAAAAATAATTTAATAGCATGGTGTCCTATTGAGTAAAAATATTCTGGGAGGGTTAGGGTTAGCCTGAAAATACTGTAACACTTAGGCTGGTTGTAGTGACGGCAGTTTGCATTTGAAACGCCCACTTTGCAAATAATTTCAGCATAACTTCCAAGCACATATTTTCACTTATCATCACTTTCCGGCTGTGCACCCACACATTCTGCTTTTAATGCACAAATCTAGCCTATTAACTAATGTCTCCGACATATAGTTCATTAACATGCAAATGGCGTCTTAGGAACAGATTAGTTAATTGCAACTAATTTGCATAATTAATGAACACTCGAATGAATAATGCTTTAGCGATTTTGAACTGCGCCGCTCCGAAATAAATTATGGAAGACTTGTCGGGCCAAGATCGCGGTGTCGATTCCTTGTGCACTGGGCTGAAATTAATCAGCAGGAGATGTGAGAGGGTGTGGTCTTTGCTGTTGTGTTCATTAGCGAATTGTACTTCACAGCTGTTCTTCAGGTGCTTCCTGTCTGTAGTATTAATGTCTGCTTTACCGGGCGTAACATTCCTGAGGAGGACACTCAAACGCATTGCCTCTTGTGTGATCATCTGTGTGACTTCAAAATTATGCTCTTCACGTTAGATAATGTAAATCAGGACTGTCTACCGCTGCTCCTAGAGATCTACCCCTCTGTAGGGCTTAGGTGCAGCCTGAATTTAACACACCTCATACAGATAATCAGGCCCTTTGGTAGAGTCTTTATATTACGGCCACTATAGCTTCAACACAGCTGGCTCCAGTACTTATCTGTACCTGGTATGTTAAATTAGTGCTGCATCTAAGCTCTGCAGGGTGGTACATCTCCTGGAGCAGGGTTGGGCAGCCGTGCTGTAAATCCTACTTTCTTACTTCTTCTGAAGGCTCTGGAATGTGAAAACTGAAATATGTCAAGACTCCAACACTAGAATGTAGATTTTTTTTTTTAATTAAGGTTGGCTAAAGCAGGTTAGCTGTTACTGGGTTGGTCGCTAAGATGGTTTTAATGATAGATAGATAGATAGATAGATAGATAGATAGATAGATAGATAGATAGATAGATAGATAGCAGCAGAAGATGCATATAAGAAGGCAGCATGAGGAAAGAGAAAAAAAACTAAGTCTACTAATTAACTAAAAATAAAATAGGTAATTTTAAATAAAATAGAACATAAGCAGTAGAATAAAATAAAATAAAATATAAAATAAAATATAATGTAATAATAAAATAAAATATAAAAAGGTAAAAGTTAAATAAGATATAAGTCCACAGAACATTTACAGTATAAGTAATGATAATTAAAGTGTCATGTGGTTATGTGGAATGGTGGTTAAAGATGGTGGTTTTAGTTCTCAGTTAGTTGTTCCGCTTTTCTGCTAATAGAAATACACTTTAGTATCAGCACAAATTAACGTTCACACTAGGGTCAGGGTGAGCTTGCAACCTTTAGCAGGAAACACAGCTCAGAAGGCAGGGAACAGCCGGGACAGGATACCGAGGTCCTCAGAGGAAACCCAGTCAGACTCAGCATAGAGCGTACAGACTCCACCCACACCAAGAAATATACCTAAAGGGAATTGTCAGGGCTTTTTAACAGTGCAGAGATATTAAATCGTATGCCATTTCTGGCTACAAAGGAGTCTTTTTCTAGTCAGACCTCATATGCTATAATGGCAAGTGTTTCATAAAAAACTGCCCTGTATTTATCTATGTTTCCTTTCTATTCGTTTCTGGTATTATTCAAGTCTGCAGGATTTATGGCTCAGAAACTGTAGGAACGGCAGGTTGTATTTTAATCTCAAATCAGGAAGCCAACAGTAGGGTGAAACCACACAGTGCTTTTGTTATAGGGGCCTCGTGTGAAACTCTGGCAGAAATATGTTGGGCGTACTCCAAGCAGATAGTCCGCCGAGGGCGAGCCCCCCCCCCCTTCCAGATATGATAAATGTAATGCAAGGCTAATGTTTTATCAGCACAGAAGTATCGTCCCCGGAGAGTCCTACTGCCCTGTCATTGGGAGACGGGGACTTTGCTTCTTCAGGTCCTGCTGTATTCCTAAAGTCCCCAGAATGTCACTGAGTCATTTAAGCTGAGGGGACATTAAATAAAGGAATATCATGCAATTTTTTTCTCATACAGCAACATGGATGGATGCCCTTTTTAGGCGGGCTCATCTTATACGCACACAGGAAGAGCAAGTATTCATGGGAAGGCATGGAGGCTTATTCAGGAAATCACACGCTCTTCATCACCACATTTTTAGATGTTCATCAGATAAAATATGATCTAACAAGATCTGCCTGCCAGATAGATATTAAAAAATGAAAAATCATGCTAAAACTCTTTAAAAAAAAAAGTGACCCAACCTAGAGTTTGTTGTACAACAGTTTGATTTAGCAAGAATTTTTGGTCACACTTTACTTGAAGCTGTCATCTATAATGCATTTTAGATATCTTCATAATGGTCAGTATAAAAATTAATAAAGCATTATAGCATCTTCCATCGATACTCATAAAGCATTATAGTGTTGATTATAATTCGTTATAATTCTTCATAAGCTCCAATGAAGCTCTCATCTATAACACACTATAGACACCTTCATAATACATTATAGTGGTTGGTATAAGAATCTAGGGTGTTTGGTACTCAATTATGAAGGTATCTATAGTAGATTATAGATGAGCGCGTCATAAAGCATTCATAATGCATAATAAACATGCCAATAATGTGTTATGCCTTTTGTTGTCATAATTGGTTTTGTTGTTATAATTGTAAAATTGTTATATTTATGAATGCATCGTAATGTATTATGAATGTATTATGAATTGGTTTTGTTGTTATAATTGTAAAATTGTTATATTTATGAATGCATTGTAATGTATTATGAATGTATTCATACATTCTTATACACATGTTTTTTTTTTTACATTATATAGGCATTTTCTACATTATGTAGGCAGTGCATGCTTATTAAGAATCTTCAGCAAGGAAATAACAGAGATTTTGGTTAAAAATCCACCCCACCCCTAGTAGTCACACAATGCAGGCCTTCTTCTTGAACGAGCAATCAAAAAGTAGCCTTTCTGCAAATCGGAGCAGAATTAGGCATATTAAAAAGAGTTATGTTCTTTTAATGCGTGTAAGTGGTGTGGTGTGTAATTGGAGTAACCTTTATGAGACCATAATACCTTAATGCATTTGACCAGTTCATCCATTCGAGGTATTTATGCACCAGTCATCCAAGACCTCTACCCTGCTATGCCCTGGTGGAAGTGGGCCAGTTATGCTCTGGCTTTACTCAACTCCAGGCATCCATAGGCAGGTGGCTTCTCTCAGATCCGAACTGGTCTCAGATAGGGGCCAGCAGTGCATTCCCTGTGAAGGAGAGTGATTTGTATTAACAACAAGTCTGATGTTATCAAGTCATGTTTGATTGGGGAAATCTTTTCAGTGACGTAATCTCTGCGCCGGCATTTAAATGGAGCACAAGGAATATTTCATAACACAGTTTCTGTGGCAGAAACACATCAATAAACTCAGGATTTCAGGATTTAAACAAAAAACAAAATGTGTGCATGAATCGGACCGGCTGCCATCAGAGATCCTGGGTGAGAACAGCGACAGGGGGAAGTGATGGTTGACTGAATTTCTGCAATAATTCAGCTCACCCACTCTGAGATAACAGATTAAATTACTGGGTGTTCTCAGATTGGTTTTGCCTCCCCATGACCCAGGCCGAGGTCCCAGTACCAGCCCTGTATGAGCCCTGTAACAGCAAATGGGCAGATCAGAGTTCCCTTACCCCTGGAGGTTAGCCTAGCTTATTCCAACCCTGCTAACAGGCCCTTTGTTGTTCACCACTGACACTGTATGGATCCCGTCACATGTACTCACGCACGCCCCATTACCTTAAAACAGTGATTCCCAACATGGGGTCTACGGCTCCTGGGAGTCCGCACAGATATGAAATCATGGTTTTATTATTTAAAAAATATCCATAAATATTAACGCGATTGTCAGCTACACTTTGTATTTTAGTAATGCCATCATGTTGTTTTGTTAGAGTGCTTGTCAAATATGCCTATTAATAAGTGGTACTCCGATACAACAGAGCACTTTCGGACAGCAAGAAATGGTTTCTGAGAGGGCATTTGAGGGGTTTTCTTTTGTTGTCGAATCGCATTGGCCTAGCTAAGATAGCATTGGCCTACCTAAGATAGCATTGGCCTAGCTAAGATAGCATTGGCCTAACTAAGATAGCACAGACAATGGGGGAAGACCTGGTATCACTGGTAACCAAACACAGGAATGTTTAGGAATGACTTGGTGAGGAAGCTGCCCTTACTGTCAGACAACTGGTCCAAGATTCCAGTGCAGGATTTTTTTTGGGGGGGGTGGGGGGTGCATGATAATGTTTTTAAATGTTATTACTGTTATGTGTCTTCGTGAAATATCCATAAGGTATGCAATGTGAACTTTTATAGCCTTGTCGTAAAAAGGAAAAACGAGCATGGGACTCTATGAGCAAGACAGATTTGTCAGCCTGGTATTTATATCCTCCAGAGACCCAAGGAAAAAAGTGTCCTTCAATTTTAGGTTATTTGTCTTTGGAGGAAATAAGACATCTTACAAATTTAGATTTTTTCAAATTTATTTTTATTTTGAATTTCACAGCATGTCCTCTTTAGTGTACAACAGGAATGAACACGTTTCCTAACATCAGTGAAAAGATAGATGCAAAAATAAAATGTCCACTACAATGGACGTACAGGAATGGGTGGGATCTCAGGAGGACGTTGTTTGGTTTCTGGTGGCTTATGATGTAACGTGCTTCTGTAATTTAAGCTAATAGACAAATAGCTTCCTGATCCTCTGCACAAAGGACCCCATTGACCCTCGTGGGGCCCCTTTTGGATCCCAACGTGGCTGCAATGGCTGCAGTGCCTATAGTTCTGCCAGTGCTGCAGATGTAACAGTCCAGTTACTATAACAGGTAAGAAACAGCTCTTGGTTTGTGTTACAGTTACAGGAAAGCAGGGGTGTAACTGACACAGCTGACTGTCTATGTCAGACGTTCTGGAGATGTAACGTTTACAGAGGAGCTTTTATTCTGCAAAGATATTCAGGGGAGGGCAGCAGGTCAGGACATTTTTGAAATTTGTAAATAGTATCAAAGCATGTCCCTTTAAACCCAGACAGTGAAAGGGGAGCAATTCTGAAAGCCTCCTGAGGGATGGAGACCCAACTTCTGAGTGTCACTACTGTCAGTTATTGGTTTATTCGTTTTTCTTGTGAGCAGTCTATATTTTTGTCAGCATGGTAAAATGTCTGTTTGATTTGTATAAAGTGCCTCGTATTACATACACTAAACTGCTAACAGGTCTGTGTTGTGTGGGGGGGGGGTCCTCAGTTTCTTAGGGAGCCTTGATATGAAAAAAGTCGTGAACCCCCCCGCATTGGAAGGCTTCCCACGTCCCCATAAACATTGTATCTCACATGTCCCAAAGTTCTCTCATGAGTTCTGTTTTAAGTCTTTGCTATTAGTACCAGTGCCAGTCAACCCATTAGGGTGCCTAGGGAGCCGTCTTCTGAGGTCCCTGGTGCCACCCATGGAGAAGAGCACTGTCCGCGACCAAGTGAAACTGGGTGCTGAGGTTTTCCAGGGGACGCCAGCGGAGAAAGTTGTCCAGGCTGCCACATGGGCTTTGACAGATCCCGCTTAGTAAAAATGTTTTTCCCACATTTGTTAACAGCAGTCTTGCCTGTTTCCTCTGTTGAAAAGCATTAATCTCTTATGTAGTGACTGGGACACTTGACTTTGCCATCTCTGTTATCCTTTATGATCCTACTCTTATCATCTCTTGACCCCCGGTGCCCCCATATCAAATCGCTGGACTCTGGCTGTCCGCGATGCCGCCGCTCGATGGTTACGGAAGTCGGGCGTGGCCCCGTCGTGGTGTTTTGCTTCCTCTCCTCTGCCCCTCGCTATGGAATGTGTTCATATGCCCGGCTGGAGATGCCGTGCGTGTTAATAAGGACAACTGTTAACCAGCATCTTTTCTGATTCATTAGCTGACAATGTTTCTGTGGCCAGAAGGGGTGATGGGGGGGGGGGGGGGGGATGCATGAGGGGAGGTGTCGTGGGTGGTTAAAGCCATGAAGATGGGGTTTGTGCCTTATTTAGATAACATTATTGAGAATTCTGCAAATGAATCAATTTATGTCCCTTGTAAATTAAAAAAAAGTCCTAAAGCTGTAGTCAAGTCAAGTGAACCTTATTGTCATACCATCCATATACAAGTACACAGTGGGATTAAATAATGCTCCCCCATGTACTGCAAACTACTCATACACATAAAGGGTTGATATACCACTTCTCTTGGGCCCCTTATGGTGCTGGACATAAATACAAATACAATAGTTTAATGTATAACATCCACAGCACAACACAATACATACAATATAAACAACATACAAAACAGTGTTCGATTCTGTGTGAGAGAGCAGTGTAGTGCATAGTATATGAGTACGACTAATTTCGTCATACCTGGAAGTCAGCTGATGCATACATTCATATGAATACAAGCCATTTTAACAAATAAATATAGACACTCACGTGTTGTTCTTGCTTGCTATGTACTACTTTGGGAGGAAATTCTGCTGCAGAATTAACAAGATGTAACTGACACTTGAGTAAAAAATTCCCCCCCCCCCACACAGTAGTGCCACACTTTGTAAGGAGCACAGGCCCCCAAATGCCTCGCAGAAAGCGGGCTGAACTGAAGGGAGGCCGTTTGATGGACTTGAGGGATGAAATGGACAGTGAAGCTGCCATATGTTGTTTTGCCGCAGTAATTAGAACCTGTCACACACTGTTTCTCTCTGACTTTTCTCCCACTGATTTCTTTTCCCCCTTTCTCTCTCTCTCCCTCCCTCTTTCCTGTCTGGATTGTTTGTTTTTTACACATGAGCCTCTCAAATGGAAGAAATCTGGGGCCCGTCATTCATTCGGCCCTCACCAGGACATCATGGTCGGGGCTCCATCGCAGTCTGTTGTCTCTATACCCGCATGTCGACACTTCCTAGGCTGCCCCGGTGCGCAGCTATTTGCACGTCGCACAAGAAGGCCGCTCCGGTATGCCCCACAGGCCAAAAGCTTGCTATCACCTTTCATCCCCAAAAATGTTCAAAGACCTCATGCTGAGACTGACCAAATGTCCCCCGTGAGTATAAACCTCTGGAATCTCTTTAATTTACGCGATGGTGTGACGGGAAAATGCCGGCCCATTAATCGGTCACATTTGTGAAAGATTTACACACTTTAGCTTGTAATGAATTGGAACGCAAACACACACACACACACGCACACACACAGGCACGCACGGGTTTATATAATTTATTATAATGCCTGGTTTATCATACAACAGGGACAGTCGTTATCACAGTGACCCGGAGATGTGGCTCTGAAAGTGCCGCGATGCCTCACGCTCACAGATGTGACCGGCTGGCGGCTTCTCATTCACTAAATATGCAAATATGCTGATCTGTGCTTATTGTTATTCAAAATGCAGCGGTGGCATCGAAGTCCGTCTTAGTGTTTATCCTGCTCGTCTGTCTTCATATAAAGAGCGCCAGATTAATAAAACCATTAATTAAAGAATTAACGGAACGGACAACAAAATGAAAAGAAAGTTACGCAGAACAGTACACTATCTGGAGTAGTATTATTCAGCAATAATGTGGATTTATGAGGGCTTATGACGAGAACATGGTGCTGAATCTCATCTCCATACCTCCCTGGGCTGTGGAGTCATGGAGCATTGCAGCGTATCTGGCAGCGATCTGATTGGTGGGAGGGAATGGGGGAGGAGGGTCATCCCTAGTGGGGACACAGCTGTTGGAGGGGCCTGCATTGGTATCTTCGGCTTGTCGACGTGTGAAGTACAAAAGATGAATCCTATTTCTCAGGAGAGTCCTGCATATGTCAAGTATATTGTCCCATCAAGCCAATCCATTTATCAAGGCATTGAATGCCAATTAAATTGCACGAGATGGTGCAGGTGTACGGTGGCCCATGAGTGCCAAACTTTACTGCAGCTGAGCTCCTCTGGCTAATGCACACCCTCACCCCACGTTGTGTTGCCAGAAGCCCTGACGGGGGCCAGGAAACCTTCCGGAAAAAGGGCAAGCAGACTCCTGCTCTCAAACACGGGGAGGATGTCTGTGTGGCCCTACGGTGTGGCCCCCGCCATGAAGATGTCAGCGATGTGGCCAGAAGCCGTGCCAAGCTTCCGCCGGGTGTGGAAATGAGATCAACGTAATGTCATCAGCGCCAGGGCACACCGGCGCGACTCGCGACTCTGCTGTGGGGGGGTCGACGCTTCCGCCACGTGCCAAATCCATGAGAACAAGCCTGGAGCAAATCTACACCGCTCCTCTCTCCTCCTTACGTTCGACTTTGCTTTATATTCCGCCGTTTCTCTTCTTGTGTTCCGTCTACTTCCATGTCCGTTGGGGTCGGGCTGCTTAGGCTGAGAATTGTTGGCGTTGATGTAGCTACCCACCTCTCATCAGAAGATGATCTTCCAACTACGCGATTCTCACCTCCGGTAGTATACCATAGATCTAATTATATCCTTTGTGTTTCACCTGTTTTATTACATTTGCTTCTTTGTATCCTTTTATACACCAAAAAAAAAACCAAATAATCAATCTTGGCCCCAGATAGGATTTAACTCGTTATCAAAGTACGGGGGGGTTGTCTGTTCCAAAACAAGAGTGCGGTAAGCTTGCCCCTGCCAGTTGGGCTGAAACGACACCTCCTACCCCAGGAAGATTTAGAGCAGGCACCCTATGGGGCAGCTGATGGGTCACCACAGCCAAGCCACAGCTGGGTTTGGCCTTGGGATGAGGCCCTGGGTGCAATTAGCATTCAGAAGCTACTGACAACAGCGTCCTCTGAGAGAGAGAATCTGGCTCACATGAGCACGCCCGCCCATATAAAGCAAGTCCAGATACTTCGGCCAGCTTTTATATATTTAAAATCGTCCATGTTTTATTTCCCATTTTTTTCCCCAGGAGTCATTAACCATGATGCAGGGGTGTGTTTGTGTGTGTGTGTGTGTGTGTGTGTGTGTGTGTGTGTGTGTGTGTGGGGGGGGGGGTCATCTCTCTTAAAATAAACCACTGGCCATCACCGCGTAAGCTTCTAATCAAACGCCCGGAATTCGGCACGGCTGCCTTTCCAAATTTTTTGCATTTCTTTAAGGCGATGGCCGCTTGATGACTGAACGCCCGAGCGATTTTGCTGCTCTTGAAGCTTTGAGAAGTGGAGCTGCTTCATTTGGCATCGGCGGCGGCTAAGGCACGAGGGAACGTGGCCATTGAAAGCCCGGAGGGGGAGGGTGGTGGGGGGGTGCTTATCTAACATCACCGCAGGAGGCCCCCTTATTTGGGTAAATGATGCTCTATATGGAGAACAGCCTGTAATTTACCCACCCTAATATGTAGGCGATGAACACTTCAGCTGGGTAGTAGGAGGGGGAGGGGCAGCCCACCGGGTCGGGGGGGGTACGTCCGATGGCACAAAGAGGTAAGAGGTTAATCTAATTGCCTCGTATTATCCTCAGAAACATGATTATCTGATTACACTCCGCCCCCGCTGAACCCCCGATTTAAAATTTACGACATTGCCAAGCCATTCTATGTCCCCCTGCTGGAGGGCACCCTCTCCGCTCTGACACCGGGGGGGTATATTTACGATGCCTTTAAAAAATGCTGGGAATAAAGAGGGACGGAACACGGAGCCTGTGGGTGTTCTGAGATCCAACTTTAACTAAAGCTCCGGGTTCTTGGACCTAAACCTGCTTGTGAGAAATTCCAATTGTGCTGTTTTTTTATGTGGGTTTTGGCCGAGCGCTAGGATTTGAACATATTCCTTCTGTTTTGCATTTATGCCAGATCCTCTTAATGTTTACTCTCTGAATGAGGCGTGGAGGGTAGTCTCTTCCTGGCAAAAAGGGAAATGTTATTTCGAAACCACAATTATGGATTGTACAGTATATGCAATGCTTGAATCCTAGCTTATTTCTCATTATTTTAGCAATTTTCACTTTCATTCTTTTGTTTTAAAAACAGTGCGCTTGTTAAAAAACAAGATCAGCTGTACGTTAGTGTAACTGGCATTTATGGAGCTGGCTCTCGTATTTCCTGTTGTTAGAATATCCAAATGACAAATGGATACAATAATACCCGTGATAAGTCAATGAAAGTGGCTCATTTGAGTATTGGGCCGACCGGGATGCAGAAGACTTGGAGATCGCAGGAAAACCATGAACTCCAGGGCAGGTCAAGGCACGGAGAAAGTGCTGTGTTTGGGATATCATGACAGGGAAGGTCTTTGGGAGGAGACTCATGGGAACCAGTGTCATCCTATTAAAAAGCCATGAATCAGCAGCCTGTTCCAGGACTTAAAGGGGTTTCTCTTCTTTTTTTTAACTCTCTCCATTAACCATTAATTATGTCCAACATCACTGTAGGGGCTGCATATTGAGGCCACAGATGGAGGGAACAGGAGGGGCAGGCAGTTGTTGAACAGGCCTGGTTTGTCTGGCAGTCTGCATTCATGGAAACGTGGGTGCCAGAGGTGTCACTTATTTACTCGTGTGGTTTTTAGTGGCAGAAATCGTCAACATAGAAAAATAAATTGCAATGTCATGCGCATATTATTTTTAAGCATAACTGAAGTGTAGCTGTAACTAAAATTACATGTAGCGCTCTCAAAGTATGTTTTGTCTCTTGCAGTCCAATATATACAGTGGTACCTCGGTTATCAAACTCACATAACTCGAATTTCTGGAAAGTCGAACAAACTAGTTTGACCCAGAACTCTATCTGAATATCAGAAGTCAAACCGTGAACGCTGACCTAATATAAAATGTACGCGCCAGGAAATGAGTCATACTACAATGCAATTCTTACTTGAATGCCTTCTTCACAGACTGGACGATTAACC
>JABFEA020000038.1:9369816-9405737 GCA_019775915.2 Cyphomyrus plagiostoma
ATAGGTTTGTCACTCAAATGTCAGAGGCGGGGGAAAAAACCTCAGACTCCTGAGGTTAGGTTATTGCGGGAGTTAAAACCTCAATATCGATGCGATAAAGGTTAATCGTGCAGCCCTAATATGCATAATATACAACGTTGATATTAACGTTGCATGTGCTGCAGGCCGAATGTGTACCACACCTTTGGGGCACCATGTTCTGTTCAATGTGTGAAATATCTCACTTTCGAATGTATTTTTTAAGGTGCTAGGTGACATTTACCATTTCTGTTACTGTTTTCGGCTTCTGGTCAAAAAGTCTACTTATGTACCAGTTTTATTATGTCCAATTCAGAATAATGTTAAAGAATTCTGTACTGTAATTATGGATCTGACATCTTGGGGGGGGGGAGGTTGGTTACAGTGAGTTTGTCTGAATCATAGCATGTTCATTCGCATAGTCTGCTGTCCTTAGTGAAATGACGACTGCAGCTGAAGCGTTCGTTACCTCCCACATGACTAAACAAGTACAGTTATAGAAACACGTCATTTATAGCTGCTGTATATGGGGAGTCTGTCCCAAGTCTCCCCTAATCTTGTCTTTGGATTTTTTCCAGGCCAAGATGAAGGAGGCAGAGTTTCTGCTAACAGGAAGTGACTCATATGCGGCTCGCTTTGGGGAAACCATTACCAACTTGGGAGACATCGATGACGACGGCTTCCCAGGTAAATGGATCCAAGCGCCGGGCAGCTACTCAGTCTGCTGTTTATTTTAATTGGGCTTCATCACGTTCCCACATTCTTGCTGCATGAAATATCATGCAACTGAGAACCCCATCATCCCTAGCCAGCGGCGAGATGTGTGTCAGCCGAGCCGCGTCGGTGGCTTTTGACAGGGCTCTGCGGGTCACGCCTACGGGGCTGCCCCGTGTGGCTGTCAGGGCTTCGGACCAGATGCTCAGGCATTTGCGCTGGGCTGAGTCTGAGTCTTATGCGTTTTTTTTATGTAAATACTTTGCAGACGTGGCCATCGGAGCACCGCAGGAAGATGAGCTGCGTGGGGCTATTTATATCTACAATGGCAGGAAGAGCGGCATCTCAGCCGCGTACTCACAAGTGCGTTCACAGCTGGGATTGGTGCTCGGCACGCTGGGTCCTCTGGAGGGGGATGGGGGCAGGCATCTGAGGTCACAACCATTTTCCTCTCAATCCTCTGACGATTGTCCAGTTGTCTTGACCACCGGCAAAACATCCTGATGGAAGAAAATAAGACAGTGTCCCGATGAGTTACTGATCCCTTTGTCTGTCTGCAGTACCCTTTTATCTGGCCTCTTAATGTGTCAGCAAAATGAGTCGATTATCTCCACAGTACCTGCAGTCACAGAATCGATTCTGCATATCCCGAGTTATAAGTGCAGAATGACCCTAAGAGTCACAATTTTCACAAGCAGTACTTGTTTGTTACTGGGAGGCTGGAAAGCAGATGTGAAAACTTTGGTGTATTATTGGTCGCACGACTTTTGCTTTATGTTTTTGCTGTTGTTGCTCACGTTCCTAGAAAATTACTGGAGCTGTCCTGGGGGCACACTTCAGCATGTTTGGCCAGTCTGTTTCCGGGGGCGTCGACATCGACAACAATGGCTACTCAGGTATTTTTAACATCGCTGGGGCTGTCCGGATAGTTTTAATTGGTTCATGGCGGTAGTGGGGGGTGGAGAGCAGTTGATCCTTGATGGAGCAGGGACTGGGGGGGGGGTCTTATTCGTGCAGGTGGATTTTTTTTTCAATCTACAAGATTAAATTGTGGCAGTGCTTTCTAGCATGATGGATCTGTGTAATCTACATGAGTAACACAGTCACTATTTAATTGTCATGATTTTGCTTAAACTGTTTGAGTAGGCATTTGCAAAGAAAACACAGCCATTGAAATTACTTTTGCCTGAAGTGTCAAGAATGTTGCTGAGTGGAGTTTAAAATGATTTCAGGGGGGAAGCTGCTGTAATGATGGCTTTCTGGCTGTGGGATATGTATAAGATAAAATAAAGCCCCCTAATTAGATTTTAATGTTAATATCACAGCAGATTAAAATGACGGCTTCGGCACCATCAGGAATTTTTGAAAGAGCAGTGTGTGGGAATTGGGGTCGTTGGGGCTGTTGAGTAGAAACTGATGTCAGCGAGACAATTAGTCACCAGTCCTGATATTCACAAAAAGGCGGCTGTAAATAGGGCCAGGGTCCGGGGTCTGCGCAGACCCCTGAGTGACATACTTGTCTTTCCCCTGACTACAGATGTTGCCGTGGGCTCCTTCCTGTCTGACTCAGCTGTGGTGCTGAGGTAAGCGTACGCAGTGGGCCAGCAGGTGTGAGTTACCCCGGGTTATGCCACTATCCCGCTCATTAATTCACTGTTCGTCGCAGCTCATTTATTCGTCGTACCCGTCCTCTCAGGATTCCCAACCAGGTTCAGATGTTGGCCAGAATGAACAACAGGGGCGGGGCTGCAGGGCCTTTCCCAACTGAAAGCTGATTGGCCTCCAGAGTGCCCCCTCTCCTGTCATTCATCGATTTGAAACATGTCATTGGCTAACGATGGGGCTGGCCCCTCTGTATCAATTGTGGCTCCCAGCTTAAAAAGAATTAGAGATGTATTAGGTTGTTACAGCTAGTTTTTCTGTGCACTTGTACTGTACAGTCTGACCTCCACCCTTGTCTCGAACCTCACACCTACCTTGCCCTGCAGGACGCGACCTGTGGTGATCGTGGAGGCCTTGGTGTTGCTTTCCTCAAGCATCAACCGCAGCGTGCCGCTGTGCCCCGACCATGGCCAGCTAGCAGTGTGCTCCAACATCACAGTCTGCTTCAGGGTGCAGGGCAAACAAATTCCCGGCAGCATAGGTGGGTCCCGCCCAGACACACTTGGTAGCCGCTGGCGTCCATCCGCTGGGTTTCTGGTAAATGCTCGAGCATGTCAGGTTTGAAACTCTCCATCTCTTCACAAGAAGCTCACTTGAGAAATAAACCCGTTTACAGGGCCTGGGGCGTGGTCGTTTGTGGTTACTGTTTCCCATAGTATGTCTGTGTGAACTCATGTATATTTACATTTTATATATATATTTACTTATAAGAACACAAGAAATTTACAAACGAGAGGAGGCCATTCGGCCCATCATGCTCGTTTGGGGAGAACTTAACTAATAGCTCAGAGTTGTTAGAATCTTATCTAGCTCTGATTTAAAAGTACCCAGACTATTCCATACTCTAACTACATGCTGTGTAAAGAAGTGTTTTTCTTAAATTCAGTTTAGCAGGCACGTGTGTGACATACAAGGAAGTAGGACCCAGGCCGTAAGCTTCCTATTACATTACAGTATAACTTGCCGGCAGCAAAACTATCTGGTTAAAAAGCATAACTGAGAAAAAAAAGTGTAATTCAGAAGTAGAAAAACTGGCATTTAAACAGCATGGCCATCTCTGGGCTACTTCTGCAATCTCTAAAAAGGAATTTTTACTGACTGTAGCTGTTTTGTGTGTTGTTACTGTAGCGCAAGTTTGATGTGCGTGTTCTTGCTCATTTTAAGCTTTTTGCAGTTCCATCATTCAGGATTTATATTCTGAATGCATCAGATACATTTAAAATATAGATATGCGCCCTCTGGCAGTGGAAGAAACCTGTGATCGTGTAGTTTTTGAGCCTTTCAATCGCAGCACATCTGTGAGAGGTGGATAACTAATGATCTGCTGTGCTTGTTCCGTGAATTTTTCCTGCATGATCTTCCAGCTAGCAAAAAAATTATCCATCCATCCATTTTTATTTATGTGCAGGGTTGCATTGACAAATAATTATTTGGATCTAATTGCTTTTATGATACAGACTGACAGATTAAGATGTAGATCTTACGCAGAAACATTGGCAGTGTTCATTTAGCACGGAGGGTGTCTGTAATCCTGTTTGATTACATTAACACGCTCACTGTTACATGAATGTTCTCAGCATTAGCCTGATAGCAGACTATGGCCGCATTCAGTGGGAAGTTACCTTTAAGACGGGGGTGTTTTAATGCACAGGCTTACCCGGGCTGAATACCAGGGGCTTCCTTGTTCAATAAAATTTGAATCGACAGCCAATCAACAGCCCCAACCAGCTCAAATAGCCCAGGAGCCTCAGACCATGTTAATGTGCTTAAATCTGAGCGATGTCATGTGATCTGTTGCTCCCTGGGCAGGAATGCTGTATAACTTGACTGCGGATGTCAAGCACAGGGAAGGATTTCCCAACCGCTTCTACTTCCTGGAAAATGGAACCTCCAACACCACCACAGGGAAGGTCTTTGCTCGGCCCAACCATGTATCCTGCGTCACACACACGGCCTATATGAGGGTGAGTACGCCAGTTCCAGGGCTAGGTGGAGAGCTGGTCTGTCTTCTGTCCAGATGTAGGGTCTCTCCTGTTCACAAGTCAGCCGGGAGAAAAATAGGCTACACAAAATTCTGGGTGGGAGCTCGTCCTATCTAAGCGCAAATCATCCGGACCAGACCCTAATGGATGGTTTGTGTTTCCGAGTCACTGTTCCAGGTGTTCCGTGGCAGCCTCCCTGGACAGTCCCCAGCCGCTCGTAATAATCAGGGCCATCTGATCTGTCTCTCCCATTGTAGAGCATAATTAATGGATCGTGTCTGTGTATCGAGGTTATTAATAGTTGGTGATGGAGACGACAGCTATAAACAAGTATGATTATATGTCAAAGGCAGTTCCTACCAGGGGCCTGTGCATTTCATGTATTTTTAGAACTTGAATAATTAATGGGTAATTAGAGTAATGAATGTAATGCACAGCAGATGTGGGGGGGAGCTTGCAGAGAAGGGGAATGAATTAGGGGTCAAACATTTGATGGGATAGTAGAAAATTGAATGGGGAACCACACTACTTTGAAACTACTTCCTTTTCGTTCTTTCACTTTTTCTTCTTCACTTCTGCTTTTACATCCCCTTCTATCCTTCTTTCTTACTTTCATTAGATTTTATCTGTTACTTGTACACACCTGTGGCAAGCGGGCCGTTAGCTTGCGGGTGTTAGCTTCGTCCTCGACCACTGGGCCCCCTGCTGGACATGCCATGTAGTACTTCTCAATGAGGACAGGTTGCCATCGTAGTGGAGATGCTTTCCATGCTGAGTGTCATGAGCGAGTGGAAGCCTGCTGTGTCCCCTGCTGCCTGATGCAAGTAAGGCCCAGGTGTGATAGATTGGTTCATCTCTGTGGTCACCTGGACAGGGTGATTTATGGAGTACTATAGCGTGTCTTCTGTGTGGTCTTTTAATATATTCCTTTACATGGTTTTCTCTATAGCCAATGGAGACTCAAGCAGATAGGCTTCAGATCACATGTGAAACGTGTGACAGGTTTCTGTATGTTTTTTTTTTTTTAAATCTATTCTCCCTCTTTCCAAGCCTGGTCAAGGAATGAATGTCATTAAGCACATATGGTCACCACAAAATTGAGTAATGGCTTCATTTAATGTACATATAAAACAAATGTATAGTGAGAAATGCTAGAAAGAGGCTAAATACAACTAGAATAGTGTCACAGTAGTCACACAAGACACAGTAGCACTTTCAAGATTCAAGGAAGTGAGGGTATTGCAGTGCAGGCTGAATGTAGTGGGATTTCGCTGAGCATGAGTGAGAACCTTGGCTGCGGAACTGGGTGAGCATCGCCTATGATTTGTTGCAGCTGGGGAGCTCTTGCATTGGGGCTCACAGCATGTATAAGAAGATCCATACGTAGCCCGCATACCAGAGTTTCCCAGTTTGGACTTCGGTTGCTGAGAGGGAGCAAAAATGCAGACTGTCTGGGAGGGAGCTGGCAGGGAGCAAAAACTGGGACCATCTCTGGGACCCCGAGGACCGGTTTGGGAAACACTGCTGCATACTTTCAAGCTGAGATACTTAGGGGTCCTGGGAGTGTAAACCTTAGGTGTCTGAGCTAGTTCCCATATTTATGTTTTTAGAGTAGATCGAGTTACTAAATAGGTCAGGAGATCAACAGTAAAATGTGGTCTGGCTCCCTGAATATTAAGCAGTGTACCATACCAGCCTTTGTAAGGACAGGCAAGGCAAGGAGATATATGTAGGTTTCCACATGCTCACAGTGCTTTACAAACAGAAGTTAAAACAATTTAAAATTCAAGCATAAGCATGTAAAATTATAAATGAGTAGAAATGCAGTGTCCTACATCAATGAAAAATTGCAGATAATATTGAAATTAACTAAAAGTTAATAGAAAATAAAAATCTTCACCTTAAAGCTGGTTCTTGGGTCATTTCTTATATTCAGTGGAAGCTTACAGTACAGTCTATGTTGTTACAGCTGTGTTTTTCTTTTGTTGTTGCGTGAAATGTAAATAAAAAGCAAAAAGTTATTCCCAGTCACCCTCCTTGGGAATATTTTCGGCTCATCAGACTTGCCATCTGTGGCATCACGCGATGCGGCGCTCCGAGCCGCCATGGAGCAGGGCCCAGGGTCACTCCCCCCACCGCGAGCGACGTGAAGGGCAGGCTGCCTGGCTTTGACTTTGAGCGACTAAAACTGCGACCCGAGGCCGGGCGTGGGCAGCAGCCACCGGGGGATGGGGGGGTCACATGGTCCCCAGGATGCTGGGGTAGTGGCTGGGGTCCAGCTCTCTTAGGGGGACACTGTAACATTGTTCTGGAGCACGGGTCACGCCGTGGTCTGCTGTCCAAGTCTGTAGAAACTGGGGTGCCATTAATTGTAAGAGCACCTCCAAACTGGGCCTGCCGTTTGGCACCAAAACGGACATCAAGTATGGCTGGAGGGGCGGAGTGGGGGACATGTTTGTGGATCTCAGTTTATACGTGGGGCGAATCCCCTTCCACGCTCATCCATTTGTTATTCCTCTTTGTGTAGAGAGACATCAGAGACATCTTCTCGCCGATCTATTTTGAGTTGAAGTACGAGCTGGGAAAGCACAGTGTTCCTAGGGAAAGAGTGACGGCTCTTCCATACCTGAAGCCGGTACTGCAGCAGCGAGGGAAGGAGCACAACCAAGTCAGGAACAAGGTGCGTTTCTATTGGACCTTCTCATATTGCTGCTTGTAGAATCACAAACAAGGTGCATTTCTATTGGACCTTCTCATATTGCTGCTCTGATAGTAAGCAACAAGGTGGATCTCCATTACAACTTATATTATTGCTGATATAAGCATGTCTACACATTGAAAGTAAAGAATTTGACGGACCATTGATAGTGAAGGTTCATTGTTAAATTGAACAATATAATGCCAATAGGTTGGGTATCGGTGTTCAGTGTTGTTTCTGTCCACAGACTGAATTTGCCCGTTACTGCGCTTGGGTCAACTGTTCGACCAACCTGCACGTTTCGGCCCAGCTGGTGCTGCCTCAGTGAGTGTCGGCTGTCCGTTCACGCTCAGGTTCTGTCTGCATAGGTGGGATGTCATCTTCTTTGGGACATCCTGAGCATTGTTTGAATCATAACATAGTCAAAAGCTGGTAAGCCTCTGGACCTATTATGAGCTTGGCCTTATCCATGCATTCCCGTCTTCATTTCAAAATAACGTAACCAACTTAACTTGGGTTATATACCAGTTGTCAAGTTTGTTGTGCCTGTTAATACTTAAATTTTGAATTTCAACCCATCTTAAAACCAGGGACCCCCCCCGCATTAAAACAGACCAGAGTTTGGGACCCCCCCATAACACTAATGTGTGATCATATCAGTGGAATGGCTTAGGAATGGAAGGGTGGGCCTTGAGTATTTCTGGCGGATGATTATAGGTTTCTGTGGACCACCTGCTCTGGTTCTGAACCCCTGCTCTGGGACAAACTCATGGTCTGTAAATATGCTATGATTTGTAGCATTGCGGTTTTGTTTTTTAGGCCTTAATACTATTGTTATCCTGGTTTTCTGGGATTATGGTTTACGGTAAGGCCACTCGTAATAGTATTGATACTTTATCTATAGTTTACATGCCATTTTTTCTGTTATTTTTCAGCAGCTCAGCTAATTCCTTATCAGGAAAAATTGTGCGTGAGTGTGTGTGTGTGTGTGTGTGTGTGTGTGTGCTTTGCAAGCGTGAGAAAGGCAGCAGCATAGTTCTCTGGTTATGGGCCCAGATGTGCACCTGGTGCCCCGGGGTCAGGAACACAGATGTAGGGAAACTTTATTCCTCAGGAACTAAGGAAGCACGTTGGGGGTCCAACAAGAGCATTCTCTGGGCCTCCAGTTGCCAGGAATGTTTCCTTTGTCCACGATTGCTTCTTGATTTCTGTGCTGCCTTATCTCATGCCGGGGAGCACGGAGGCAGCGCAAAAGGCTGACGGTGCAGGCTGTGAAGCTTATCTCTTTGCCAGCCGCCCTCCCGAAGGTGTAGGGTGATTAATGTTGTGCCAGAGAGCCACAGACATGGCTTGTTCTCACCGGGGTAATGTCTGCTATTTCCACACAGGTCTTTTCAGAACTAAGAGCTGTTTTAACCAGAATAATTTGACATCAATGGACAACCTTTATAGCTTGGGGAGATTTTCTCATCTTTTTGGTCAGGTGGTTGTCTGAATGAAAGCTTCACGCCATTATTCTTGTGCAGCTCCCACCAAAACATGCCGTACTTCGCACTGGGGACCGGAAAGACCATCATGCTAAATGTGACACTGGCCAACCTGGGAGACGATGCCTTTCTGCCAATGGTTCACCTAAGGTTACCCACCAACCTTTACTTCATCAAGGTCCTGGAAGCGGTAAGGCCCAGCGCCATCCCAGCTGAATTTACATGTGGTTCATGTGCGGCCAGCTCCTTGATATAAGTGCAAATGTCTGGAAACGGGGGCGGGGCCACATGGAGAACTAGCCTCAGCCGAAAGCTGATTGGCCCGGGAATGCCCACTCCCCTGTCACTAACAGATTCATAACATATCTTTCGGTAATGATAAGGTTGGCCCTTCTGTATGAATTATGGTCCCTATTATGTCCTCACAATAAAAAGATCCTAGAATCACCCAGAAGTCCAAAACCTGTCACTGGGTAGGTTGGCTTCGGTAACAGTTATGCCCGTGTGATCTTTAGGAGGAGAAACATGTAAGCTGTGAAAGCGTGGAGGACGACAAGGCCACTGTGGACTGCAGCGTGGGAAACTCATTCTTGAACTCTTTGGCTAAGGTATGGGGCACTTAAACAATGATGACCAAGAGGCCCC
This sequence comes from Cyphomyrus plagiostoma, assembly GCA_019775915.2. Classification (NCBI taxonomy): domain Eukaryota; kingdom Metazoa; phylum Chordata; class Actinopteri; order Osteoglossiformes; family Mormyridae; genus Cyphomyrus; species Cyphomyrus plagiostoma. The sequence continues at coordinate 9,379,023 of JABFEA020000038.1, forward strand.
CCAAAGAACATTGTGCCTCACCTCTGTTGTGCCGCTTGTTAGCCTTCCTGTTTTCAGTTGACGTGTTTCTCAACATTGTTTCCGCCCTCTGAAATTTCACACCGGAAGGCAACCCTGGACTTCCATATCTCAATGGCTCTGCGTTGGTGCAATGTCTAATATTAGCGGCGAAAATAGGAAATAGTGACACATCACAGCAAAGTGCAGAAAATCAACAGCTGCTGTGCACCTTTTTTCCCCTTAGCTCGACATCAGCTTTCTGCTGGACGTCAATCAGAGTAGCAGTGCCGGTGACCTCAACATCACGATAAATGCGACTCGGTGAGTAAGCTCCCTAGTGAGAGATGAATGCCTTTACTGGCAAATCGGTCAGGTGTGAGGCTGTCCCAGTAATAAGGCAGAGAATCTACAGGCGACGGCGTTAATAGGAGGCCTTTTGCTACCACTCAGGCCCCTAAATTGCCTTTTAAACAAACTGGCAAGCAAATGGAGACGTGTTAGCGAGGACCGGGGAGATAAGTGCCCTGTCTTCTGTTTGCAGAAAGAGGAGCTAGTAAGCAGAACAGCAAGCTGAGTAATTAGAGACAAGATCTCCAGGTGTCCTCTGGTAGGACGCTGCTCCAGGACCATAAATACATATTTTTTTAAGATAAATACCTTTTTTTCAAGTTTGTAATTAAGTGCATGGATAAATAGCAATCAAAGTAGATTGGAAGCTTTCCTTTCCCCTGAAATATAGAGGAAATTATTTCTCTTAAAGATCTGATGATGGGCCATTTGTTTGAGGTTTGTAGGGAATGTTGTTTATATGTCATTTTCAGTGAGGGACAGCAGCAAATGAACGGAAAGCTTGGCTCATTCTCTCATACTGATGTACATCTCTGTTCTTCATTTTTTTCTAGTACATTTTGAGTCATTTCTGCTGAAGTCCTTGAGTCAATGTTCAGAGCTGCTTGTTTTATTTGACCCGATGTTCGCCTTTGCCAGGGATAATGTTGAAAACGAAGACCTTCTATATGATAACACTGCCACGGTCACCTTACCGCTCAGATATGGTGTTGACCTGAACATACATGGGTAAGTTTCCTCTTCAGTTTTTCTGTTCTTTCCCTTTGTTGCTGTTCCTCTGCATAACAAACAATTTGGTTTTTGATATTACAAACTCTACAGTCAATGCTGCAAAATGTTTATGTATATGAACATTTCAGGCTTGTCTTAGGCCAAATGGTAAAAACCATAATCGTTTGGGCAGTTGTTATCCCTATGAAACTATGGTGAAGGATCTTATCGCATAGTTCCTTCAGAGATGCCCAACACCTGGAAATATAGTATAACCACTAACTTCACTAAACTTCTGATTGTCTTAACTACAAAGATCAACTCCTTGTGGTCTGCCATAGTTAAGCCCATAGGAAGTGTTAGAACTAAAAATGGTATGTTTGGATAGGGCAAAACAGTGAAAAAATAATAGAAATATTGTATGTAAGGGTGAGGCAGTCTAGTGCTGTAGTTACTAGTCAAGAGTTTCACTTTCCCTTTTCCATTGCATGTAGCATCGTCTCCCAGCCAAGTTTTGTGTTTGGTGGTCCAGAGAGAACCGACTGTTCTACCAAGAAGTTCAACTACACATACAAGGTAACAATTCTATAACTTGTTTTCTAAGGGGTAGATGGGTAGGTGGAATTGTTGTAGCCCATTGTGTGATATCCTTTCCCTCTGCTTGTCTAATCAAAGTGATGCAAAACAGTCTGATTGTGAATGCATTTCCATTTGTCATAGATGTACTGAATTCTCATGTTTTTGTCATTTCAAAAGTGGAACACTGATTTCATGTGCACATCTCTGTTTGTAGGTTATCAGCGTCGGTCCAAGCAAGGCTGTAGGGGCCAGAGTTCAGATCGATATTCCCAAAAATTTAGCACCATATTCCTACAGATTGCTCAATATCGTGGATTTACAGGTATCAACATTGATATTCATCATCTTAAACTTGGCATATATGTGAGTTTAATACTTTTATTATTTTCATAATGATGATGGGGTCTTCACCTTGTCTATCATAGACGTCTGTTGGACGGTGCTACATTGGAGACGCAGATAACGGAAGTGCCCTCAGCTGTGATGTACCCCAGCCGAATGTGCTCGAGGAGTTGGTGTTTTTCTTCTCGAAAATAACGAAACGGCAAATGGTACCAGCAGAGAGCGATCGGCCGTTGATAAGCTACCTAGCTGGGTTCGCTGGGACTGGGGAGATCTGAATGGCATCATTTCTCTCCTGCCACAGTACTGCATGAAGCCCGACTACCTGTGTCTCCAAATTGTGTGTGAGCTTGGAGACCTCGACGTGGGGAAAGACGCGACCATTCAGATGGAGGTGGAGCTCAATCCCGATGTGCTCCAGGTCTCCCCGGTGAGCTGGCTGCCCCATTCTAAGACTGCTTGAGCATATAACTGGGCCATGGAGCATGGCTTCAATGTCTTATTTTTTTTTTTTATAAACAGGGCAGACATGGAATAATGCAGCTGGAGAGCACTGCTGTTGCCTGGCCAGAGGGCCCCTACGCAGTGTTCCTGACTCAGACTGCCTTCACCAAGGCAAGTCAGCATACTCCAGTTTAACAGGGACCCGTTACACAGCAAACAAGGGGGCGGGATTAAGTCCAGGTGGCCTGGCTTATCGCAACATGGGGTCATCCTACACACCTGTCCATTTTCCAAAGGTTGGGGGTGGGTCTCTGCCTGTATCCAGGTCCTCTAAGAAGAATCAGCCTTGCTATTAGTGGTAACTGAAAACACATTTCATTTCCAAGATCCAGAGAGGCATCTTCTAAGCACAAACTCTTTCTATCTAGGTTGTGTTGGAAGCCCATTACAGCCAGAGACCACGTGAGGACCTGTCCATTTTCATCATTGCCTCAAGCCTGACAGCTGGGCTTCTCATTTTGGCTGTGCTCATATATGTCATGTGGAAGGTGGGTTACCGTAACCTGCCTAATATAATAGCAGTTCTACTTAAAGTCAGTGGTTTTCTTGTCAAACCAACACAAGGGGATACTGGTGAAATATATGATTGCCCTTTGCAAATAACTCATTTGAAAATACTACTGAAGAAGTTGTCGTGGTCTACTGACAAAGTAGTTTGTGGATCAAACACAGCAAGAATGTAGTCAGTAATCTTCTCAAGGGATTAAGTTTAACTGTATGTATCTATAATTAAAATTAAAAGATTGATTTTGGGTATTTGTAATGATTTTTTTTTTAATTAAGCAAACAGTTAACTCTGCGATGGGTTGGCATTTCATCCTGGCTCATTTCGTGCCATATACCCTTAGCTTACAGGGTGGGCTCCAGACCCCAGTGATCCTGCATAGGACAATCGGGTATAGTGAATGAATGAATGGATAAATGGAGATGGTAGACTGATAATCTCTCATTTACAGGCTGGATTCTTCAGGAGAGAGTACAAAGAGAAGCAAGAGGCATTTCAAAGGGAGAGCTGGGACTTTGTACAGAAGAGCTCAGAAGTTTATTAAATGGGCAGATGTCAGGCTCAAAGGCAGCAAACGGAAATGGAAGAGGTGAATGAATAAAGTCAAGGGGTAACCAGGTACAGCCGCATGTGTCTGGATAGAAAGCGAAGGCCATCGAAAGCCTGGTGCAAACTTTGCCCTGCACTGCACCCGCTGTGCAAAGACACAGACTCCAGTTCTACCACCTTCCTCCCCCCGTCTTGTGGAATGGACCGCACCCCATTGAAAGTCAAGTTTTTTATACTGGGAGGATGTGTGGAGTGCACTTTACCTTGCCATTCGGCCTACCACCCCTCGGAGTGGTCAGACATCACCTTGCGAGATGATGACACGCTTGCTGGTGAGGGGGGACATGTTGACCAATGATGGCATGCTGTTTTAGTCACAGAAACTGCATCGTCATTGCATCTGATTCTGAAAGCGAGTACATTCCTGTTTTTATATATTCACTTGTAAATATTTGTGAAATACCATATACATTGTTATGCAGGCTGCAGGCCTACTGTGACCCTGTACTGGAGAAGTGCTTATGAGCGATGAATAGATGGAGTTATGTATATAAAGGTGCAATACTTTTTAAGGACCAGTTCAATGATTTTGTTCTGACTTGTAGTTTATTGTCTTATCTTGCATTATTTCAAATGCCCTAAAACCCAGTTAAGATGGTGCTGTAAGGGTCAGGTCATTCATTTCCCTTGTATTCATTTATTGATGCAAAAGTGTTTTTATATACTTCTAGGGAAACAATTTGCACAGTCAATGAAGTGTTTACTGACAATTTGACTCAGGATACCTACATTTTTTCATGTACACAGAAACAGTGACAGATTAGACTGCAATATTTTTGCTTGAAGCAGTGCATTCAAATTCGAAGTGTGCCACTACTGTATGTTGTTTTTTTTTCCACTGAGCAAGGTGACTTTGTAGCCTTACGTGTGGCTGCCTGCCATCCAGTCCACCAGGGGGCAGCGCCTACACTGTTGCTCCTTTAATTTGTCACACTCAACAGTATCACACCACTCTGCAGATACCCTCGTCCAGCCGGCAGCCTGCAAAGGTCTGACTGTTTCTGTTAGGACTGTTATGAAACTGAAATTTAGGGATTTTTTTTGGTATTTTATGAGCCCCAAACTGAAAACCTACACTTAGGATATCATTAATGTTTACTGCAAAAGTTGATTAGAACAGATGGATGAATGAAAGACACTCCTTTGCCCTGTCATACATTTGTACAATTGATATGTTTAAAGCTTTGTTGTAATGACACTTTTAAGACATTAGAAAAGCTTATTGAAATAATTCACCACTTCAGTCTGCCCTCTTTACGATAGTTGGGGATAATTAAGAATATACTCAATACAAAACAAAATTAAAGTAAAAAATAAATCTATATAATGTCACTCAGGGTGTGAAAAGGTATACGTATAAAAGTAACAACTTAGAATAAGCTTACAAGGAAAAATACATTCCAAAATGTTTTTTCTAAGAAAGGCATTAAATATATTTTAAAGTCTGACCTATATGTAAAAATACATCTAGCATTTTCTTGTTATCATAATTGCTTTGGTTTAATTTAAATATTCTACACTGGAATGTACAAAGCAGACTGTAATTTGGATTCCATACAGAAAAGACAGTATCTTTATAAAGACAGTGTTTTGTGATTTACACTGAATTGTGTCATTTTTTTACCCTAAAGTACAGTGTGTTAGGTGTGAAAACCTGAGGAGGACCTGGGTCATGTTTAGATGCAGCCACACTTAGCTGGGCTGTCGTCGACCTCCTCCGTGTTCACCCCAAAGAGCAGGATGAGCTGGGGATGCACCCTGTGGAAAGGCAAAGGTCCCGTCAGCTGAGCAGATCGGCGGCGACCACTGCGCTGTTTGAGGGTCCGGAGCCCAGAGGGGTCCACGGACAGATTAGCAACAGTTAATTAGCAAAAGCTATGCAAATGGATAAGACTGTAGTTCAACACAGGCAATCATGATTTTGGGATTGCCGGTAACCAGAAGGTTTTCTATCCCACTTGATGAATTACTATCTGCCTGAGAACAGGTGTGGTTCATCTGAGGTCCGGTAGGATGGAAAACCTGCTGGGTACCGGCACTCCAGGATCAGGGTTGCCTACTCCTGCTCTATGTTGTGTACCAAAGAAATAGAATAAGCTAATTGTTTAAGAAGAAACAAGCACTGAGTAGGTGGTGTGTGGGTCGTTAGGTTAGGACACTGTGCTAGTGAGTGGAAGGTTGCTGGTTCAAGTCCTAAGGTCAAGTTCACTGCTGGGTCCTCGTGCAAGGTTTTTAAACCACCCCCCCCCACACACACACACACACAAACACTCCAGTATCTGACTGTCCCGACTTTCCTAAACTTGTATGTTTCTTTGGATAAAAGCAACTGCTAAATAAAATTCATTAAAATAATAATGGTGAAATAAACAGAAGTTTGTAGCAATAAGGTTGTCAATGCAGAAATTCCTTGTATGTGACGCTATATAACATTCATGTAGCAAAGGACACAGCAATAGATCATGAGAACCTGCCATATCACAGCACAAGGTGCTTCTCAGGCAATTCAAACGGACCAATCAGACGGGTCCTTGAGTGGGCCCTTCGGAGGGGAAAACAACACCTGATGAGGAGCTCGCCAGGAACCTCCAGCAGGTCTCCATCGATGTTCCAGGGGTAGGACACTTCGGAGGAGATGATGGGCACGTTCTTAGAGTCAAAATCAGCCGCTTTCTCTGAGACATCCTCGGCCCAGTCGCCCCGCGAGCGAGGGCGCAGCCTCACAGCGTGGGCTGTGCGGGTTTCCACGAAGGGGAAGGCGAACTGTTGCGGGGTGGGGGAGGTGAGGGGTGGGGGGAGAGATTCTCAAAGTCAAATCCATAAAAGGCAGTCAGTCAGCCGGTGCCACGATGCCCGCTTAGCTCTGAAGGACATCTCGCAGGCTCAGAGATGACACACATACAGACACTGATAAGCCCCATATAATTGATCATCATGAGACAAAAAAATCATAAAATTAGAACTGCACTGAAGACGGAGGTGTGAAGTTTAATTAGTCTAATGATTGACAATGAGGTGCCTGAATAATGAGACCTTACAGTAAAAGGATCTGCAATTCAGTTCTCAGCCAATTTCTTTTTTGTAATCTCACGTGTTCTTGACTTCCTGTTTACATTCCAGAAGCCATCCATATTACCCAAGATGGACACAGCTTTTTTTCCTTCGTGATTCACTGTAGCAAGACCTGACGCTCATCTGTTAGTTACTCATGGTCCACAAGGGGGCGCTGACAAGCAGCCAGCTTAAGCAAGGCTTTACCCTTCACAAAATCACTGAGAATGGACCCACACCACAGGGGCTCTGCCAACTCCTGACAACAAACCACTCATCTCAATAACCTCTCACACAGACTGCCCACCCAAATACAATTAACTCCTAGCGCAGATGAGTCATTAAGAGCCAAGCATCACTGGTTACCACGTTTACCTTGATCCATTGTTTTATTTAAAGATTTTTAATGTATTTTAAGTTTTTAAGACTATTTTAACTGACATGACATACTCAGGTGAAATTAGCATTTAAAAATGATGAAAATGGTATTTAAGTGAACTTTATAGCCAAACTTAAAGCATTTGTGAATGGGAATGCCACTCACAGAGAGTATGTATATGCACACATTATTATAAACACATGCATATATGTGTGTGCATGTACAATGTAGGTTAACAAACAGAGCTGACATGTATTCTGAGACAGAGGAGACAGACTGCCCCTGAATCAGGCTAATCTCTATTAGTCTGAAAAGTGTTTTACTGAAATCTGACAATCGGTGACTAATTTGACTTGACAGTATGCTAATTCCATTTAAGTAGGGAAGGTTGCTGACTCCATTTGTGCTGGCAGGATTTCCTTTGCTGGGAAATAGCTCCCAGCCAGCAGGAGCTGCTCCACCTGAATGGGGGATGGGGGCTCACCTGATTATTTAAGTTGCCATATCTCTTAAGATGCTTGATGAACTCTGACCTGGAAGCGTTTCGCACTGCGATCACGGCCATGCTGCCGTTGTCCAGCCTGAGACAGGTGGTAGACAGGTACAGTATCAGACTCCCGTGGTGTTTAATGGGTCATTAGCATTACGAGGGCGCAAACATTGAGGACACCAGAATTCCAAAACAGACGTAAACCTTGCTGACTGATAATTAAGATTGTCTTCTGGAAATGACAGGAAGAACGTTCATTATACAGGAACCTCTGAAATTAGACCAGATTGTGCAGATGAAACTAGGGCAGGAAACTAAAATAGCATTATGGTGGCTAATGTCAGCTGCACAAACTGAATGTTTCTTTAAGACCGTGCAGTACATCACACTGCAGCCTAAGCTATTCAGTGGCTGCTGTAAAACCTCAATGCTCCTCACCTGATTTCTGGTTTTTCTCTCATTCTGATCGCCCACAACAGCCTGGTCAGTGTGTCATGGGTAGAGTGCCAGCCTCATACGAGATCTAATCTGGCGTCATGGGTGTACGCCATACTGACCTGGTGCTGGAGATTTAGCATCAACCCATCTGACCAGACACCCATTGACCTAGTGTACTTGAAACCCATTGACCTGGTGCCGAAGGCTTTGGGCTCCACATCCTGCCTTCCTGTTTAAGAATCCACTGACCTGGTGTTTGGGGCCAGCCCTCGGGGGGCCATGGAGCACAGACAAGGAATGGCCATGATGCTGATGTTGAGAAAGAGGCCGTGCATGATCACCCATGGTTCATCGTCCTCTGTGCCAAACACTGGTGGGGGTTCAGTAACAGGGACCATCAGCAAGCAACAAACACTAGACCACAAGTATTTTTTATAAGTATCTATATAAAGCTGATTGTGCTCACCGACATCTTGCTCGTCTATGTTTGTTGAAGAGTCACGTCTGCTAAGAAGAATCTTTTGTCAGAAAGACTCGCCTGTTATGGCTGTGAGAGGCATATACTCCATTCCAGGATTTCTACATTCGTCTCACACAAAAGACATTTGGAATTTTTTTGTGCTTATGCTAGACCTCACTAAAAGAAGAAGAATATAGACATATTGCAAATATATAAAAGAAAGCCTTGAATTTATATAGTTGTACTGAGCCACCCTTGAGCCACCCTTTTCATTTCACTCCGTTTGGTGTCTTTCCAATGGCCAATTAAACAGGCAGAGATGTTTGTATTTCTGTGCAGACCATCACCATTGAACCTGGACCGAGACGAATTCCCGAATTGTGCCAACTGGAAGGCGTCTCTTTGTCACCTACCCTTTCGGTTCCTTTGTGGTCTCTTGGTCCTGCTTCACAGACAGGAAGGACAACTCGCAGTCCTCGGGCCTGCAAACAGAGTCCAGGCATAAGAGGATGGAGGGAATGGGAGATGGGCACATCTGAGAGGACAAATGGAGGTGAGGCCTTTCCCTGTGGATGTCTGAATGGAAACTCAGCCCAGCCTTGAGTAGCTTTCACAGGCCTGAAGCCTGAGGTATCAGACAAAGCAGAGCTAACTGTTCTGTCTGTTCTTATGAGGGTTTCATGCATCCAAGCTTACTTAAGGTTGGCCAGTGTTCTGATTACAGCAAATTCCAGGCGCTGGCTGGGCGGCATCCAGCGGTGCTTCTCAGCCAGGGCCAGCGTCCGTCCCCCAAAGCCGAACATGCAGGAGAAGCCGAAGCGCATGAGCCGTCCCTGCGAGCTGAAGCTGCTCACGTCCACGGCTTGCCGATGACCTGCCACGGAGCATCAGCGTGAGGTCCGCCCTCGGAGTGAACGGCAGCGGCCACGGCCTGCCTTCAGAAAACGACGCTGTCGCAATCAACACCACGTAGACAATTGATTTAGCATGTAATGATCTGCCAAAGGCTCTGCCTCGCCAAGAAGAGGGGAGGACCGCGCCATATGATCCGTTTGGGGCTATTGGACATTAATTAAACATCTACTGAACTATTTTCAATAGACCAGGGAAGCAGTCCACAGCGAGTGACACAGTATTGTGGCACTATTGGCACTCATTGTGCTGAGGCAGGTCTGTTATCCCAGCGCACTGCTAACCTCCTTCTGTCTCTTCCATATTTGGGTTATTGCAACTCATGAATTATTCATCGGGGCCTCAATCTCCCGCCAGTTGGCCTTTTTCACATGCCTTAAGTTTTCCAATTACTAATTAACAACTCCTAGATTGGCCCTCATGAATTGATGCGCAATCCCTTTTTTGTTAGGTGATTTGTATACAAGTGTTGTTTTTTTTGAGGAGTATGAGAGCTAGTTTAGACAAAGGACACTGGTTTTGGATACATTATTCATATCTGTAAGAAAAGTGGCTGTTCTGTTTCACACACAGTGAGTTTGTAACATTAGATGGATGTTAAGAGTTTCATTTTAGTTCCTAGGACATGCCTTCGTGAGGAAAGAAAGAATCTATAGAGCACCACACTGAACTCACAGCCAGCTTTCTGTCTGGTCTCACAGATCTCCTTATAGCCGAATGGTCTCACAGGTCTCCTCATAACTGAATGGCTCACAGATCTCATAGATGAACGGTCTCACCAATCTCCTCACAGCGGAATGGTCTCACAGATATCCTGATAACCAAATGGTCTCACAGATCTCCTCATAATTGAAACCAAACAGTCTCACTGTCAGGGTCTGTGCCTGGCTGGCCCTGTCCCATTTGTTTTGTCCTTGTTCGGCCAGATGTCGCTGGCCATCCTGGTCCCTCCTGGTCCCTCCTCTGTCTTGTAGCCCTAAGTCCCTAATGTGTTGCTGCTCCTTGAGCCACTGCGTATCTCTATGGGTTGAGCGTGTGGCTTAGAAGCTGACACCCCTCCAATCATGGGTTTGAGGCCTGCCGCACCTTTTGTTTAATTTATCGGGTTGCATTTCATCCTTAGTGTTTGGTAATGTTTATGTATGTCTTTGCTTTGTGTCCTTGTTTTCGATTAACCCTGCCCATGCCTGGTTTAATTCTGTTCTGCTTATACTTATGTTCCTAGTCTTCCCTAGTGTTACCTCTGAGTGTTGTCCCGTGCCTGCCCTGACTGGTTGATTTGATCATTCACACCTGCCCCATGTTAGCCTTGTTGTCTATATGTATCTAAGTGCCTGCCCTTATACTATTCTTCAGTTAGTCATGTTTTTAGATGTGTGTGCTTTGACATGTGTAGATGTTTGTGCCGTGTTGATGCTACTTTGTGTTTGTAGCTTTGGTTGTTCCCTAGTCCTTAGTTTTTGCTCCGTTCCCTCGTATGTTTCATTTGTTTTGTTTCATTTTATTTCTTATTTCTCCCGTTTAGTTTTGGTCCCTTTCTTTTGTGGGTTATCCCTTTGTGTTCAGTTCTTGTTAATACACCCTTTTTTCTTGTGAGTCACTCTATGGATCATCACTCATTTTATACCTGTGCCATGCTCCACTGTAACACTCACAGATATCCTCATAACCAAAGGGTCCCTCAGATATCCTCATAACCAAATAGTTATATCCTCATATCCTCATTACTGAATGGTGTCACAGATCTCCTCATAACTGACTGGTCTCACAGATTTTCTCATAGCTGAACGATCCATAGATCTTCCCATAATCCAATGGCCTACAGAACTCCTCATAATGTCTAGAATCTCTGATTTCAATCCTAACCACACAGCCATTTCCAAAAGCAAGACAATATAGCCACTCATCATTAGTCTGGTTAATTGGTCTAGCCAAACACCAGCCATAAAACTCATTCCTATTTAAAGGCTATAAATTATAATACCATATGGCAAAAAATCTTAAGACAGAGTCTTTAATAAAGAGCACCTCCCTCCTGAGCAAGAATGTCAATATGAGGCTAATGACTGGAATCCAGTGATGTCAAGGAAGGCGAAGCCGAAATAAAACAAGAAACAAACGTTCAAAAGATAAACTTCCAGGGTCGACTGGACACTTGCGTGGTGCAAGTGATATTCTGGCACCTTGTTTTAAAGCAATATCTATCCTACCACTAAAGTTTATCCCCTGGCACCAGACAAATTTGCCTGTCTGTCGCTCTAAACCCAGGAGACACCATAAAGTCAAAACAATGTGTAAATCAGGTCAGTCATCACCTACCATTCACATCATCTGAGCACCCAAACCCAGGGCGCAGACCATATGCATAATGTAACTTTGCATAAACTGTAAATATAACACTGCAAATGTAACACTGTAAATACAACACTGTAAATATAGCCTACCCTTGAGAAAGGGAATATACTAGGAAACAAGCAAAGCCACAAAAACTGCCTATGTCTTTATGAGAGATGAAATCCATTCTCGACCTTTAAACCATGCTCCCCAGGGAGTGCTTTTGGCTCCTAGGGACTAGTTACCACATCCACAGTTGTGAGACGGCCTCAGCACTAAGCACTTTACAATGATACAAACAGGGTCCTAATTACCACCGAGCTACACCTACCACAAGCTGAATGCTCAGTGTGGGAATCACTGGCGCCAGTCACTGCCCTTGAACTCAGTGGATTCAAATGTAAATGGAACTAAATTTACATATTAATACGGTTTATGTGTTTTTTGCTTCATTAAACATTTAGTTCCTTTAGGCTCCTATATGTAATGTGGGTGCTCTAGTAGGGGAGAGTCAGCCATACTGGGAATCAGCAAAGGAGAGATGGGGGATTTACCCATGATGATGTGCATCGCAGCAGTGACTGGATGGCTTATTCCGTGGACAGAGCAGGCAACGATGTCAGTGGAGCCTGGAAAGACAGCGGCAGAGCGATCACACGGTGCAAGCCCCATGGCGTGTGCCGCAATCCGACATAATGCGCCGGAATATCAACATCTCTATTCGTCCGAGGCCGACATCACCGATTCCTCATGCCAGGTCGCGTGCCGGAAAACTGCGGAAAATCCGAAATCTTCAGATGCACAAAAAAATGCAGAAACGTAGAAACGCAATAAGCAGAGTGAGAGAGTAAACACAGGATGGAGGTAGGCTTTGCTTCAAAACGCATCCGTTTAACTTAATATTGTCTGGCGCCAATTACGGGGCTTGCAGGAGCCTGGCTGGGCGAAGCGGGAACAGGTGTGCGTGTTTGTCCTGAGCACTAATGGAGACAAACAGCGGAGAGCGGCCTGTTCTCGCCGGCTGAGGAAACCTCCCCTCTCCCACTGCTATCTCCTCCATTTGTTTACTCAGATTAACAGCGTCTAAAAAAGCAAATGTCTGTAAATGAGTAAAAGGGGCTAGTGGGCCAAGGCGAGGGGTCAGTGAGTGGCAGACGCCCCAGTGAGGGGGTGCGGTTGGCTCGGGTGCTAGGGGGGCGGGGAGGCAGGCAACCCATCAAATGCAACCTTTTCCTGTATATACTCAGGTTGTCATAGACACGACTACGATAAGCAGGCTTTTCTCGATTTCGTTTAATTAATGAAAATGATGTTTTCTCACAATGTATTGCATATACTTAGAAAGCCACCATTGTGATAAAACCTAAATCTAATACCAAAATGTAGAAGTACACCTTTACCCCAGTAAGGGTGAAGAATGGCATCAAACAAAGTCATTTTCATGCCTGTGTGTGCATGTCAATTCTTGCATGTGTGCACGCGTGTGTGTGTGCGTGTTAGCAGTCATGTGTGTGTGTTACAGCATGCACCAGATCCTTAAGGAAGTGTTTCGCCACGCTTGCATATAGACCCATTGTTTGCCGCCATTGCTCCCAGTTTGGCACCCACCCCCCCCCAACCATGCCAGCAGTGTCGAAACCAGGGAACAACCCCTGTAAACCATGACTGATGACGATTAGCTAACATACAGAAATTTGTGTGTGTGTGTGTGTGTGTGTTTGTGTTTGTGTTTGTGTTTGGGGGGGGGGGCAGCAGATTTAAGAAAAAAAAAAACAGAAAATGAGAGGGGGAAAAAACGTCCTTGGAAGTGCGAGCACTTCTGCAGAACAATTAACTTAATTAAGCAGACGACATGAATATGCATGAGGCAGTTAATGTCTCCCACATCTAGGCAGATAAATGTGAGGCAATGACTTGGTAGTCAAGCATATCTGAGTTACGTGAAAAGCTGCACCAACATTTTGGTTCTTTGCCTGAAATATCAAAGAAATTAACAGTCCCTGTGAAATGCGTTAGACCTGGCAAATTAATTAAGAATTTAGTGGCTCTATATACCTAACAGCAGTTTGCGCCCAGAAAAAGCCCATTATAATTTCCTCCATGGGGCTGCCAAACTCATCTGGCGTGTTCAAGTGGGTTTCATCGCATTTATTTTTATGTAATTTTATATTTTTAAATTGGTTTTATTTCATATGCATTATGTACATTTTAAGAAATAACTAAATAACAAATTTATGATCAATCTATGTAAATATGAAAGAAATAGGAAAACAAAAACATTATACATAGCATTCGAAATATGTTATCTAACAGATAATTTGTTAATTGTGTCTATATGTTATAGCCAGCTTTTCGGCCACAAATTTGAATTCTGTGTAAATTTTAATCTTTAAGCCTGTTAAGCAGCTAAAATGCAAGAAACACCATGGTCCACCCCACCCCCCCCCCTGAAAAAAGCTCTAAAATTCCCTGAACAGTGCAGTGTACCCAGCTATTGGCTGACCCAAACGCACTATCCCAAATCTATCCCTTAGAGGAGCGGGCGGGGTGCACGCCTATCCTTCCTGTTTGTGACAGGAAACTGTTTACAAACACTCCCTGGGGAGCTCATGATAATGAAGAGAAACGGTGACCTCGGAGCGGCCAATTTGCGGCGAGTGTGAAGTTGGAAGGCGTCCACCGCCCTAACAGCCACACTCCATTTTTCGTTCCCTGGAATGACAAGTGAAGGTCAGGCCTGAGGCCCAAAAAAGCACCGTCGCTCTTGTGTCCTGACCCCCTTCTCCTTGCCCCGCTTCTGCCGCCCGCCGCCAGGGTGGTAACTCACGCCGCTTACGGGCGCCTGGCCGGTATCTGCCCTAGCAAGTGGAGCCACGTAACCACACCACAGATGCCTTCCCTGGCTCACGGCGTGAACGGAACGTTAACCGCATTTGCGTGAATGGGAGAGATTAAGTAGAATGGGGTCTTTCTTTGAGGTCGGCTTGTCAGTAATTAGTTCCTTTTGCAAACTGAAAATTGACTCCCGCCTGGCTGCAATTAAGTGAATTTGATAATAATACACTCCATCAGTGTTGTGGGGGAACCATGTGCTCGCTTTCGGTAGGTATGCTCATCCCGCGCGCGGACAGGGGAGACAGCCGCTGGTAATGCTGCGTCGCGATAATATGGGATGTTTTGCGCCAGCGCTCCGATTTCCCCTCTCACCCGGACGAGTGAGCGAGCCGCCCCCGCCGCCGTCCTCGTGCTCAGGGTGAGGGGCCCTGAACTGCCCCGCCGGCCTGGAGGCAGGCTGAGGGACAGCTGCAGAGGAGCGAGTGAGTCAGCAGCGATCCCTCCTCACCTGCTGGTATTACGCCCAGAGGAAGTGCTGCTCGGACAGGCGTGAAGATGGAGTCTGTGTCCCTCCCAGCGTCCATCTGGGCCCGGAGCAGCAGCGCGTGGGTCACCTCGGCGACTGAGCCGTCCCCCCCGACACACACCACGCTGTGGGAGAGGCCGGGGCACGCGTAAGACAGGGCTGCCGCCGGGAGCTCGCCCGCAATGCTGCGCGCGCCCGCTAGCTAGTTCACGCTCACGTTCACACACACGGGCACACGGACAGGCCAAAGGGCCCTGAGGCACACAGGGGGTTGCTATCTATCTACCAGATACATGAGGACTCAGGTTAGCTCACTTTCACATGCACCACAGTCACAATCCTGCCGGTCACACACAGATAACAGAGCAAACACATAAAGACTGAAATAAATATAATCAGAAGCTGTATTAACATTTCAGCCATTTGGGTGACATGTTTACACCTGTTTAAGAAAAATGCTGATGAAAAGAAAATTTAAGGCAGAGTTAGCAGCAGTTGAGGACACAGTATCACAATCACAGTCTGTTAGGTCAAATCCCAGCAGGGGCCCATCTGTTGTACCTTCGAGCAGGTAACCTGGATCACTCCAGTAAAAAAATAAAACTGTTAAAATTCTTGGCGAAAAAATAAACCCCAGTCACCATTTATGAACAAGAAATTACTGTGTGAAAAGTTTCATTAAAAGAAAAAAAATGCCAGATCTCTGCAGAAAAAAACGGTTGTTACTAATCTGGTTTAAGCTTATTAAGGATAAATTACCACTGTGCAGAAAAGCTGATTATTCCATTTTATAAATGTGTTTAACAATAACTAACCTATTTCACAAACACATTAGTTTTGCTTCCCCAGCTTCTATTTGTTTCGGGATTTTGGAATTTTGTTGAGATGAAAATATGTGGTTTCAGATGACAGTTAATGTAATTCTGCGGGGGCCATTTCTTACATTTCATTAATATTTCGAACCAATTAGTCTTGGCGTCAATAGACAAAGATGCACGTTTATTAATTGTGGCGTGATTTGGTTCCATTAGCAGCAGCTGAATGGATACATTTATTGTAATGTTTGCTGTGATATGGGGCAGCCGAGCTTCCGTTTTCAAACCTGCGGCAAATCTAAACATGACGGAGATCGAATTCACCGCATGCGTCCGACATGTCGAGCTGGTCGGGTCCAATCACAGCTCAGTGTGGCATGGGTGTAGGATGGGGTGGGCAAGGGGGATCGGGCCGTAACCACAGTGGATTCTGCTCCGGGTTCCGGTATCAGCTGATTTGGTGACCCTTCCCCCTCTGCCTCTCTCATCTCCCTGAGCCCAACCTTCATCCTCACACACACACAGTACATCCCATTTACCAGAGCTGGTGCCATAAAACACCCGCTACTTCCCATGTATCACCAGGAAGCGGAAAGGCTGTAAAAATCATGAATAAATAAGAGCCCTTAATTCGAGGTGCGAATAATTAACATTAATGTGTGAGTGGGATAATTGCTAGCATAGCGACGGGGCCCTTCCTTACGAGGCGGACCGTGTCAAACACCCCGCGATTGAGAGAGTGGATGTCTACATGAAAAGTGACATTGTAGGAGACAATTGATAATTATTGAGAATTATGATTTATTAATGAAAAACGTGACATTGGCACTTTGGGCCTCATATTCACAAAGTTGGTGTCAGCTAAACCTGTGTGCCAGGATTCTGTTAAAGACTTTGATATTTCTGCTAATGTTCTCACTCTGCTCCTCCTCTGATAAAGTGAAGTTGAAAACTTGAAGGAAAAACTCTGCATATATAAGGGACTTTAAGTGGTTTTCTTATACGGTGCAAAATTATTTTTATTTGGTCTTAAAGGTTGTATGTTTAATTATGGGACAGATTAAGGGGAGCACTGAATGGTAATATTATAACAGATTACATCAAAAATACTGATGTCCTCATTATGACAACGATTCTCCTTTTCTAGCGTAGCACCTACTGATCTCTGCTGCGTTTTCTGCATTTAGCTGCTTTGTATTCAATGAAATGACCTCAGCACATCCATGAGTTTATTTTACAGTAAAATGAACATGTTACAGATCCCCGGATTCAGGCAGGGTGGCTAATGCCCTTTGCAACACCAGCACTGCCTACAGAGGCTTAGGGTGTGTGTATGCGTGGCATGTCGCTCTGCTTGGGACGGGCAATGCCAGGGACCATGTTTCAGTGTGGTCTGGCAACAGATGATTTACACATACTGCATACATACACATATGCGTTTTAACATGTCAAAAAAAAATCAAATATGCAAAAGACATGCCAGAGGATTCATTTTACAATAGAATTCTGCTTGTATAATATTGCAAAATACAGAGCCTTTGGTCTTAAAGCTAATAAGCTGTCACTTCAATGTTGTGTTTTTAGTACTGGTTTGATCGTAATGCTGTTCCTTTAAATTATCGCATGACACAAATCTAGGTATTTGGTTCGCTGGAATATACCAGCTATAATTTTCTTTGGCTTATATTTTGAAAAGTAGTTCTGTACAAATGAATCACAGATTGTAGGTTTTTCTCGTCATTCATTTCATGCCTAAAAATAGGTAAAAATGTTGTATGTTTTTTTCCAAATTGGACATTTTGCAGATATTTCATTAATGTTTAAATTAGAATATTAAAAGCTAGACACTGTAATTACAATAATTCCATTTCACTAAATAATGTATTACGTCTCACACATATTTCTAAAATTATTTGAATTTTACATAAAATTGGAATAAAATGATAATACTTGGAAAAAGATAAGAAAAAGTCTTACAGAAAATATTTAAAAATATTTCATACTGGCATCTTAGGCTTTTAATAATATGAATTATTCTGAAGTTAGGAAAAATGCCACTTATCCATTTATTAGATATGAAAAAAAAAGGATTATTCTTAACTGGAAATGGTGTTTTCTAAGGTTCCGGTCATTTTCCATGAATTCTCCCACAGACACTTTTTATGTGAAAAATCCACTTTCCACTCATAGCAGGTGACTGTGTTTGGGCTCATGCTGCCTGCAGCTCCGACAGTCATATGGAAGGCGTCAGGCGACGGCTACCTGAGCGCCCCGATGTGGCTGGTATGGTCAACATGAACCATGTGACCCGGTCAATGATGTCACCGCCAATCCGAGTGCTGGAGTGCGTCCAGCGGCACAGCCCCACACGTCTGGCCGTTCCAGTTCCGGAACATTCTTTCCCGAATGGCTCCCCCACCGCACCCATCCCCACGTGTTCACCCCGGCTGCCCTTCATGTGGCCCTGTCCTGAAACTGCCACTCCACCTTTTTAATCAAAGACCACAGCAGCGTTCCCTGGCCCTGGACTGACACCCCGACCCCTCCTTCAGTAGGTGTGTGTGTCCGGGGGGCGGAGGGGGTTGGGCTCGCAGTTAGACGCGGTCTTTGCATCGCGGCACGACGTGGCACTATGCGGGGCCCGGAAATATTTAAGGGCAGCTGACTGTGACTTTAATGCAGCAGGGCGGCGTGGCGGCCCGGTGCCAGCAGCCTGCCGCATGCAGGCACTTCATCACCGCTTCCAAAATAGGTAATTAAAGGACCACCTGCCGCGAGCACGCCGGCTCCGCACCCGTCAGCGGGGGCCGGGCGGGGCCACGGGGCACCGTATCCTAATCAAAGCATTATCGCTCACTCTCAAATCTATGCCGCTGCTTTATTTATTACTGCTAAATGCCACCTTAGGACGGGAATGTGGCCGTGCTGGGGGGGCAGGATTATCGAGGCCCGCCTCCCTCTTTACCGCACCTCCGCAGAAGCAGAATGCTACCCCTCTGGTCAACGAAGGGCAAAGAGAGAAGCCCAGCAACGCCGTGACCTGATGCTGAGACATGGCGGTGCCCGCATGTGCTACGCCGGGGACGTACCCGTCGTAGGCATCCAGCTGGCCTTCTCGCAGGATGGCGAGGGCGTGGCCTCTCCTCTTTGTGACTGGGGGGGGGGGGGGTGGAGAAAGTGAAAAAAGAAGCCTGTCAAAGCACAATAAGGCAAAGGCTAGAAACAAGAGCCTTTAGCGCCTTTAACTAGCGCTTAGCAAATAGCTATAACGGCATATGGCCCCACCGGCGCGCGCAGCCATAATGCGGGGCTCACGCTCCGACGTGTGGCTCGCATTTTTAAGTGGGGACGGGGGGGAAGACTCACAGCCTGGGCCTCAAGCTGGACTCTACGTATGCAAAACAATGTCAACAAGGTCTCGCATTGAGACAGGGGACCCAACGCGACTGAAGGAAGGGAGGTGGAGGAAGAAGTGGGGGAAGGGTAGAACGTGGAGGGAGGTGTGCGAAAGGGGGAGTGGGTACAGAGGAGAGCCTCCGGAGGCCTGGGATCTGTCACTCTGCATCTCCCTGACGGCAGCCTTTCGTGGTAGAAGAAATGCTGGTGAGGGCGATTGGGGGAGAGTGGGCGTGGGGTTAGGAGAGTGGGCGTGCGATGGGGGGGATTGGCACACCGCAGATGGCAGAGCATTTGGGGGGGGGGGTTTCAGCTGCCCACGCCCATCAAAGATTCGCCATGACTGACGTGACGCGTGCGGTGGAAGTATGTGCATCATTTCCTGCGGCCCGCAGGATTCCATGCGCCTGCCTGCCTGTCGTTCCCGTTCCCCGCATCGTTCATTCTAACGGCCACCGCATAGCCGCATTGCTGAAACTTTGCGAGGAACTGCACCAAAAAAAATCGATTATGACACAGCGCTTTAAGTCTGAAATCATCATTTATTCATCCTTTTCTCTCATTTATTTGAATTCGTAGGGTTAATCTGTCATATATAGCAAAACAAATGAATGATCAGCTGTTTTTTAAATGACTTCATATCTAACTGAATTGCCTTATTGCACCTTCGTTTTTCAGCCAATAGGGTTGCACCAAGGCGCTCTAATCTTGTTTATTTTTGGGACAGTCAACATAATAAAGGCAGCTTCATCTATTAATTAAAAGTTTATTGGAGTTCTCCTTAATTTCTCCTTTCCTTCCTGGAACAGGTCTCTTTACTCCTGTTATCATGCCTGTTTAGTATTCTACACACTATGAGCATACATTTAATCGAAACGCAGGTATTTTCAATAATCGCGCATGCAGCTATGGATGCGATATTGGTAGGGTGCAGCTAACAGGACCAGAAGCATTTCAGAGTCACCTCAGGAGCATATGGCTTTGGGCTGTGAGGAGAAAGCAGAGAAGCCAGAGGAAAGCCACAGAAACACAGCAGCAGATGACCAAGCTGCCGCATCCACCCCCAAACCTAAATCAGGAAGTTAGTGATGACAACCGATGACCTCATGGCATGCACTACATTACAACGACCAGGAGGGGGAGTGTTCAGTAGATAATGACCTTCACAATGACCAGGAAGGCACCTGAAATAACCATCCAAACATTAACTTCACTTATGAAGTGGTTGCTTCAGGTGTGGAAACATTTAAGATACTGTAAATAATGTTCGTACTGTTGACTGTGATTATATTAATTGTGCAGGAGTTTTTTCAGTAATGGTTTTCGGATGGTGACTTTAACCCATTATTCATAGCATGGATAAAAGTGTTTCTGACCATCAACATGCTGTGGAACTATATTCTCAACCAGCAGTAAAATCTTACCATAACAAGCACCTGCACCTTTACCTGCTTATTTTGCCCAAATTATCCTCATAATTCCTCCGCGGAAAATTTCCCAAACAGCCAAATAGCCATGAACTAAAGTAGTTAATTGTTGTGAGCTATAATTATATCTCAGGTGATTGATCGGTTATAATAATCCAGTGATGTTATGCTGCCATCAGCCCATAGTTCAAAGGAGCTAAATGAAGAACAAATGGAAAACATCTCAGTGGTCCTAATGCCATTTGCTGAAGCCAGGTCTCCAAATGAGATCTTTAATTTCTATTAGGCGAAGTGCCTCTTAATGGATCCACCTCAGCCACTTATCTGGCGGGGCCTGGAGCCCATCATCAGAAGGCAGATTCGATTACTGTTCAGACGCCTTCTGGAATCAGGTAGCGGAGTTCATTAGCGCCCAGATTGTGGGATCTCCTTCCCCGACTTAGGGTCTGTCTGCTGGGGAGAGGGAGCACGTTTCCACACCCTGTTGGGACAGATGGGTGTTGCCCCTCCCTGCAGGTTGGGTTTCACAGCGAGGAGAACTCTAAAAGAACCACCCCTGCTGCTTCGTTCCAACACCCTCCTACCCATAATATCGCCCTTTGGGGGGGGGGGCATTTCGACCTCCCCGGCTTTCAGAGTTTGCCTACCCCCAAACCAAGGCTTCCGCAAATCATGGCATGCATTATCTGTGGTCAGCCGTAGAGACCTGAGGCAGGTTTTCATCAGGCCTAACTGCTGGAAGGCCCGGCTCCTTGGTCCTGGGTTACCGTTGGTGACGCGCCAGTTGAAAAAGGAGTGAGGTGGACAAGGTACAATATAGATCAGAAAACACCACTGTTGGGCATTTCAAGTCCAGAAGCTGCAAATCCAGACCAAGATTTCGTTCCTATCAACCAGTTGAGTTACTCTGTGAATGTGATACTTCATTGGTTGGTAGAAACAAAATCTTGGTCTGGATTTGTAGTTTCTGGACCTAAAATGCCCAACACTGGAAAATACACCCCACACTACTTACCCGTGACATCAACCTTGATGTCTGCTAGCTTGAATAGGGGGGCCACCTCATCACGGTAGATCTGGTAGGCCTCTTTCCGATGGCTGGTGGGATTCACAAACACCATCAATGACTTGGGCCTGTCCTGGAAACCTGGGAGTCGAAATAAAAACAAAGGTTTAAAATGTGATATTAATGTCACGTTTAGGACCCTGCTGTGGTGCCCCCCCCCCCCCCTGGCTGGGACATGGAGTAGAACGGCCCCCTGAGCCGCCGCCGTGACGCCTCATCCTGCTTGTAATTAAGTTAATGTCTCGTGAGCGACAAAGTAGCTGCAGATGTGATAGTGAGGGGCTCTATGTCCCCAGTGCAAGGGGCCATGAGTCTGTACCCCATTCACAGGAGCTGAACCGCTGCCAAGGCCCTGCACTCAGCGCCACACGGGCCCTAATCGGCTCAGATTTTGGGCACCTCTCACTGAATCTCGCCGATGTTTTGGATCAAGGGACGTTACGCCTTATCCCACCACCCTCCCCATCGTCCCCCTTCCAAATCACAACCTTGGCCCCACAAGCCAGCCATCAGCCCTAGATAGGGCCACTGGGGGCACAGGGTCGAAGGTCAGACAATGCTGGAGGCAAATGACCTGGGGGTGGAGCCCCTGAACTATCCACCCCACAGTCGTGCGTGAGCCTATTTAGCTAAGTGCCGCCCCCAGCCAACACAAACACCCAACACCCGCAATGGCTTCTAAACAAGACGCCATTCTTTGGCGGGGCCTCAGTGGGCCTGTACGGCAAGGGGAACACAAAAGGAGCAGGCAAGCTCTTTGTCTAAAGCCCATCAAACAGTGGCCAAGAATCAGGGCTTTTCCTCCACAAGTGGCCCGTCACTCGCCTCGCCGTGACCCGCTGCCAGCCGTGAATGATCATGAATATTCATAGTGGCCAACATTACAAGGCGAAAAGATCTAAATGAAGGTAGCCTCTGATCTCAGACAACTGAGAGAGCGACGTCGGATGCTATTCTCCACAATAAACTTTTGCATAAATTAAGCTGGAATAAATCCGTATTGTCTGCTAATCAGCCTTATTTCGCTTAGCCGATTATAGGAGGAAGTGGACTCACTCCGGAACGGTGTGCGTTGCCATGGGGGAGAGGCGGCAGAGAGGAAATTCACAATGATAAACATGGGTGCTGTCTGGGAGCTGGGCGTTACTATGGCACATAATCCCACAGTGGCCCGGCTGGACGGCTCCTGTATCCCCCCAACAGGCTCCGGCCACAGCCCTGAAAGGGGACACCGAGTTGGGCGGCTCCGATTTCCTCGGACATCGTTTGCGGGCGGCTGGTTTCCCGCAGCCTCCAAATAGAACATGCGGTTTTCTTCGCTGTGAGGGACCAGGAAGGAGGCTACATCGACCGCGTTGGAGGAAGCCGCGTCCACGGCCACCGGCGACGAAGGCTGCCGGCATTTGCCGTTTATTTCCCACGCACACCTTTCCCTGTCTGACCCCGCTTGGCCCGCGTCTTGCCGAACCCCACGTTTGGGGGCCCAAACTCTGGAATGGGTGCCATCTGCCACGACTGCCCACAGGAGGCCCACCAAAGCCAGGGTTCACGTCGCCGATCCGTGGGTGTCGGCCACCAGGATTAATATGTGTAATTTGGGGGAGGCTGGTCGGGCCACCTGGAGAGGGGCATGCGAGCCGCAGGCTGTCCTTGGTTAGTGTTTCTCTTTCCAGGACGGGCCGTCTCCGGGTGACTCATTGCTGCGGTCGTGTTTCACCCCCCAGAGGAGAGTCGTTTTGCCCTAATGCCGTGCGGCGCTGTAAATACATCTGTGCGTGGGGGGGGGACCCAGGAGAGCATGCGACTGTGGCAAGGACTCATGTGGCCTGCGGCACAAACTCCGGCGGTGGGTGGGGGCAGGACATGCCTCAGGGGGCCACTGGTTGCATTATCAGGCACATATTACCCCGACCGCCCGGGAATAATCGCTCCATTATTGGCTGACGCCCCCCTATCGTTGCCCTATCGCTGGTAACCTAATGATCGGTTGGAAAATGTAATTGGGAAACCATAATAAAAATGTGCTTTAAAAGTTATTAATATAAAAAGCATCCTCATCCCCTAAGCCCCCGCTAAGGAAATACTGGCGACTAGCAGCCTTCCACTCCGGACTGGATCGCAGGGAAAGGCCCTTGCTTTGCCTTTATTTGCCTGTCGTCAGTGGGTAACCTGGAGTTGCTGTTTATCAGTGTTGGAGGAGGCTACTTGACTCCTGCGATGCCGGCAAGCTGGCCCCGGGTCGCGGCGACAACGATGGAGCCATCCTCGGCACCGGTCCCGGCCGGCTTCCCGGACAAAGCGCATGCGGCCGTCAGTAGCGCACTGTCGCCCACGCTAATCCGCGTCAGCAGATGTCTCGCTTCTCCATGAATGTCCCCCAGTCCGCTTGGTTCCTCTGGAGTGAGCACCCCCTCCCCCCGAGACCCGGGCCGGGGGGCTCGAGTGTGGGAAAGGTCAGGACCCCCCCTGCCTCCCCAAAACCCCCTCCAACCCCGGGGGCCCGGATCCATCGCGGTCGGGCCGGGGGACGGATTTACGGGCGTGTGGGAGGACGGACCCGCGGTCTCTGCTGGAACCCACCCCCCTGTCCTGCCCTTCCCCCCTCCTCCGGCGGGCCTCTCCTGGGCGCGTGTCCTCCCACACCCGGGCATTTCCTCAGATCCCTTGCCAAACTGGGGTGCTTGGCGGTGTGTCAGGAATTGGCATTAGCGAGGATTAGCAGCAGGGGTGTCCAGGCCTTCTCCAGATTTGTCCCTTCAAGCAGGGGGATCACCAGGTAGGATCAGCTTGGAACCCTCCAAGATAAATTATTTGGACTACGTGAGCATGTATCATTCCCAATTAATTCACAGAGGATGATATTAAGATTAAAAGCCCCCGTTTTTAAATATTCATACCAGCTTTTTTTCAAGCAAGGCAAAGCCATTGACGCTAAATGCCATCTTGTTCCGCTAAATAAAGTTATTGTGCTTAGATCTGCGGCCTCTGCTATAACAGTCTGAATTGACACGAGGATTTAGCCGGTAAAGCGAAGCAAATTGCAGATCCATTTAAATGAGATTCGAGTTAAGGTTGAAGATTCGCTGTCCGGTTTTTACATTTTTTATGTATCACACATTTTCTTTATGGTATCAGATAAATCTATGCTTCATTATACTCAAGATATCACCAGAAGATCGAAATCTTTGGCTCCGAGTGACACGTGGCCACTCTGCTCGTGACCTTTGACCTCCTGATGGTGTAGAATGCCTCCCAGGGTCATGAGCTACCCGTCGACACCCTGACAGACGGGCATATCCAACCAGGGGGTTTCACACGGCTCACGGGTGGGGTAGCAGTGGGGGGGGCCTCGATATACACCCCCCACGCTCTCACCCCCTCCGGGGAGTACGCGCAGAATGTGATGCACACCCCTCCCTGAAAGTGATACTGCCGCACCATCTCTGTCGCTCAGGGCCGCATCTGCCGCCCCTCCACAGGGAGGTCCTGGAACAGACGGCTGCCCCCCCCCCCCAATCACTCACGACGAAACACAGATAAACAGTCTTGAGCTCTGTGTACTTTGCGCTGGCAGAAAACAGAGGCACTAAGGTACAAAAGTAATGTCCATTATACAATCAGCAGTTTTAAGGTACAAATTTCAGTTTCTTAACCTTTTCAGACTGTACTGTGAGGCTTCTGTCCCTTAGATACATTTACGGGGATGAGCCATCAGTGTGTGTGTGTGTGTGTGTGTGTGTGAGTGTGTGTGTGCCTCCTTAGCCGACACACATCTGTACGGTGTCTCTGGTTTCTCTAAGGCCCCTCCACAGCAGGGGACGGGGTGGCAGAGAGGGGGCAGCCCCATCGGGCTGGCCAAAAGAAACATTTCACCGGGACAGCCAAGAGGGGGCCGCAGGCAGCCCCGCAAGCGACGAAAGTAATTTCTGTCACACCAGTTCGGAGTACATGCATGTGTACCTGCCCCTAAAGGAGGTTAATGATTTACAGACCTGTGGGTAACAACGTATATAAAATAAGACGGAGTGAGGCATGTACAGGAAAGAAGCGTCAGGCACACACACACACAGCTATGCTTTATATGTATAAACACAGTTAAAAGATTTCTGTACTTACTATTGTGAAGCCTTATTTTTGCCAAGTTAAACAACTCAGGCATAATTTATGGAACTTGAATTCCACGTTATGAGGAGCCTTAATCCGATGCACATATGAAATCAGGCCGGAGACAATGGCCAGTGGACGGCGGGGCTGCTGTGTGGGGTCAACCCGGTGACTCCCAGCCAGCCCCCTTTCAACGCTGCTCCGCAAGGCTTTACCGCGGCAACAATGAGGTCCGGATTGACGCAAGGTGTGACCATGCGGTTTGACAAGCGCACCAAGGCACATTATTTCACCGTGGTAATAAGACGTGGGCTGGCGATCGACCCGCCCTACAGAAACGGGCCTGGTAATCTCTGAAAGGGGGGTTTAGGTCTGGCTTGCTGGGGGGGGGGGGTGCAAAACGGCGCCAACGTGAGGCTATCAGAAGAAAGTGGTGCATTTTACGGGTGGTACTATTGTATGGGCAGTGATCCACGCACGTTCGGGCTGCTGTCCGGCCTGGCCTAGTTTAATCTGCCCAGCCCGCACTGAGCCCAGCCGCGCCCGGCGCCTCATGTGTCAGGGCCCATCTCATGCCCTGTCAGGGCGATTTTTCAACACCGGCGCAACTGGAATCCATTTTTAAAGAGGAGAAGCTGGGGCATTCTTTGCGCAGGCCACGTACCTTTTGTACTGGGTGTCAGCCCCAGTCCACCCTCCATTGTGAGCCCTCATTTGAGGGGTCTCTGGGAATCGCGGGTTAGGGTCCACCGGGAAGCTGGGACAGGTGAGGGCAGCGGGCCCCCGCCCCCCCCCCCCCCCCCCCCCCCGGGGCGCCGGGAGGGGGGCCCCCCCCGCAAAGACCAACAAAAAAAAACAAGGAAACACAAAAACCAAAAAAAAAG
>JABFEA020000038.1:9409254-9457286 GCA_019775915.2 Cyphomyrus plagiostoma
CCCCCCCCCCCCCCCCCCCCCCCCCCCCCCCCCCCCCCCCCCCCCCCCCCCCCCCCCCCAAATGATTGGCAGACTTACTGTGAGCCTTCACTCCCCAAGACCCCCCGCTAGCAATTTTGCCAATGGCTCCAAAGATCTCTCGCTCTATTTTCATCTGTTTCTTCCACCTACTGTGTGCAAGTTACCTGAGGTGACCATTTGGAATGAAGTGTTAACCATTAACTTCAAAAAACAGAAGTATTAATAGTCGGGGTCTTAACCGGAGATGAGCGGGGACTGGGAATTACCCACGACAAGAAATAACCTGCCATCAGGAGGACAGCAGAGGTTGTATTAAGGGGGTTGCCCGCTAAAGATAGCAAAGTTATCGCACGGAGACCATTAAGTACAAAGTAAAAAGCTACAAGTTAAATATGATCTGTTTTAAAAATCAGATTTCTTAGATGGCCGTCACCATGTAGCCTGCTGGATTGATCTCAGTTTGCAGGAGACCCTGGATTGGGTTCATTATCGTGCAGACTCCAGCTGAAGATGCCATCTCCTTTACATGTCTCCCTGTTCATAAGGAGCACATGCCAGCCCCAGCCACAGCTCAATTAAGAACATCCTGCCTGCAGTGCCTCTTATTCAAGCATGTCTTCATACAGGATCCTCCCTTTGAGCCCACGTTTCCCTGCAGACCCACGCTATTCACTAGGTGTGCCTCAGGCACTAGTTCTAGGCCCCATTCATTCTACTGGCATCACGTTCCATAAACGCCACTGTATGCAGAACCTTCCCATCAGGGGTGCTCTTCTCCATTCTCCCCCATTTTCCCCTCATATAGACCCCCCACCCCCCATCTCCCCACCCTTCATTAGGCGTATCCTGGCCGCATCTCTGTGTTTCAGAACATTAACTGTCTTTTCACATGACTGAGCAGGATACCTGACACCATCTGTTCATGCTCTGGGTTTAGCTGTACTCCTGGATATCAAGCTATTTATTTAACGGTGTGGCCCCTTCCTATCGTGGTCTACACAAAAAGGAGTCAATTTAATTACAGGGAATAAAGGTAATCTCCCCGGATGAAGCTTTTTCCTTTGGTAGGGACGAGCGGGCGAGCCACCCCACGCCGACACGCACGGTCTATGGGGGGAGCAGGAACAACACTTTCGGAGGGAGGGGGGGTTAGGGTTGCTCCCCCTCCCCTCCGGCACTACAGTAAGCCGGGATCCTGTCTGAATCAATCTTGGCACATCTGCCTGACGTGGACCGTAAACAGGATTAGAGCAGGTTTTATCTGCTTGACGCTAATTGTGTTCGCAGTTTCTGCACATGTCCAGAGTTACAGACGCGCTGTCGTCGGGGCGCGGGGCCTTTCACGCCCTTTTCCTGCATTTTGGGGTATTACAGGCGCTGGCTTTGCTCTCCCCGAACCGCGTGCACGGTGTTTAGTACTTGGACCTAATTTATGAGCTCGTCCCCCCAATAAAGGGGAGTAAGATCTGATTTCGACACACCCCACGCTGAGCAGAATTAAAGTCAGTAATGAAGCAGCACTGAACTGCTGCTACAGAGTCACCTCCTGAATCATCCTTGTTTTTGTTGTTCATCATGCAAACAGGTGCATTCACCATCATTGCCGCTTCTTAGTGCTCTGTCTATAATTTGTTTAATCCAATTATTGCATTTCATTAACTATTTGCAGCATACAAATTCAGATTTAATTGCTCCACCACAGTATAATCTCGGCGAAATCTTGTTTTTATTTTCCAGGTTTTGCCACAAAAGGTTTTCTCTTATCCTGTTTACTATGTTGCGCTACTGAGCAATCGTGGAAAGTTTTACCACTAATATCTTACATTATGCTAATCATATAACTGTTAATCTTTTTTTAATGTTAATTATTTTCTGTAATTCTTTCTAATTCTCGCCTTTCTGCTGCCATAGCTATGCAGGCAGAATGTTCTCCAGATTCCACATTGCCGATCCCCTCCTTCCTGATCGATGGTTTAATATTGATAATCATCCATTTAGCCTCACACTTTTTAGAAGTTGGCACGCATCTTCACACTTAAATTTGTGAATGTGATTGAAAGGGGAATATTTTGGTTTGAAACATTTTTTTTCTAGTTTTTTTCTAGTTGGAGGACTAATATTAACCACTATTGTTTGACAAGGGGCTGGATTTGTGTCTTATGGTCTTTAGGTATTTTTTGAACCTTTTTAATGGGACTGTACATTAAAAAAATGGTTGCTATAGTGAGACATATGGCAATCCTTAATAACTCCAATTACCGTACTTTGTAATGTGGCTACAGGGGGGAGCTCAATTCAATATTACACCCCCCACCCCATTGTTGTATTCAAAGTAAAGGAGTAAATTCAATGAAATATGAACTTAATGAGGAAAACATCCCCCGTGAAAAATCCTTTTGGACGTATTATGGTGGTACCAATATGTTCAATATGCCCCTTTCAATCACATTCAACAAATTTAAGTGTGAAGATGCGTGCCAACTTCTGAAAAATATTTGTTTTCATAAAGATGGAAGGTAGCACCTCCCAGAATATCATTTGCTCCGGCACAACTTCCATTTAAGCTACATAATCTTTTAATCAGGCATAAATTCTGGCATGCAGAGCGGAATCCGTCAGTTTATTGGCACCCGCTCCTTCGGTAAGTTTCTGCAGCCTGTGAAGACAGAGGTTTAATTTGATTTTATTTGAAGCATAATTTGATTCATTTTCACGTGCTTCAGGGACCCTGCTTCTAGCGAATGTTTCCTGGAGCCGTGTGTTAGAGTGCTCCTGATAAATCCCCACGTCTGCTAGCGCCACACATGGACATCAATCACGATGCCGCTTTATGGTCGCTGGACGGTGGCTTTTGGTCAGGGAGATGGGGCGGCCGTTCCGGTCGCCCGGTAATTCCGCCTTTATATGCATTGCGGTTGGCTTGGAAACCACGCTTTTCACACCGGCCAGGCCGGAGGGCCCTTTTTGGCCGTGCAAAACAGGCAGGTGTGCAGGCAGCTCGGTTCGACTCTTGTTGCCACGTCAGCGCCGGTATCTCACCCCCACCTTCCCCTGGCTTTCTGGTGCATGGGGTGCCGTGGGCTCTCTGGATGAGCGAGATGTGGAAACCCAATCCCAGAGACCGCCCAGTATGAGGCTCCGGGCAAACTGGTCCCATTTGTACGCAAGCTGGTCCATATGTCCCAGGTCAAAGCTATAGCAGATATAACGGGCTCAACTATCCCATCCGATGACATGCAGGATATAACCACACCTGTCTTTCTCATTCTCTCCTCCCTTACTCTGCTCAGCGTTGCCCAAAGCACATTCTACGCCCTACCAAACAGTACTTGACGTATTCATGTTCACTGCTGTTTATTGGCCTACATATCGCAACAGATGTTGATGAAATGGCCCAATATAATTTAGAGTAAGCTTATACATTTTTTATGCATAATTTCAGGTTTCCAACGTAGTGTGGGTGTAGCACACTTCAGTCTCCGCTGTAAGCAAACATTCACGGCCAGGCGATTGACGATGATCTGCACATCGCAAATCACCCATTACATTTATGGTTCATTCGAACAGAAAAGCCCTCTTTATGCAGAATTTATTTAAAGGGCCCGAACGCCACGACCCCCTGGCATTCGCAGCCGAAAAGAAAAAGCACGGTTGCTTTGACGCAAGCATTTTCCCTCCCCAGCCTGGTGTCGTTCCCTGGCGAAAAATGAGGCTGATTTAAAATGACACGATGGGAACAGCTCTCATTTGGGGCACAGCGAGAAGTGCCGAGATTAAATAAAACTGTGCAGTCTTCTAGAAAAGTTTATTGCTTCCAGATGGATACAAGCTTCCTCCCAGCATCACTCCGGCTTGCAGGAGACGTGGGGGGCGCCCTCATATCATCATGCAATTAATGAATGGACAAAGCGCATCAATTTCAAACCTCATCTCGGTCGGGGGAGGAGTCGAAAACACACAGCATGACCCCGCAGTCGATACGGGGGCGGGCAAAAGAATCATGATCCTCAACAAAAACAAGCAAATCATTCTGAACTTTGTAAGGATTAAACAAAAAAATCCCTAAGTACAGTTCCAGTAGCTCAGTCCAAACTGCTACACGTGTATCACGAATGCAGGCGTTTTTGCTGACCAAATATCTGCCTTACTGAAGGCAGGCAGGCAGGGTTTTTGTAAGGGTTAAAGTCCTCTTTGTTTCATCCCATCTGTGCCTGTGGTAGACACATACAGTGCTCTTGAAGATGAAACTAATACTGTATATTGAAAACTGTCCAAGCACAAAAGCCCTTTGCCAGCTGAGTGTACTGCTCTTTGCCCCATGTTGTGTGTGGCCATGTGGTTCTCAGTATGACGCCGAAGACCATATTTTCCACCTGTGCCTGCCGAGGCCCATGTGACTGACACGCCGCAATCCAATATTTACATTTTTATATTGCTGTTTACTAGGCCGCAGGAAGCAAACCAGAGAGGTGGTGGCCTTCGAGGGCCATCGGTCCTTTTCCGTTAAGTTGTGAATTTAACATTGTTTATCCAACTTTATGATTTGTTGGGGGGGGGGAGATTGGGCGTTGGAGCACCAGCGAGGCCCACTCACACCGTGCTGCCGGGCTAATTAACTTTTTACTGTTGGGGCAACTGTGAAGCAAGCACGGTTTTCCGACTTAAATCCCTGATCCTGGGCCTCTGCTGTCGCCACGGTAATTAAACGCGGAGAGCGTCTTTGAGGGGCCGAATAGCTCGTCATCCGAAGGTGGAACTGCCTCCTCCCCCCACGAGCGGCATTTGTCACTTGGGGTGTTTTAATTACGGGTGCGCACCTGCCCCGGCGGGTCTCAACGCACAGTCTCAGGTGTTGCGGGGACAACGTTACGTGTTCCGACATAATGAGTGGTTATTGATGGCAATAAAGCCAGTGATTCCCCAGGAATAGCTACCACTACAGCTAGCCGGCCATTACGCTCCATAGCATCTGTTGCTTTGAGCCCCATCTCTAAATCACATGCTAATCCATAAAATAAAAATGTTTTTTAAAAAGTTAAATAATAACGCGCAAGTGAGAGATGTATATTACGATTTAATTACACATTTAATTTCATCTGAGCAGTTTTATTATGCATTAAACATATTTTGCTACTTATCTTGGCAACACGTGGTAGTATGTAGCTGCCTACACATATTTTCTACACCAAATAAATAAAAGTGAAACTTAAATTGCTCACAACAGTGGCAGCGTGTGACTGACATTCACAGATAACATCCATGTTGAGTCCTTAGCAGCTTACGGGAGACAGGGTGACTGATTTTTTTTTTCACTTTCTGTGCTCACTGGGCAAAAAAAGAAAAGAAAAACAGGATCAAATAACATCCGCAGTGCAATTAGTTCCTGAAATCCGAGTCTGACCAGCGGTGTAGATGAGGAGAAAGATGGCCTCATTAAACTGGCAAACCCCACAAACCTGCAGGAAGGATGCTCTGGAAAGCCCACATCATCCAATAAAATACCTTATGAAGGCCATCAGACTCATCTACACAGACGCTGCACTTGTCAAATGCACATCGGCAGTTCGCCTAAAAGCCAATGCTTCATTCTGAATGACTGATGCTTCCACTAGGTCTGCTAGACGCCAGTATGTACCGTATTCATGGATAAAGCAGAAAGAGGAACACGCTTGTTAACAGCGTAAAATACGTTTCCTGATAACGTACGGACAAACTGCTGCCTGGGAAATTTATATAAGAAAATTTGCATGAATTTCCAGCAGGGAGTCCAGAAAAAAATCTTGATACGTGGAATGGCGAAATCTTAGCATGAATTTGTGATCATGAACAATTTTAAAAAAATTTAGTCAGCTTTAGGCCAAACGTCATGTGGCAATCGTTTTATAAATGCAATTCACTGTAAAACTATTACATAAAGATCCCAGTAATTTATATAACCACCGCAGTTACACGTAGCACAGTGCTGACGGGCTCTTTCAACAAAATACATGATAATCTCTATTTATAGTCTGCAAAGATTTGCAGGCGGATTAAACAATAATCGGCTCAGTTTTTTCATTCTGCGTGACCAGTTGTTACATGAGCTTTGCGTGAGTCAACCTAAATTGACAAAACTGTCTGGGTTTGCAGAGCTTTTGAAATACAAGCTAAATATCTGTAACTGTTAAAATATCCAAAATTCCCTTCTTGTGATATTGCTATAATGGTCTTATTTTGCTATATCGTTGATGTTATAATAAGTTCTAAATCTACGTACATTGCTGTAAGTGCTTCATTTTGATTTTGCCTTGGGAAATTTCTATTCCAAACATCCCACTCTTCCCCAGTCATTTACTAATCTGTGAAAAGTACCACGGACTGGCATTCAGCAACAGAGGGCTGCTGCTGAAAGTCTGAGCCGCGCTCTCGATCCAAGATTGATCCGTTCGCGATCGAGTTCAAATCGGCTGCTGAAGAGCATAGGAAGCAACCGGCAGCTGACAGAAAGCCGAGCGCTCGCTCGTGTCCTCACCACAGCCAAGCGGAAGCATGACTAATCTGCCGGCTCTTCCAAACACGCCAGAAGAAGCATTCGAATTTAATCAGGTCCTCTACCCGCACACAGAGCTAGCTGCAGGTTTGGGAATTCCACGGGTCACAAAAACACAACGCCTCCTGCAATCCAAGTATCACACACAGAAGCTTCCTTTAACACTTACTACTTGCACCTAATCTTCTCAAATTAGCTTAGAAAGATGACACTGCCTTAGTCCCTTGAGATAGGGGGAAAAAAACAATGCAACCACATTCATTCAAGTTTTTAAATTTAAACACAATTCTACTCTTAATATATATAGAATGTTAATGTTTTATTCATAGTAAATGCAGTGATACATTATCCATCTATCCATTTACTGAAACCACTTATCCCGTACAGAGTTGTAGGATGTCTGCAGCCTATGCTGGAAGCTACAGGGGCAAGGCAGCCAACAACCCAGGATGGGGCTACCTGACATTATTTTCTTAGATAATTTCATTAATATTAAATATAATCCCACTTGAATCAATATTTTCTATAGACTTTAAAGAACTAATTCTTTATTTCAAGGTCATAATTTAACCATCCCACTTGACACAAACTGCACATGCCACGAGGGTCACTGCGATTTTCACTACACACGAAGGACAGACGACACACGCAGGATAAGCCCTTCCCCAAGCGGAAGAGGGGCCTTATAGCCCTCAAACTGGGAGCTGTGGTGAATGCACGCCTCCCTGTCATGTTTTGGCAGTTTTGTGATAGCATTTGGTGAAGACCATGGGGTACTAGATGGATGCTTTCTTTGTAATGAGTGCTGAGTTAATGGCATTGGCTTACTCTCCTACAAAAACACTGTCCATAAAGCTTAAAGCAAGATAAATCCACGCTCAGGCCACGTAGCGCCTCTGCTACAGGGAATCGAGAAAACAGAACAATAAATGCCATCTTCCACAAGCACACGACGCACTTCAGCTACAGATTGTCTGACACGAGTCAGTTACCCTCCGCGACTGTGAGACTATGCCATAAACCATAACGCTCAATGTATTTTTATGTCAGGTTTTGCCCGAGTTTATCATATTGTAATGATAATGGTTTATTGATGGCATATAGCAAACCCTGCATCTGTATAACAACAAAATAACTCAATCCACGGACCAAATACGAATTAAAATTTACAAATGCATAGAATTTAATCTTGTCTGCATTTTGCGACAACACATACATTGCTGTAAAAATAAAACGCAGAATTTTTGGAGAATTACGAGCCTGTAAAATTCATCGGTGTCAGCTCTTATGATATCGCCTGGTTTTCTTCCTTCACATATTAACATTGCCGTTGCGTATGATAACATACAGTGACTCCTAATCATTTTTGTGAGTGTCATTGGCCTGAACATTCTGCTAACTGTCCACAAGTCTGGCAGATGCCATACTTTAGGTGGTCACAACAGTTGGCTGGTGTCTCTTTTCAGCACATCTGTTACACAAGACTTTTGGCAATATGGTTCATTTCTTTTCTTTCGGGGTTCTGTTTCACACCACACATGTAAGCCGATTTTTTTCCCCAAATCAAGTTATATGTTAAAAGGGCCTGTGTTCCGTCACAATATGCTGCAAAGCCCAAGCAGACCCATTTACGGAATCTGGGAAGTGCCCTAAGTGCTTGAAAAGCACTCAAATGCCAATTAAAATAGCTTGAAGACCTTGAAGCTTTAAAAACCTCATCCTTTCCACCAGTATAAAAACTAAGTTGTCAAAAGAAAAATAATAACCCTTATTACTTGGAATGAAGAGCTACTTAATTTCTGGGGGGGGGGGGGGGGTGATACGGGGTGAGGGGCCAGTGGTCCAGGAAAACCAAAATAGGCCCTCACTCTGTTGTAGATATCATATGCTATCAACATACAATAGTGACACACGCCGCTTCAAAGGTTAAAGCAGAAGCTGATGGCTTTTTGAAAATTGTGATACTGGTGCAAAAACAATTAAATACATAAATCCAGTCACTATCCAGTAAGTATTGCTGCTGCAACGTCAGCCAGTGGCTGAACCGAGTCTGTAAACCACAGAAATGGCTCACTAACAATCCCTGAATATCATACGTATTCTTGACACAAGAAGTCATCCCTGTCTCCATCTACGTTACTCAATGTGTGATGTTTTTATAAATTACAATATAATGGAATTTTGCAGGCCTACTATGCACGCCGACCGATGGTCCTTCTGTCTCTATATGCAAATAGTTCAGTTCAGTCACATGCAGTTAATTTATCAGCATGTGATGGTGACATTAAAGTAAATAAATTTATGAAGTGCTACCTGTAAGACCCCTGGAGACCCCCCCACTCAACCTGAGCATCTGTCCCAGTCTGCCGCCCAGCTCCAGGCTTCCCAGGGGGCTCATTTCACATGCTGTCTCAGGGGCGACTTGCAAGCAGTGACAACTGACTCCCATTTCATTGCCCTGTATCAGTTGACAATCTCCTCAGAAACGCAGTCAACCCACACACCGGCCAGATTCAGTGCACTCACTGTGGCCATTGTCCCCAACTTGGAGGGGCCCACTGAATAAGTGACGCATTGTTCCCATACATGAGCATTTTATACATTCCCGCTACCAGAAAAAAAGAAAAAGGAACGCAATACGTGGTGTAACAATATTTGTGCAATAAAGGCCACGGAAGCTGGGTGTGCAAGCAGAAGTGTCAAGCTGCTGGTGGCAGTGCAATCGGTACAACCTCTTCTCTTTGCTGACTTCATCCGCATAATCTAGCACTGAGCAAGCAGAAAACTACACCTGCCCCCCATAATACAATAATATGTAAGTATCCCCAATCATTTTTCACCCTTAGTGAACCCATCACACTCTTGGGGAACTGTACGCACATCCATATAATACATGAGGCTGGTCTGTAGGTAAGCTTCTTGTGCAAATATTTAAATAAAGCAATCACTATCTTACATAATATGATGGCGGGGGGCGGTTAGGGGGACTAGGCTTGATGGTATATTTTGGGACAGTTTGTGTATATTCATATATTATGTGCTTATATATTCAGCTTCATTATAGGATTATTTATACTGCTTACAGTATAACTCTGTTATCCTAATTACAAATTAATCATACAGTTATTTATTCTTAGCCCGTGCCTATTTTTTAACACAACACGAATGCACACTTTTGTCTTTATGCGTTTACTGACCTGTATTTACTTAACTGTTCCCTTCTCTCCATGGAAAATGCTAAAACTGAAAGAGTTTATTACATGTTAAATGACAGGGTTTTTTTTTTTGTTATTTCACACATTTAGACCGCACCTTGCGGTGACAACGTCAAAAAAAAAAATGGGACGCTCTGCTATTTCGGTGGCACCGCTACGCCATAGGAGGAGGTCCGACGCACGCGAGAGCGTTGTCATGGAAACGACGGAAACTCCGCAACCCACCTGTAGGGGTCTCCGGCTCGATCGGAGTCCATATTACCCTCGTCGCCGTCAACACTACGTCGCAACTCTTTTTTTCTATCTCAAATATCCCTTTTACTATCGCGTCTTCGGTGTTAAACGCAGCGCCTTTCACCAAGATCGGCGCCGAGGGCTTCCCGGTGCTCAGCCGAGGGATGGACATGGAACGATTAGATCGTTGCTGGCGTTGTGGATGTTGTTCATGCTGCTTGTGCTGTTTTCTCTTTTTCTTCCTTCCACGACTCCCTGTTCTCAAAGGAGACACCGGTTGCGTTTCTCGTAACTCCTCCTGGCTTTCCGACCACGCATGTCGATTTGCAGATTTTCGAGGAGACTCAAACATGATTCAGAAAAATCTGTAGCAAGCAAATTTCTTCCCGACAATCAGTGTTGTCGCATTAATTATCAGGTCAGCGCGTCCCCGTCATTCCCCGCTCCCGCATAGTTCTGCTGCGGAACTTCCTCTTCGGCCTACCCTGAGCGTCTTACATCAACGCGCGTCCCCGCGAAAACGTCCGACCGTTTCGGTTACGCGCATCGCAACTGCCTACTTACCTCGCACCTAATGACCCGCTATTTAATATCAAAGCTTAAATGTTTTCGGCAAGTGTGGCAGAAAATGGTAACGCCAGCGCCATAATAAATGTGTTACACCAAATAGTAAAAGTAAACATATTTAAGTGTTTAAATAATATTGGCTGTGCTTTGGATGGTTGAAGTATGGGTGAATGCTATATTGCTACTTAAAAATTAAAGTGAAAAAAAATCATCTGTCGCGTATATATGAATATCATTATCTAACAGTCAATAATAAAGAGAAAGAACTGAGAATCAAATTTCCGATAAATATGCTATAGATTTGAACGCTATCATCTGGAGTTTAAATGTCAGTCTTTTTTAAGGATTACGATCATATCTGAGTACGTATGGGATAAACTTATGAAGGCGCTCAAGTAATCCTGTGAGTAAGGGGGCTAAATGCAGTGTGAGTATTGTTGATATTTTTAGACTCAACTGTCTACATAGCTCAACGTGTTATCAACATTGTTTGATGATTGTTGTTTGTTATTGCGGTACCAATAGATGCTGCATGGATTTGTGCCTTGACAGGCCTACATTTATACGGTGTGATGATACTTTTAGCACCATGGACAGCTCTTGAATGAGGCGTTAGAGCGTGACCATACTGTATTTTATGCAGTGGAGTTTACAGCGGGACACCTGTCCTTCACTCCAGTCACATAAATATATTTATCACCTGAAGTTTCAGATAAAAACCCGAACATTGATTGCGAATACGAAAATTGCCATTCACGGAGGTTAAAAATCGAAACTGATACATGGAGCAAGTTCTGGGAATATGGTGAATAAGTGATAAGTTCGGTATGTTGTGATCGGGACGATCTAGTTACTAATCGGTTAGAGGTACGAAAATGCAAATTATTATTAAATAATGCGAGGGACAAAATACGTTTGACAGGGGGAAAATGTGTGTTCTGGGGTGTTTTAAGGAGCATAAATCAGCAGAATATGTTCCAGATATTGGCATTGACTCTATGGTATTTTCCCATCTGATGGAAGTACTGTGCTATGCAGTGAGTGTTCATGCATAAACAAGATAATTTTCATAAATTAAAATCTCCCCTGCAGAAGTAACATCTGTGCCTCCCTCGCTTTGCATAAAAGATGGTGGCATGCGGATGCCCCTTGACTGTCTACAGCAATCCATGGCGTTGAGAATAGCCGTTTATTTTGTCCTTGAGCTATTTATAAGCATAAACTTACGTTAGAGGCGTATGCACTCTCTGGTTACCTTAGCTCATATACGCAATTGTCCTATTTAAACAGTTCATGTGTCACGTTAATCCCTAGTATTATTGAAATCGGTGTCAGTGGTTGACAAGTACATTTGATTTCTTGATTTATTACGTCATTCGGAGAATGGTTCCTAATGGTATTCGTTCTTCGGTCTCATTGATTCTCATTTTGCAGTGCAGATAAAGAGAGAAAATAACACGGATAAAATAAGTATACAAAAAGTCTTGTTTTAAGAATTGAATTATTGATGGTAAGCATGCCCTATTATTGTGGCTTTGGGACTATGTGAGGGAAAGCGGAATATGCAAATATGATTTAAAGTACTGCCGAGGGGGGAACGAATGATGCCAAGTGCATATTCTCAGGATAATTCGCATCTATCTTCAGCATACACGGTGGATTCAATCAAGGCAGGTGAAAGTAAGCAGCACTGAGAGTCAGTGTGCCTGAAAGGCACAGGTCGAAACAAGCGAGGGGTCGCCAAGTCGAGCCCCATGAATTCTGTCCAAGGACGTCATTAAACCCTACTGTGTCAGTACCAAATACAGAGAAGCATGCATTCCCTTTAAATTCATAAGCAGGACATACGACATAGTGCTTACTTTTATTTATTTTTTTCCTTCGGAGTAGTAGGCCATGGGTTGAATTATCTTGAGTTTTATTGACCGCAAATTCAGTAAATAAATAGCCAAATAAACAGTCAAATACAAGCAAAAATGCTTGTTCGTTTTTGCAGGTTTATTAGTAACATTAGAAATAGTTTTACTGTGCACATAGACCAACGAAATATATATGAATGTCTGTTTAAGTTGAATAAATAAACTACGGTGTTCGTTCTGAATGCTGAACCACCTGTCAATATTTATCAACAATTTGGAACACGATTTGGGAACACGAAGTAACTGTTACTATATCATTTACTTTGTCCAGTGTGCGCACTGGCGTTTTGTGTGTTTTTTTTCAGAGTATAATTTAATGTATTGTGAACTTCAAAATATATCCATAACAAATTCACACGTAAGTGGGAAAAAATTTAATCATGGACTTTATTCTACAAATAATAATTCGCGCCTTTTATGAGCTATCAAAATAAAAACAATAATCCCATAGGAATTACGTACACTAAGAAATCACATCGAAGGAGAAATGTAACTTTTGACCAAATATTCAACACTATCTGCAATTTAAATAGATAAGAAATGCGTTGTAAGCCTCAATGCGATGTGGCATTACATCATATTGTACAAGTTAACAAACAAAAATACAATACAAATTTCATTAAGTTGAACCGGCATTACACCTCAAACAGCACTTATTCTGAACCGCATTTGTACATGCAATATCTATTGCGCTATATTACGTTTCTTATTCAAGTCCAGGGATTTCTTTCCAGAATCGAGGGGGACAGCTGTGATTACTGCCTAATTTGTACAGCTAAAAATAGGGCAACTAAACCTCAAGTGATAGTCAAGCGTTTTTTCTGTACATAGGGAATCACCCAAAAAAGATGACGCACTTTATAACTTCTAGGAAGCGTCTTAGCGTCCACCCATATAATTATTTTTTTGATTCTTAAGGAAAACAGAAATTTAAAGGAAATTAGATGATTTGTGCAACCTTTTGCAACCTTGCTTGATTTTACAGTAAAAAAGTGCCAAGGCAACTTAACATATAACTGAGCACTTTCCCGCTGGTTAAATCATAGCATTATTACTACCATCATCACTGTTTCGTATAAACAAGACATACCTCTATTATTTTATAAAACATTGATGGAGTTGCATGGGATAAAATAGGAACTTGACCTTATAAAAGTTAATTAAGAATTCTGTACAAAATCACAG
Organism: Cyphomyrus plagiostoma; assembly: GCA_019775915.2. Taxonomy (NCBI): domain Eukaryota; kingdom Metazoa; phylum Chordata; class Actinopteri; order Osteoglossiformes; family Mormyridae; genus Cyphomyrus; species Cyphomyrus plagiostoma. The sequence goes on from JABFEA020000038.1 coordinate 9,422,925, forward strand.
CAAAATAATTCAGTATGGAATAGACTAGTAGTAAAATGTAGTTGAAAAAAATATATATCTTTGTTAATTTTCTCGATTGGCCCATTATCTGTTTAAAAATTGCATAGTTTCCAAATTATTGCTTGTGATTTTGTTACATGGATGATATTATTATAACATTCGGAATACGGCCACTTCGATTTCCCATTGTGACCGTCATATAGAAGCGCTATAGAGTATAATACATAAGGCGAACAGGAGTGTTCATTCCAACCTCACCTAAAGGCAGTAACAATAATAAATACGTACATAAGTTTAAGCATGTAATATTTGCACTTTTGCATCAGTGAAATCCAAATGCGTAAATGCTTTCAGACAGTCTATAACAGTGTGTCACTGTACTCGTTAGTCGTGGAATATAGCATTCAGCTGCGCGTTCATGACTCTGTCATGGTGAGAATGTCCGTCATATGACATGATGTTTTCCATCGGTATCTCGCAACGCTGTGCGGAGCTCGCGTAAAGGGACGGGTGAGCCTGCGGTCCCGCCAGACCTGCCGCTGGGTAATGCATGGTGAAGGCGTAGTTCTTTTCGAACTCTGAAGACGGCTCGTGTTTGAATGAAAAGTTCCCGTTCACACTTAAAGGGGGGCTCAGAGGTCCGTCGAATGAGGGACTAGTGCAGTCTGTTAGTACAGATTCGAAAAACGGCTCCAGTGCGCTCCCGTAGGAATGCGGCTTGACGTGAAAAATGTGGGAGCTGTCCATTGTACCATATGGCGGGCTGGGAAGACCAGGGGTTTGATAAGAATAGGGATGAGTAGCAAAGGAAGCACTGGCTGTTTGCATATGAGGGGGTATGTCCTGACTCTGCTCTGGAAGAAAAGTTCTGGGATTCAGCTGGAGACAACCTGCTACCAAATTGGTGGTTGGCTGTGATAATCCTTTGCATAGGGCCTGTACAAAGGACATCAAATCTGGACTCTTACCCGAACGTAGAATCTCAGAAAGAGCCCATATATAATTTTTAGCCAGCCTTAGTGTCTCTATTTTTGAGAGCTTCTGGGTTTTCGAGTAACACGGCACAACTTTACGCAAACTCTCGAGCGCATCGTTAAGCCCGTGCATGCGGTTCCTCTCCCGCGCGTTCGCCTTCATGCGTCTAATTTTAAACCTCTGGAGTCGAGCTTTTGTCATTTTCTTCTTCTTTGGCCCGCGTCTCTTGGGTTTCTGATCGTCGCCATCTTCCTCCTCATCTTCCTCCTCGTCGTCATCATCTTCGAGTCGGTTGAGGCCATCTACATCATCTACATCAGCATCCTTGCCTATCTCGTCGTGGTCCCCATTCTTCTTTTCCATATCGTGCTCATCTTGGGAACTAAGACATTCATCAGTCCAGTTTGAAGCACTCTGGGACTCCGGCATCATGCCCCCCTCTGTGTATGACTTGGTCATTCTCGCACGCTGTCAAAAAGATAGTAAAATTAATCATGAAGGTAATACTGCCTACACATTTAGTCATCACAAAGCTTTTCTTAATTTTTTTTATAAAAAAAATAATGATATAATTAACCTGAATTCTAGTCTTGTTTTGAAGAACCAAACAAATATAATCCTGTGTATGGATCATTATCTGCTTAGCTTTTACAATAGCCTACCGTTATGTAACTGTGACCAAGGTATAAGCAGATCAAGCTCTTCAGGACTTCTGTGTACTAAATCTACCAAACGTATTAAACCCGAATGACTGAAAGAAAGCCAACTATATGGTAAAGCGAGTGTGTATATTAACATAATTTACAGAATCTATAATTATTAAAAACCACAAAATTGTGATTTCACGGTTACTAATTGATATATACATAAGTTTTTAATCAAGTATTTTTGTTAATCAAGATTGTGTTTGCTATTGTGTTTGCGTTTGTTTGAAATTGAGCTGATATTTCGTTTATACAGTAAACATGAAATACCAACAAATATAATAATAATAATAATAATAATAATAATAATAATAATAATAATAATAATAATGGTTGAAATTCCTATAAAGCATTACCACTTTAAAACAATAACTAGTGCTTTAGCAATTTCGTGCAACAATTGAATTCTCATTGGTTCCCCCGATACTGTAACAGGTAGCATATTCTCTTATCATTTATTATACACTTACGGACGACACGTTGTGTTTAGTACACAGTAATGTACTTGTACTTTAATTACATGATATTCAAATAAAATACGTTAACAATCATTTAAAAAGAGCATCATGATTAATTCATTAATAAGGTACAGAACGCTACCTTCTAGTTTTTTGTGGGAATTATTAAATACACAACAAACATAGCAGTACTGTAGGCAACTCGACCTTTAACTTGATAAATACCTTTCTCCTGCAGAATGTCTTCTTATGTGAGTTGCATGCCCTTCCAGGTGTGTTAGAGGTCCTGCGAAGTCTGTTGTGACAGGCTGCTGTACGGATGCGCAGGTTATATAGCGGTGCTACTGATGCTGAGAGATGAGCATGTATACCTCTAGCCGCTGTTAATATCCTCGCACCAACGACTGTCAGGAAGCTCCACCTCTTTCTTCGGCACGCGCCATATGGTCAACTACGTCAGGCAAACGGCCCCAAGCGTCACGTGACAACTTCCATTTGTATTCAACAGAGCTCTCTATTCCATCCCTTTGTGGCCAAAAGAAAGTGGCCATCTGTCGCCAGTTAGAGACTCTGCGGACCTGTTTGTACCCGCAGGATGAATTAACCCTTTCACACACATATTCTCTTCTATAACAAAAACATACTGTAGGACTCATCCCATTGAACACACGTGCGGGTTTATGTGCATTGGCTACACGTTACATGCGTACAGTTTCCATGTACGGGATCAAATTTACACTACCAGATTTGTTAACAACTTATGTATGATTGAGTATAAAACCTATGAGATTATACAGCAACTAGTAAACACAGAGAGTGGACTTAATCAAGTTAATTTCATTTACCAAAGTATAACCATGCATGCCTACACAATTTAATCAATAAAAATAGCACCAACAAAATAACGGCGATGTGTACGATTATGATTATCAGGATGACGTTAAGTAGGATTTTAACGTTGATGCTATTTACGAAATAGGCCTAGACCGTGTCCTAAAATAACTTGCACAGGGCTACTGGGTCAGCCGACACTAAGCGTGGGTTTAAGCTTATTTGAAATAGTCCAGTGCTTATCTCTGGTAATCTTTCTAATTGCGCGTGCTATTGATTGAAGACAGTAGTTGTGTAGTCTGGACTGAGCCCCCAGTAATGAGTCTCTTCTTTTCAGACTGGGGGTCGGCACGCGAGCTGCACGCGCACAAACAAAAGCCTGTTTCACGGCTCGCTGGACTCGTCCAGCGTTCAGAATCTACTGTTTAACATTGAGTTTGATATAATCCCTAAGAAAAATGACGGGGTGACCGTTGAACGGCCAGCAGGATAAATGGGAAAACCCAAGACAATAAGAAAAAAAACTTAATTGATTTCGCCCCATAACGGGGGAACAGTTGTGCTGGTGGTCGGTTACTAACACAGCGATTGTCTTTGGTTATAATGAAATTTTAGCAAGAACATAATTTTACCTTTATTTAATCTGCTGAAAGACATGTCAATAGTCGCATCCATCTTCTGTCAAAGGCGGTATAACTGGCCAAAATTCATCAACCCCGTTATACTTTAACGGGATCAGATTAATAAATGTATTGCGTTTCTCCGTAACACAAAATCAGACCGTTTGATATCTCTTGGGAATGCTGTAATATCTTAATTAAAGTAAATGATGCCTGTAAACAATTGCTATTTTTATTTAGAATCATATATTTTTCTTGCTTTGTATTTCATTCCAGAGATGACATTCTGGTTAAATAAACTAGACAATAACATATTTTGAACATATTCACCGCAGAATTTTGATGCCTGGTGTTTTACAAGAAATAGCAAGAGTCTTTATATACCTTTGCTCAAGCTTGAAAAGTGTTGTTGCCTTCCTCATGTTTACTCAGCTCTGATAAGTCTATATTTAACATCTGGTAATGGTCTGAGTCAAACGCGCAGGGTGCAGGTCTGCAGGTTGAAAACCAGGTAACTGTGAAGTGGTCACAGAAACTCGGCGCCTCCTAGCTCTGGGGAAGGGCAGTTAATCTTTCTCATAAAACGACAAGTTTTGTTGATCAAACCCCCTTCCATCAGCAAAGCACTGATTTGGAATGTTTGCCTTTTGCCAGCTCATGGTTACCGTACAATCCACGTCCGCCGTGGCGTTAAAGTATCGAAAAGAGAGATGAGTTCAGCACCACCGACAGCTACTCTCGACAGAGCAGGGATCTTGAGGAAAATAAATACATACATACAAACATACATACATACATACATACACACATATGACGATAACATTATACACCCACGCGAGTTAGCGTCTTTCATTACTTCCCATCACTACATTATTTCTCGTGCGTCAAGAGTTTCACATCAATCCAGCTTTTGATGCATTCTACAAAACCACAGGCTTTAACAGTAAATGCACACTAAAGTAGATCCAATGAAATAACTCATGAAAACAAATAATAATGTAGTACTACTAGAATGCCGAATGAGCCATGTTTCATATTATTCTAATAACTTAATTAGTTTCAGTGCCTTATTTTAATAATTGTCAAAGTTATCAAGTTAAAAATGGAAATCTTGTCTCAAACGAATGCATCTTACTTATAAAAAGTAAATCCACAATACGGACTGAAAACAGTAACGTTTTAAATGAACAAATACTAAAATGACTGAATAGCGATTAATTATTATATTGCTCAAAATCACCGATATTATACATGGTTCATTATCAATAACCAATAGGGTGAATAATAATTACGACAGATTTTCAATAAGGTGAGAATATTATAAAAATGAAAGTGATGTGCAGAGATTTAACTTCAATAGAAAAATGAATCATTCCATATTTTAATATAAGTAGAATACTAATTATAATACATTTTAAAGGGTTTACAGCAAAAATGTAGACTGTGGCTCGTGGTGTACATGTCTTCTGAATTTTCCCTAGCATTGGCAATGCGATTTAAATATTGATGATCTGACCTTTCATTTTCCTCCACCTAATCAAGTCATTTTCCCCAAACAGGAGACCGGTGCATCACCCCAATGCCTTTCCGCTTCAATAGGGAGTTAGATTAAACGAATTCAGCTTCCCATTTCACTGTTCTCTCATCGCACTAATTGCTTATGCAAAAATGCAGATTTGTATTAATTAGTTACTCTGCTGATTAGTTGTATGGTGTTTTCGCCTAATAAATCATACCAGGATAGAGGAACAGACAATATTTTGGCTCACGACCCAAACGTGGTTGAGGAATGAATATGGTTTTCATATTAAAAGAAAAAATTAGCGATAACGGCTTTGAATCGCAGGTAAAGCCACCTGCTGAATTTACGGACTGCTGAATATGTGTGGGCGCACTCGCTTGTTTATGTGTGTGTAATGGGGGATCAGATGTACATTATGTGTGTGTGTGTGTGTGTGTGAGCACGCGTGGGGGCACGCTTATACATGATACATATTGATATATGAGTATGCAAGTGTGTTACATGAACCATAGCATGGGTTATGACTACTGAAAGTTAAAGCAATTAGTGCAAGAGACAGTATTAGGATTATTCATCTGTAAATTAATACAAAAAGAGCTACGTTCTAAAATTCGCAATACTCAAGCTGAGAAAGATTGCTATAGAATATTTTGTTATTTAATAAATTACTAAGACGTCAGTGAAAATGTACTTGCAGGTTTCTCTCAGAGGTCGATGGAAAATTGTATAAATTTGTTTTCTTTCCTGGATAAAAGCGCCACCTAGTGGTTGATTTATTTTGTTTTATTGCACGAAGTATACGAAAAGTACATAGGCCTGCAAAATCTTCTATTCTACAATACACTGGCATATTTTAATAACCTGGTGAAAGAAATCCACCTTATATAATAGTTCAGCACGATCTATTTTAATGCATCCACGGTTTGTCATAATTAATAAAGTTTTCTCTAATGACTCATATTAAGCTAACAAAAATTTAAATTGCTTCAAATTTAAAACTCGGTAGATTAGGCTATTTCTGACGGCAGCTTCAACCATATATAACTTTGCTCTGTTCAGTTGATCATATCTTCAAATAATATGTCATTATCATCAGATTTCATGGCTGATGAATCTTTGCATTAATAGTTTACAGCAACACAGCGAATAACACATTTAGGTCGAGATTATTTAAATTTGAAACTTCATCATTTTTACATTTCATTAATAATATGAATAACAAAAAAAAATCAGGAAAGTCCATAAAATATTATGAAAAATACACGAACTATAGGTTTACTGTAGTTACAACTCTAGCTAATAGAAAAAGAAAAAAGTGGCCACTTACTAATCCAAATACGTATCATAACACTGCAGGCTATACGAAGAAATTATAAGCAAAACTTTTTGAAAGGTAATTTGTCCGTTAAAACCTAAATGCGTAGGCCACGTATTTTATAATTTTAGTATTATGTAAACATGTTAACAATGGGAGGACGAAAGCATCACACATTTCTGTATTTCACATTCGCCATAAAGATGGCATCCATCCATATATCATAATGTTAACTGTCCTCGGGGAAAATGGCAAAATAAATATTATGTTCCACGTAACACAATCTACCACCCCATCTGTTTTCATGGCGAACTATGAATTTTAATTGAAATCCCACTGAGACGCAGAGAAAGACAGGAAACGGACTGCAACTTTTATGAACATGCAATATACCGCCATCAAGTTACCAAAAAAGGGATCGTGAACTTATTTTTCCATTGTATTTGCATTTCGTTGATTCTTTGTCTTCTTTAATTGATCCTACTTAAGATAGGCTAAATTATAAAAGAGGCAAGATGACAGTACTCAGTAGTAGGATTTTCCCGGTATTAAACTACATTGATTAGTAATTAAGGCAAACGTTTGGATGCGCTTGCTGACTGCGGCAACATTTCTAGAGACTAGCAAAGAATTAATCTCAATTCCACACGTTGGGAAATTATATGGTGTCCTCTAGTGGGAAATACTTAACATTACAACAGCTTTTTTTAAAAGTCCTTTGTTAGAAAGATGTTGATTTTATTTTTAATCAGGTGGCAATACTAAGAGAGTATTTAGTAACAAGTCATCATGAGTTTTGTTGGGGGCAGTATGTTTAATAGAATTTCCTTAGTTAAATAATGTACTTTGGGTCAAACTGGACCCACATTAACGTATCAGGCCTCACTTTAACAACACATTCTTTGCGGGACATATAAATTTCACTGTGGTGACCCGATCTAAAAGGTATTCTAAAGATGCACCACAAAGAACATAAATCGACTTCACTGTCATGTACTCATCGGCAGGCTTTAAAATGTTACATCGATAATGTCCCATGCTGTTATAGCTTGCGGTGTATTACAATTACAGTCAAGAAGACAATGTTAATTCTAAAGAAGAACTGTGTAAGGAAAGGAACCGTGTCTTTTTGGATTGGGGGAGTAAGAATTAACGAGAGTTGTACTGGCCTGGGGCTTTACAGTGTTTATAGAATGAGCCGTAGCCTACCGAAGAACGGCGGAATTTTACACTGGGATATTTACGTTAAAGCTGTAGATACTGCTATAGGTAACAAAGTTACTTGAAGCTAATTTGAATTAAGTACATTTGCATTGTGTAGGTGTACCATGTACACGTGGTATACCTAATATAACATCAACCATTCGTGGCAAACACCTAGCAGGTGACATCGCGGAAATTGTTACACAACATACATAGGTAGGCATAAATTAATAAAGTAAAAGATGGTTACACATTCTGTCTAACGCTTGGAGCCACAACGCATTTGCCATTTTCCCCATCACACTCCAAACTTTACAGGATGTCCTGAAACATTACAAGCATGCATATACTATAACCAGATTTCCATACGGATCAGTTATGATACACGAAATGTACGACAAATTTACAAATTTGATGCCACTCTGTTGCCAAAATGCATTTCAATTTTCATATTAATTGAAATAATTATACGTGGATTAGTTTACTCTAAAATTTGTTTACAATATTACAGTTTACGATGCTAATAAATATAATGATACCAATTGTATTTAGCTGTTTTGGGTAGGCTATTATTATGTCTATTTACATGACGCATTTCTGGATGGAGTGAGGACTCCCCGAAGGAATCCTATTGATATGAATAGAAATGAATAGAAACTCCTGCAGAGTTAAGTTATTAAACACTGCGTATAACGAAACTATATATGTAAACCTATATGTTATTGCTGAAAAGTAATCAATAAGCGTGATGCCATTAACATTCACATATAATCCACGAGTTATATCTGCCGGGTGAAAATGAACTGAATGAGACTAATGTCGATTATCTTTCTGAATATATGTCGTTGGTTACATAAAATTACATTTATTATATTCGCACATATTATTATAGGCAGTAGTATATTACTAGGTCTACTATGAAATCTGTACCAAGGTGGCCGAACTGTATCTGTATTTTTTTCTATAATGACGCGTTATCCAGGTCTCGGAGTCCCAGCACACGCTCGCTCTTGAGTCTAGCTTTTCTGAGACTCTTCGCAGAGACTCACCCTCTTTTTTCACGTTACTTTTGTATCCCACACGGAAGCGGAAGCGCAGCTGTTTTCAGAAGTTGGCCCGACGTCGCCTATGGTGTGGAGTCGATCCTGCAAAGTCTCCTAAAAGCCTCCCGGATCTGTTTGTTAGCATGGTAAAAAATCACGTAAGTAAAGGGGAAAAAATCCACGGCGTCGTGCTGATGCGTGAGAGCGGGAATCGCTGCCGTGGAAATCGTGTTGTTTGCAAGTTGTCACATACTATTGCTTTTAAAAAAGTTGTGCAGCCGCTTTGCTTAACGTCATTGCTTGCAGTCCGGCGGTTGTGATTTCTTGCCTCGGTTGCGCGAGTTTCTGGTCTCGCGTTTGCTGTATCGTGACATGTCCGTTACAAAGTTAAGATGAAATAGTTTTCGAAGTGAAGGCTGCGATGCGTCATACGAAGAAGTCCGGTAGCGATAAAAACAGGGAACATTCGGGAAGCCGGAGATCAGGACGTACTCCTGCTTGGAGGGATATCCCAATCCAGTTTAAGGAAAGCGAAACCACGGCGAAGTGCATAAAGGCCAAATTAACGCCGTATTTCAACTTTGGCTGGTTAAGTAATTTTTGGGACATCAGTGAGTAAATTAATCACAGATCAACTGCAGTATTCCCAGTGTAAGTTTTAGGTTTTGTTAGTGAGATTCGGTGGGATTAAATCGTTTATTCTAAACTTTTTTTTGTCATTATAACTTAGTTTCGCCGTTTTAATTTACGTTACAACATTTCCCGAAGCCACCTGCATAGAAATGAATTATTTTCCCAAGGTGTTCCCTGAGTTTTCCATCAAAGCATAGCTCACATCTTTAGAGTTCCTGGCATTTCTCCTTCAGTATCGTTACTCCTTCATTATTAGTTTATTTTTGCTCATAATTCTGTCAGGTTGAAATGTGCTTTTGAACAGTAATAGTTCATAAGTGTTCAGCCAATGTGATTTTCTTGATTTAGTTTGCTGTGTTTGAGAAGTGAGTTTTGAAAATTTAGCGGAATGTCTTTTTTCCAGGTTTGTTTTTTTTTCTTTTTATTGTCCGTGGCTGCATGTTTAACAAATTGTTTGTCGTCCGGTAATATTGCATTCCTCAAGACCGATCTTGCCTTTGAGAGTAATTCATGCAGTAGATTCCTAAAATGGTATAAACACTACTATATATAGGAAAGTTACGGGACTTGTGCATTTCCGTGGCATAATGGCGCATGGGGACACTGCAGAAAATGTACAGGTTTTAGGCAGAGCATTTTAGTTGTACTGGATCACACCTTCCTGAAGAGCAGGTGCAATGGGTGTAAGACGACTCCCATTCGGAAGCGTAGAATACATAAACTTTTAATCTGCTTTACTAGTTTATGGGATGGTTTAGTCAGAAATGCGCGCATCAATGGCGGAATTACAATTTCGTTCCCATGTTTCTATGCGCTTCCAAAGGGATTGTGAAACTTTCTGTTTCTTATGAATTACTCGCAAAAAGTTTCATCTGGATTTACGAAGCTTTCGCGGCTGCGCGAAAAGTCCTAAACTATGGCGAGTTTGCGATTAGAAAGTCGCACGCGCCTTTATGGACCACGCGATGACGTCGTGCCGTGTCTTTTCACGCGGTAACGCACGATCACCATCTTAGTTGTTTGTCCAGCATTGCGCAAGAGGAGTGCTTACGTAACGAGCAGAGTGTCATAATGACAGATGAACCCTTACACGCGTACACGTTTTGTTGGCCAATCAATGCCATTTCCACGAACACAGCAGAAGCTGCATATCTGCAGGATAATATGATTGACTGGTGGCCACAAAAATTCAGTCCAGTGTGCCAGGTAATCCATTAGCTACAGAAATCGTTGAATGATTCATGTTAGTGTCAGCAGGGAAAAGAGATCCCTGGATTTTAGGGTGCTCAAAAGCTTTTCTTGGATTCTGCACGGTTCGTCTTTCAGTCTTATTCTGCAGATTTCTGTGGCAGTTCTACTTTAAAAAAACTGCAACTGAGGTGACTGGGACCAAAGGGAATCTAGTTTGACATATTTCCCACCGTCTCTCTCCATATGCAGATTTCGAGCTCAGGAGATGCACAGCCCTCACACCCATTGCAGGGTTTGCAGCCTGTTTCACGGGATAGGGCGCTCTAAAAACCACCATCAAGTCGTCCCTCGTTTAATGACCCGTGGTCAGCATGCATAATGTGCATCGCCTTAACATGCTGGAGGTGTGTGGCTCACAGAAGGTTACTGAGGTTCTTCTTTTGTGAGCTGGTCTGTTGAATGAGGAAATCTGACTTGACTAAATTAGTTCAGTCTTCATGTAAAGAAAAGTGACTTTTAAAGAAGTGTGTCCTTTTTAAATATGATTCATATTGCAGTCTGAATTCCGAGTGCTTAAGGAAATATGATCATAGTCGTCTTCTTCTGGAGGGGGGGTGGTTGTTTCACCGTAAAAAAAACGACACTTTTGTCCCTTTATTAAATACCCAGAACTGCAAGGCTTTAATTTATCTGTCACATTTAACATGGAAACATCTCGTAAAACAAAACGTGTGGCATAACACTGCTAAGTGAAATGAATGAAGTACTTAGTTGAGCAAGGAAGTACAGCTTTGAAGAGTCTTGTTCTTTTGTCACACGTTCACCGCAGTATTGGGTGAAGTCTGAATTTCCTCTGTAGCTTGCTGCATTCAGATTTGACACGAGTCAGCGTAATGTGGACCTTACCCAGGCTAATGATTTATTAACGTTTTTATGATAGCTGGTATGTGGTACACTCTGCCTTGTGCCTTTACATGTCTACTTAGGAACAGTAAAAAATGGCCATGTGTGTTTGTGTGTGTCCTATATATGTTGTGTTTTTTCCCCATCTATTTTTGGGTTGACAGTTTTTCTCTTACATGTAGAACAGTCCCAAAGTCTTGAACAAGAAAGGCACAAAATCTGCTTCAAAATAAGTAATTAATCTGAGATACGGCCCAAACATGTTCTTTGGAGTGACCTGGTTAGCAAGAATGTTATGGATATCACACCTACCTTTATATGTGTGTAGATATAATGTGTGTATGTGTGTGTATATATATATGCATACATATATATACATACATACATACATACATATACATACACAAAGGTTGGTATTTTTGGGTGTTTTTTTTTGTTGTTGCTGCTGCTGATTTAAGTCCATGGTAGTGCCGATTATTTTTACAATTTCTCCTTATCTTATTTATTCTGCCGCTTCAGTTTACTTTGCCTGTTTGACTTTTTAAAAGCCTCACTTGTCCTTGAAGCGCCGGAAATCCCCCACCCCCATCACCTTGATCTGTGACCCCCCCCTCCACTCTGATAAATGCAGCGCACTGAATACAAAATGTGCCGTGGTTCTGGAATACTAAAAGATGTAGGCGGATATTCAAATGGGAGCTGCTGGTGCCTTAATGAGGCAGTGAAGCACAGTGTTATCAGAACTGGAGCTATATACCTAAATGCAGAGATACCGAAGCATGCCTTCAGTCAGAACCCAGCCCTTGGTGCATAGTCACGCAGAAGTAGGCGTTGCTTTAAGGTAACGTGTGGCATAGGGAAGGGCTGGTTTCCTCGATGTTCTGGTACCAGTCCATCCACCACGTTCCTGGTAATTGCTGCCTGTGGTCTATGGGGCTGTCAGCTTGGCCCAGTGCTATCGCATTTTCTGTATGCGTGACTCATGTGCTTCTGAGTAAGAGTGTGACGTTGTGTGCTCCTTGTTGGCACTATGATCGGATTCTTGTGCCTCCGCGAGGGCTTCCGAGGTCCGGCACGGGGTAAGACATTGACTTGGGCGTGAAATTTTGCTGGGCGATACAGCCTAAAAGTAAAATCTCTGTTTTTTTTCCACAATAAATCCGATTTTCAGTTTTAATCGATTTTCCCCTCCCCTACTCAAAGTCAAACTACAGATGACAAATAAATGGTTCAAACAAGTTTTAACTTTTTTTTTTTTTAACTTTACGGTTAAAGTGTAATTTGACAAGCCAAAAAAGATTATTGTGAGATGGAAGTTCACACCATTGTAAACACTTTTAGAAACTTGTGAAAACTTAATGAATCCTGGATTTTCCGCAGTTTGTATGGGCATCGTGTCTTTTGCAATATACATTGCGACAACATCGCCTTCCACCGTGCCTCATTCTTATCATATGGCACACGGTTCGAAAATGCGTCGGGGACGGTTGGTTGCTTAACTTTGGATGTCGTGCTGGTGCTGTGGCTTTTTCATTTCGCTGGGAGCTGCACTTCTCCAACTCCGCTGTGCCTCTGCTTTAGGTGCTGGAATAAATTTGTTATGCTGCTTCCTTCGGTTTCAACAGTTTTTAAACAGACTTTGCAACAAGGACTTGTTTGGTCTGCGTCTGACAGCACAAAACCAAACCGATTCCATGTTACAGGTGTAGCGACACCTTTCTTTGGGTGAGCACGCTAATTTATCTGTGAAGGACGGTGCATTAGTTCTGCTTTTGGCGCTCACGTGTAAAATAGGTAATGAAATCAGTTTTCATAACACGCCGTCCTGAACTGAAAACTCAAATTAATCGATAAAATCGATGTTATCGCCCACCTTTAATTGACTTCCTGCCTGCCTGGGATTCTTGAGCCGTGGAGAAGGCTCCCAAAGAAAATATTGGATTGGACCTGCTGCTTCTTTATTAGTTTAGTTAAACTTTGAAAGTGGAAAAGAAATGGCCTCTTGCTTTGGTTGACTAGGAGCGTGTTCAAAAGTGCCTTTATTGTAAGCAGTGTGTCATACCACTTTAACACTAAGTCTGGCTCGCAAAGCGCTTAATTCCAAACTAAGTAAAGTTTAGTTTCATTTCCTGTCTTAGTATTAAACACTGGTGAGAAGGTCTTAGTACTGCTGCCTAGCACAGGAGCTTTAAAAAGTGGATCAAAAAGGTTTCCTCATTGTGATATTACAGTTTGTTCCTAATATGCGTAATGATGACATTCAGTGGTACAGTTAGGCTGGTATGAGTTTTAAGAATGAATGAATAGATTAATAGAACTGGTGGCCTTTTGCTGTCCAAAGGCAACTTGTTGACACGATTTAACAAAAGCCTGAGGTTATGCTTATGAGGTCGAAAAGGTCACGCATGCAAGAAAGTCTCTATCTTCCATAGTTTTTGTTGGTTCGACATGCTCATAGTTTAGATAAGGTCAGAGAAGGTGGATGGTGGCTAAGCCACACACACAGCGAGGGAACATTGCAAAGACACCGTCACCCCAATGCTCTGTCTCCTCGGTTCCACCTCGGTTCCCGGCATGGTCTTGTTCTAGCACAGGAGCACCCTGGAAATCCCATCCCCCTTTTGTTGGGGGGTGTGAAGAAGGCTGTGTTTTTCACATGGTTCCTGCTTGTATATTGCGCTCTGTTTACTGTGACCGGCGCTTTGTTATGGGTCAGCAGGTTAAGCTGGATGCTTTGGATGCTGAGGTGGAACTCGGTCCGTAAGACTTGGCAGGAAATGTGGGAACTGCAGTGGCCTGCTGCGGCGAATAAAGGGGGTCACAGGAAGAGCTGAGGGCCGGGGGCTTAAAAATAGACTTTCTGTTTAAAATGGGTTTTTCATTAATCTCTTGCTGCAGCATTTTGAGCTGTCAAGTTCTGTATTTTCTGTGCAGGTGCTTTCAAGTCTTCTTGAAGGGCTGGTTAGGGAGTGTGAGTAATACCCACAGTTCATACCAAATTATCATTTGCCTCACTTAGTTGTGCGTACACTGGACATTAGAAATGCTAAATGAGACTTCAGCCACTGTTTCCCATTCCGATACTCAGAGACCCACAGTCAGTCAATGTTTTTGTCCCTCTGAGCCTCCCTGCCAGAAAGTCCACATTTTTTCTCCCTGCTGGGAACAGGGGAGGGGGGGGGGGAGCAAAAATGTGGACTATCTGTGTGTCCCCAAGGATCAGCAGACCATAGGAATTGTACTGGCTTTTTGCCCCCATGCCAACCACTGGTGCCCTGGAAAGGCAGAAGACTGATCTGCTCAGAAAGTCAGGAAGCTGTTCCAGAAGGTCCTGGCACTCCCCTGTTTGCAGTCGTATTTGCATTACAGGGCAAGCCTCGCACGCCAGCAGTGACTCCGGCATGTGTTCAGACTTTATCACGGAAGTGAGCGTTGATCAGCGCACCCTTTCTGTGCGCTGCCTTCGCGGTCCCTCCCCTGCACAATCTCCTCGCCCGCCTGGGAACCATCCCCGAGTCTGCTTGGTTTAACCGAAGAGGATTGGCAGCAGCAGTCTGTCTACACATGGTTCTTGTTGTCTTTGGGTCCTAAACGCTGGTCACTCATCACTCATTAATTTATGGATGTCCAGGCCAAACCATGCCGGCATCAAGCTTGGGTTAGCGAGCCTCTGGGCCCGGGGAGCCATCCAGCATGTGGCTCTGGCATGGTGAATGCTCGGTGGGTCGCAGAGACAATAGCTTTGGCCTCTGTGGCGCCAGCTCCTTCCCATGCTGTTTAAGCCTTAATGGAGATTATTGGCTCCCCTGTTAGCACGCAGCTATCATGGCTCTCCCATATGGCTGGAGGTTGTGATGAATATGAAGCTTAGCAGATGGGGGCGATATTTCTATGCTTGTGCTCCTTGGAAAATGAGCACGTGCACAACTTTTGGCTGCCAGCATCTTATAGGATCACCCCCTTCTGTCTAGACACTTACTTTCTAGGAATCTTGCTATGAAGGCTTTGCATGAGGGTAGGATATTTTGTTTACAACCTGCATGCCATTGTCCTATTGTAATTTACATTTCTTTCGTGACACAGAAGGAGAAATGATTACGTCGACGTTTGTCTTGAGTTTGAAAGTTTATGAGAAACTAAAGAGCTAGAGTAGCTAAGAAGGCTATGCCTCAGTGCTGGTGATGGGAAGGTCACCATTTTGAGCCAAGCCTTGGCAGAATCGTTGCATATCATTCGCTGAACGCTAATGTTTCTGCTCTGTTTTTTTTTTTTTTTTTGCGTACTCAGCGGGTGAGAGTGCAGTGACTTCCACCTGCTGTGACGTCATGTGCAAACACTTTGGGGTACGCGGAGCGTAAGAACGTCAGATAAGAGGATGATGATCTGGAAGTATCTTACATTAGTAGCACGGTGATTTGCAAGCCTTTGTAAAGACATACTTTTGAGACGTGGGAATAGCGTTTAGTGGAAGATTCCACAAAACAAAGTGCGTGCAATTGAGAGGCAACACGGGTAATATGTAAGAATCAACGGATGGTGTGGGAGTGGCTAGTTTGGGCCGTTTTGTGATCTCGTTGCAGCTTGTAGTTCACGAGCGGCTGATATCGCAACAATGTGTAAATGACACTGTTACTAGTGGGATGAATTTTGGGGCAAGTCTAATTAAACTATTTTTTTCATCTGTATTTGCTTAATTTAAATGTGGATCGGCCCATCCCTACTGTGAAGCCCAAGCTTGCATGGAGGGCAAGATGGGGCAAAAGCGAAAAAGTAATTTTCCCCATGGGGATTCATGAAGCTGTGCTACTAATAAAAAAAACCTGTTCTGCAAAACGACTGGAAGAACACAAGAGACAATAAACAGGAGCCATGAAAGTTTATTTGAAGTTAAAGCAGCATAGCGTTTCACATGTGGGGATTTGTAAAACGTCAAGGCTGATTGCAGTAAAAAAAGACACTTCTGCGTATTGTCCAGCTCTAATTGTGTAGCTGAAAGTCTCAAATGCAGAAGTGATGTTTTAGGCATGAGAATCAGTTCTACTGTTTATTTCTAGACAAAATTGTGGTACCATCTTCTCTGTGAATATTTTGGCTTTTCCGTGCCGTCTCTGCACAGTGCTTACTTTATAAGTAGCCAGCAGTTCAGACTAATTCATCTGGACTTCAGAGATTAGGCATTTGTGCTGATAAATCCATCATACTTTATGGAATATCCATTTTTTTCTGTAAAATTCTAACACAAAACAGGAAATGACTTTGTAACAGCAAGTAATCTTTGCCCTAAACAGACATTTCCTGTTCTGCTTGTTTTCTAACTTTTCTCATGTTGTCAGTCCTTGCCATAGTTCTCGAGTGGCTTTCGTCGCCCCGGAAAACCACTCCCGCTCGTTCTGCTCCTTTGGGAGCGGTGAGAGCTGCCTGCTGTGTTTCTGAGCGCATGTTTTGCGTAACAGGGGATATCTCTCCCATTCTTCTGCTCCGTTCCTCAGCATTCCTGCATCTGCTGTCCGCTTTAGCCAGCAGTTTGTGAATTCTGAGCGCTTGACATGTAAGCTGGAGTTGATCCGCTCCCCGTGCATTGGTGTAACGTGATACGGTTGTTGTATGTCTGGAGCCGTGGTTGGCTCTATTGATTGAAGCGTTCCTGCTTCTGTTTAGAGTTTGGCTTCGCCTTCTCTGCAACTTAAGACAGTTATTTTTACAGCAGTTGTGGGCCATCTAAGGTCGGCCATTAATTCGAGACCCCTCTCCTTTCGTCCTCGTCGTAAGCGAGCGCTGTTATGACTGCTGTTACTCGTGATGTAAACCAGTCACTGAGCAGAAGTGTTGGACAGGTACCAGCCATGTGACACTGTTCCCCCCCCCCCCCCCAGGTGAATTTCACTCATCCTAGCAGTCGGCATGGAGAGAGAGTATAGCCAGAACGACTGCACACACTCCTGGAAGGACGCTACCATCAAGAGGAGGGCCTGGGCACGGAGCCGAGAGTCCTGGCAGGCCCCAGAGTGTCAGGAGAGGGACGCGGAGCGGGAGCCTCATGCGGAGCCTATGGAGGAGAAGCCCTCCATCGCTGAAGACCCAGGTACCCTTCCTGGCTTTTTGCTGCTGAGAGTGGTGGGTGTCAGGAACTCTAGAGCAGTGTCTCTGAAACCTGGGAGTTGGGAGGGAGCAAAAACGTGGACCGTCTGGAGGTTCCTGAAGACTGGTTTCAGAAACACTGCTCTACTGGGATGGGACTTTGCTTGGGTCTCATTTGGAGTGACATATCAGAGGAAGTAAGTGTGGAATAGTGGGTTTGGCTAATGAACACTCTCTACAAATCATGACACTCTTGGACAGGGTTCATATGCTCTGTAACGGCAGAGTCCTTTTCGCTTTTGAGAAGACCATATGTTTTAAGATACACATTCCTTGGGTACTTTGCTGAAATATGTAATTCCATTTTTGTAGGACGCGTACCGAGCAAGATCGCAAGTTGGCTGAATGAATGCAGGTATGCAGAGTGTGATCTGCGCTCCCTGATGCATTCCCAGGAAGTCTGAATGGGGACTCGGGAAGCTGTCCGGAGACCCACGCTGGGTCCGCGCTCACTCTCCCCGAGACGGCGCCTTGCGGCCTCGGCGGTCCGCACGCGGAGAACTGGCAAGCGAGTCCGGCAGCCGGGCTTTGTGGTGCTGGAACTCTGCCAGTCCTCCACAGCCATTATTTGCAGTGACTACCAGTGTTTTTCAATTAGTGTTGCTATTGTTCCTGTACTCAGAAGAGGGGGCCTGCCTTTACCCCCTTTCCAAGCCAGGAACACAGATTTTGGCACCCTGTTTGGTTCCTTCTTAAACCGAAGCTTAATGCTTTCCTTAGAAGTAGTAACAGGAAACAAAAAAAATGTGACAGGTTCAGCAAAGGTTGTTTTTTTTTTTTTTTGTCTGTTTAATTTGTTACGCAAGTTTTGTTTAGTGCAGAACATTTCGTGGAAGTTACTGGTGTTTGTCCAGTTCTTAGCCTTGTTCCTGACAAAGAGGCACTCAGGTGACTTTACTATCTGAAAGTCAAATGGTAAAGAAGTTTGTCATGCAAACAGGTCACACTGTATGGCAGGCTGGCATTTGCGCTATAGGTGACCCTTAACGTGTGATGATGTCAGATGTACATTAATTCCCGATCTGCAGGGTCGAGTCCCCCAGGCTCTCTACAGAGTAACAGAGGTCGTGTGTATTTCTCTTAGGATGTGACAACGCATATCTAAAGTGGTTCATAAATTTTACATTCTGACATGTCTCTTCCATACTGTAGGACACCTCAGGGAGCCTCTCTGGATGAACAGGGGTTGCCAACCAGGGGTAAGCATAGCCAGCAAATACAAATACACAGGGTTGAATAACTGAACGCTACCAAGAGTTAATCACGCCGCACTTGTGGGTGTGGGCTCTACTGGGACTGGCTCCCCTTTCATTAGAACTCCCGCCAGGATGATGACCTCAGACTGGTACTTGGGGCCGCGCTTGTGCACGTAGGAGTTCCTGTCTGCACAGTGAACTCTGGCGCAACACACCCCATTGTACCTTGCAATTTCTGCACAGCATGTAGCTGCATGCCACTGCAATTTTTAGGAACTGATGCCGTGGCGGCCAGACTGATGGCTTCCCTTGGAGGGCCTGCGATCTCATTTTCTTATCTTTTCACTGGCAGGAGTGACTGAGTCACAATCAAAGCATTTATTTGAAGTCTCTCTACCTATTCAGAGTGAGGAATTGTTCTCAGTTAGGTTCATTTTTTCCAGTCGTTCTTTTTGGGTTGTAGTCTAGTCGCTGACCTGTTAGATACTGGAAAGTATTTGGCAAGCAAGGGCATAGAACTAGATATGTCGCTACCGGCCATGTCTGTACCATTATTGGCGGAGTACCGTGTGTTTTTAGGGGTTTTCAGGGGGTTCAGGGCTGGTTTGATCCCTACCAATTAGAGGTGGGCGCTAAATCGATTTTATCAATTAATTCTAATTTACAGTTCTGGGCAATGTGTTTTTATGAAAATCGATTTTATTACTGTACTTATTTTACACGCAAGCGCCAAAAGCAGAACTAATGCGACGCACCGTTCTTCACGGGTAAGTTAGCGTGACACCCAAACACTGTAGCGGATTTACAAACAACATGGCAATTAAATGGTTCGGTTTTGTGCCATCGGACACAGACCAAACAAGTCCTCATTGCAAAGTCTGTTTAAAAACTTGCAACCAAAGGAAGCACCACGACAAATTTATTCCAGCACCTAAAGCAGAGGCACACAGCGGAGTGGGAGAAGTGCAGCTCCCAGCAAAATGTTTTTAAAAGTATTTACAATAGCGTGGTCTGCCATCTCACAAGCATTTTTTATGGCTTGCACTTTAAAGTAAAAAAAATTAAATAAAGTGCGAACTTGTTTTGAACCGTTTATTTGTCATCTATAGTTTGATTTTGAGTAGGGGATTTGGGAAATCGATTAAAATCAAAAATCGGATTTATTGTGAGAAAAGTATCGAACAGCTCTACTACCAGTGTTGAAACTAACCCCACGCCCTTGCTGGCAAGCCACATTTCATCAGAAGTTTCTTTCTTGGCTTATACGTTCATAGGTATTTTTGAACACCAGTTCAGATTAGGAGCAATGTTACTGTTTCTTTTCACGTTTGTTCTGTAGGAACTTTTGAGAGGTTTTCTGAATTCTGTTTTCCAGCCAATTATGGATGCACGTAATCGAAAGACTTATTGGCACTATATGGCCCTTGGGCAAAGCCCTTTACCCCAATTGCTCCAAGGACTGGGTGACTCTAATTCATCCTCTACACTGGTTTGATGAGGTGGGCTCCTGGGATGCTTTCCAGCTGTCCTGAATGAGGGCCCATTTCTATGCCGAGCACTCTTAGGTAGCTGTTCCTTCACTTTCTGGTTAAATTTCTCCAGATCACTCTCCTTTGTAGGTGGCTTGATGTATATTGTACTGGTATATTTTAAACAAAGGTAACCAGTTTAATGTAAGTGCTGAATGTCTGTGTGGTAGGAACTCTGAAGAATGGATGCAGCTTCGAAGACGACTTGTCCCTAGGAGCCGAAGGTGAGCATCTGGCCTGGCAGAGCCTCTAGCTGGTGCCGCCTTGCGTCATCGTCTTCTAGCCAGAGCCAGCTAGGTAGTGGCTGGTGTCACACTATTAGTTCTTACATTTAGTGTGGTCTTTTTAGGACGTGACAGTTATCGCTCTTGGTGCTTTTAGTCTCCTGTGAACTGTATGGACATACGATCTTCTTTCTGGCCAACTTGCTGATTTGGATGCTGTTGCAACCCTGTATCCTGGGCTATTCATAGGCCACAAAGGCATGGGGTAATACAACCCTCCCCCTGAATGAGTGGAGACCTGAACGCCTCCCATGTTCAAGCCCTTGGGCAAGTTATGCCATTGCATAAGGGTGTGATTCTTCATCACCCTGTACAGCTGTAAAGGTGCGATCATGCAGACCAGTACCCCCCCTCAACCCCTCCGCAAGTTTCCTTTGTACTCCCTTCGTACGTGATAGCTAAGCCCGCAGATACACCTCCCAGGAAGCTCCAACAGGCCTGCTCAGTCGTCTCAGCACCCAGACCTGTTGTTCCTAAATGAGCAGTTGAATATGGAAAGCCACCGTAACTGGTTGGGCTAGTGCCATTTTCAAGGCAACCTGTTGGCTCCTCTCTCCTTCCTTTAAGAGCATTTTGGAACATCTTCCCCGTAGGCAGTTCACATTCTTGAGAGATCCAGGGTTCAGATCTTTGGGATGATGAAGTCAGTCTTTCCTGATGGTCTGTTGCATGAATATGACTAGGCCAGGTGTTAAAATTGTGTATACAAACAGATCTTTTTAGCAGGATTCTTTCCTCGTGATCTAACCCTTCTTGTCTTCTCCTCAGCAAACCTTCTCCAGCATAGCGGAACTAAAGGCGAGTTGTCATGGTAAGTTGACCTCCTGGCGAACCTACCAGTACCCTTCATACCCCACCCCCATCTTCTTCACCCTTCCTCACAACCCTTGGCTTTCCCCAGTAACTTTGATGTGGCCAAAGAACGGAAGAGCTCCTTCCTGCAACGGGGCCTGAGCATCACTTCCTCTGGCTCTGGGAGGAGCAGTGCCACTGTATCCAGGTGAACTTCTCATACCCCTCGGCAAATAGGCTAGGATCTTCTTGATTTCCATGAATTTTTCAGGTAAAGAAAGCTCAGTAGTTATCATGAAAATCTTGGAAGCCTTGATTCAGTCCTCCTGGTGAATGAAACCTCATCTGCAGTGTACCAAAATGGTTTCTCAACATATTAGTTCTCCTGTCCTCATTGTCACCCCACTTCCTCGATTTCCCCTCACCCTATTATATTATATTTTTCAGTGTCTCTGAGTTGCTTGATTTGTACGAAGAGGACCCAGAAGAAACCCTGTACAACCTGGGATTTGGAACTGAAGAGCCAGACATCTCCACCAAAATCCCGTCCCGGTTCTTCAATGTATCATCCTCAGCTCGGGGCATCGACATCAAGGTCTACCTGGCGGCCCAGCTCCAGCGCATGGAGCTGGAGAATCCCAACTCTGCCCTTACAAGTACGTCCCAAGAGTGTATAAGGTCACACAGTGGTCTTTGCAGATACAGGCTTACATGCAAACTTTGGAAAGAGGCAGCATGAAAGTTGTAATATTACACCCAGAGGAAGTAAGTTGTATTTGAGAAGATACACTTTTGGTCTGGTCTTGTTTTGTAGCATAATGGGAAATTTAAAGTCTGCATCCTTGGCCTTACACCATGCATTTTTTAGCTAAAGGGTAGCTGTGGAACAAGCAAGTTCACTTCAGAATAAGTGAAAGGAGTCTCACAAGGAGGCCTTTGTTCCCCTGCCCCCATCGGATGAGCCATCAAGAAGGGTCGCGGGCCGCAAGTTGGTTTCCAAGCATACGTTGGCCTCGGCTGGTGGCCCGGATGGCAGCGAGGCTTCTGTTTTGGTTTTTTGAGAAAAACGCTATGGCTGTGCTGGGCGAGACCGAGGTGGCAAGCGGGCACATGTCGGTGAGCGGGGGTGGAGTGGAACGTTTTCGGAAGGAATGTAGCCGAACAGCTGTGTTTACGGTGGGATGGCACACGCGATATATCTCACCAGTCTGTCGAACCAGTCCCCACCATACTTCCTTAGGTATGCAGGTCTGTTCAGCCTCACTTCTCTGGGCTTTGTAAGGCTCCTCCACTGTCACCCGAGACCTGTTTCTGATCATCTCCGTAGCCCACCCCCATCTGAGCAGGGTGGCCTAATTGGACATCTTGCAGACCTCCATGGCTTCATAAGACTATATACAGGACCACTTATGTAAACAGGCTGTTAGAAAGCATGCCTGGTGCATTAGTGTACAATTTGGGGCCATCATGTTCTTCATACCCTGGGCATTAGTCCACGAGGTTTCCTAAGCCTGCTTGGTCAAAACAGCACTGAGTCTCTCTTTCTGTCCCGTCCATAATGTTTTTTATTGTAGACAGAAGTTTTGTTGTCTTAAGTAGATCAGAAAGACAACGTTGCTGAGATTATATCTTGTTTTTCAGTGTACATGTTTGTGTTTGCTCATGGATCACGAGGTTAAATTCCATTAAAACCCACAATCCCCACATCCTGAAGATAGGGCAATGCAAGTCTCATTTGCTGCTCTGACTGATATCAGCGTCGACCAGAATATGGACCCAGCCAGAAGTTGTACAGAAAGAACAGGAGCGTCCAGTTCTCCTGATAGCTTGACTGCTATTTCTGGTGATGAGTTAATAGGACTTGCCTCTTTTTCCCCCAATGCAGGTCGTTTTCGTCAGATCGAGGTGCTGACTACTGTGGCCAATGCATTCAACTCCCTCTACTCCCAAGTGTCGGGCCAGCCAGTGCAGATGATCGGCAGCAGTGAGGCAGAGCCTGCTGATGTCTCTACTGAGAAGAAGAGCAGCCAGGCCAGGAATGTT
Source organism: Cyphomyrus plagiostoma (assembly GCA_019775915.2). NCBI lineage: Eukaryota > Metazoa > Chordata > Actinopteri > Osteoglossiformes > Mormyridae > Cyphomyrus > Cyphomyrus plagiostoma. The sequence continues at coordinate 9,446,305 of JABFEA020000038.1, forward strand.
GCCAAGATTATAAAGAAGACCCTCACCAAGCACAACCTTCTGAACCTGGGATTGGGTGACTTGGCCCTCACATCCTCTGAACAAGGTGATAAGGGAGACGTGTCTCATGCTGAGGCAGAGGAGAAGAACGAGCTGAAGCAATCAAAAGCTTTCAGGAGGAAAGAGTCCCCTTGGTTGGCCACGGTGGCCGAGGAGACGAATGTGGGCACAGTTCGGAGTGACGGCAACCTTGCAAACGGTGACTTGGAGTCCAAAGAGACGCATCTCACTCCGCAGGGAAGTTTGAGCCGGGAGGACACCCTGTGGAGAGAAGAAGCAAAAGCATCAGCGACCGCCATCCCAGACAAGGAACCTTCTGGCCAGCGGATCAACCCCCTCGTCGCCCATCTCCTCATGCAGCCGAAGGACTCGTTCGAGATGGAGGAGGTAGTGTCTCCACCATCCCCACCATATTACAGTCTAGTGGCCATCTTGGCCTTGTGTGACATCAGTTGACACTCACTGACACGGTACTGTGTGACCTCACACAATTGCTATTTCCCATGCTGGTCTTTCCTTTTTTCCACCAAAATGTTTGTCTTGGGAAAGACGATCTGGTATAAATTTAGACAGAAATCTAAAAATAGGCTGAATAATTGCTCTGAGGGATCTATGTTTTTTTTCCCTGTCATTAGCTGTTCTTTGTATTGTTCAACAGTTCAGTCGCTTCCTTTCTGCTTCTGATTTAAGGTACAAAGTATTGAAGGAGACCCCTCTTCTGGGACACATCGGATTGGCATTGGTGAGTGTAACAGACAAAGGATGGCATTTAGTGTATTAAGAAACTTGGTGTTACAAAATGGTCTTTTAATGTCAACTCACTTGGGATGCTTCAAATGTCCTTTATTGCTATTTGTTTAAGATCAAGAAAATTCAAAATTACAAACATCACTGTAGGCTTGCAAATGTTTTTCACAGCTTGACGCAACGGTTAGGAAGCTGTAGCACTCTGATGCATAGAGGTCATGTGTTTGTCTAATAGAATTATTCTGGGCTCTTCTGTTTCAACGCACAGTTTGCAAGAATATTGTAGCCCTACAAACACTGATTAATTGAGCATGACATAAGAAGGCAGAGGCCTTGGTTATCTGAAGTGGGGATCAGTCCGGCGGGCTGTGCAGATGGCACCCCTGTCCATGAAGGGAAGCCCCCTAGGTGGGGGAGACGGGGCAGGGCGGCTGCTGTGAACCGTATGCATTATATAATAAATTAATCAGACTCGCCCTCTGCTGGTGTGAAACCAGTGTGTCAGCACTGAAATGTTGTGCTAGTCACCAGTGTTCTTGTATCATTGGCATTGTAATCAGTTAGCCCCCCCCCAACAGAGCACCCGCTGAGGATGGCCAGCCAGCAATCAGACAGCAGCGGCTTTGCAGATGACCCCTCCCCAGATGGCAGCACTAGCTTTCTAAAGGTGAGAGGTACTGCCCCCTGTGGGTGAGGAGGTGTCCTGTAGGACCCATCACAAACCTGCTGACATGCACATTCTCACTCATTGATATGGCTTCTGAGAGTCCGGACCTCTCCCAGAGATACGGGCTCAGTAGCAGAAAGTATCTTCCCTTTTAGTCTAGTCGCACCACTGAATCCAGTTCTCACATTGAATGCTCCAATAGTTTTGCTTTTAAATCTAGTTTTAATATACAGGTTTGTAACTTGTAAGGTTTTAGTTTGAATGCCGAGAGGTAGTTTGTTCTTACGGTTTAATATGCATATATGTGAGTGAAGCTCCTTTAAAAGAGATGATAATTTGCATGTTACTGGTTTCAAATTTTGACTTGTAACTAATACACTTCTCATTCAATCAAGCTACTGACACCATAGTATACATTTCAAGCCTGGGAGGCTGCCAGCTCTACAAAGAACTGAGGGAAATCCTGCCTTTGTCATTTAGAGACATAGGTAGGCAGCTTGGCACGGAGGGTTGTGACATTACATTCAACACATTTCTGTAATCTGTCGTGGTTCTGTGCAGGTTCAGGAGAGCTCAGACAGCTGTGACAGCGAGAACACTGTTATGTCGAGTTCTATTGAGCACAGTATTCCTCTGGATCACCCGGTCTTTGAGAAGCTCTTGGAGGGCTCAGAGCTGTTGACAGTTGTGACTGGTGCGGACTCTAGTAACATGGGAAAGCGGAATGAGGCTGGAGGTGGAGAGGAAGTACCCAGTGGTTTCCCCCTGCTATCTAAACCTACCGCTGAGAATGGGCCTACTGCTGAGCCAACTGGTGTGTCCACCGCTGAGACTGGGCTTTCCACTGAGCCAATCAGTGCGTCGACTGCTGAGATTGGGACTACTGCTGAGTCCACCTATGAACCTACAAGAGAGCTTATCAGTATGGCTACTGCTGAGCCAACTGGTGTACCTACTGGTGTTGAGAGAGGCTTGGCAGAAGACCCAACTGGTATTCTTACCCCTGAGTTTGTTGGTGTGCCTAATGCTGAATATGTGCCTCCTGCTGAACCTGGTTCTTCAATTGGACCCGTCTCTGCTACTGAACACCGCTCCTCGGTTGCAGATTCCATGGTGGATGGTCCCTCGCCTTTGGCCCATGGAGAACCCCATAAGAAGGCCTCTTCCGTGTACAAGGCCACGTTGACAACAGGGGGAAGGCTGGCCACCCAGCAGAGGTTCCCCCTGAGGAGGTCCCGCTCCTTGCCCACCTCCCTGCTCAGCCCAGCTTGCGTGGTCTCCACCATCAAGATTCAAATTCAACCTGGGGGTTTGAAACGGTGTACCCCTCCTACCTTTTCATACCGCTATACACCCGAGGAGGAGTACGAAGAGGAGGAGGAGGAGGAGGCGGAGGCAGGGCCTGTCAGGGACGGAGGGGATATGAAGTGGGAGACGACATCCTCAGCCTCCATGGTAAACTTCCCTCCTAATGCCAGGCCTCAGGAGATGGACGAGCACCTTGGCAGGATGCCATCCCACCTGCCTCGAATGTCCCCCCACCTGAGGGGCTCCTCCAGCTCCCTGCACAGCATCCCGCCCGATTGGCCTCAGCGGCCCCTGGCCGATCACTCACAGCTCTGGAGCGCCTGCAGCGTGCCCAACCTCCCCCGAACCTGCAGCCCCTACGGCTGGTCCCACGGCTGTTATACTGCCCCCAGTGTCGTCTCCTGCAGCAACCTCTACAGAGGTGATGACCTCCATGGAAGTCACAGTGGCATCCCTCGCTACAGGTCCCACAGTTCCCTACACAATGATTACCACAGAGCCCACTATGGCTTGCCTCACAGTGTTCCTTTTTATGACCATTTCAACTCACCCGGCTCCGCCCACTGCTGCCATCCCTTCCCCGATGGCCACATGGCCACGCCCCCCATGCCAAGCCACACCCCCTCCAGCACCGAGATGCAGCTGCGACGGGTTCTGCATGACATCAGGAGCACGGTGCGGAACCTGGACCAGGTATGAGGCTGACACTACAGCAGTAGGAGTTTCCCTGTCTGGCAGTATTCGCTGGTGTTCCTGCACCTGCATTTGTTTATTAGCTGACCTCAAAAGCCAACAGATACAGATCTGACATGCTGATTCTTCTCGGAAGTCATCCATTAATAGTTTCGTCATTAGAAATTTTTTTTTCCCCGCCCTGATTTGCATTCCTCTGCTCGTACTGGCACAATTTTTTTGTAAGCAAATGGTTCTTCATGTCTTACTTGAACATGAAGAAGCAGTGACATGATCAGATGATTCCACCCAGGCCATATCATTGTCCTGCACTCCTATGATTCCAGCACTGTCCCCCCCCCTCCCCCAAGGAAGGCTATGGACACTTCCAGTTCCTGTATGTCTGTATGTTCTGATTTAAGTCCACCGCCCATCTACCACCGCAAGCCCTGAGGGTTTAGAGTCCTTATGTAAGCCCATCTGTTGATAGCTGTGCCTATTTCATCTCTGCAAATATCTCTGTGCAGTGCTCACTGCCGTCCCGCAACAGCATGCCCTCTCCCGCCCCTGGCACCCAGATGCCCGCTCCCCTGCTCTGTGAGGTGGGTTCCTTCACCTGATTCACTTAGGGAAGCTTCATGATGGGGTGTGGTCATCATCGATCGGGGCCGGAGCTCTGAATTTGTCTCCTGTCCCGTTCCTATTGCCTCTGCAGAACACCCTCCAAGAAATGCAGGGAATCCGGAGGAGCCTTAATACCTACCGTGCTCAGATGATGAACCTTGAACTCGCCTTGGTGCGACAGCAATGCTCTGTCTACCAGGACTTGAGCGAGGAAGAGAGGTGGGTCTGGCTCCTTCTGTTATCTGTCCCCTGTTTCTGAAAGGATTATGACATTGAGCTTGATGTGCACTTCACACAGCATTTTCAAGGACCGGTTTAGGGGAAGTATGTGGCTCAGTGGGTTAGGCTGATGTGCCTGTGATCTGAAGGTCACTGGTTCAAAACCCTCGAGCAGCAGAATGATTTCTGTGTTGGGCCATTGAGTAAAGGCCTTTAACCCCAAGTCCTCTGTCGTCTACCAAAGCTCAACAAGCGAAGTAGGGTCAGGTGACCTAGATCTTGCAGTACTGGTATCCAGCTGGTTTTCTGTCCTACCTGATCAGTTACTATCAGGTAGCCTGAGGCCAGGTGTGGTTCATCAGAGACCGCCACTCCAGGATCTGGGTTGCCTAACCCTGAAGTAAATCGTAGTGCTAACAACACACAGGTCGTGGGTTCAAATCCCATAGTAGAATGTAGGTTGTTTGTTTAGGCAGTACGGGAAGCTTGTCGCCTCTGAGCGAATGACGGAGTCGACGATATACGGGAAGCCCTGACTACCTTGTCAAACCAAATCCCACTGGATTGGTTGACCCGAGTTTTGGTTTCCCCCTCACGACTGTACAGTCTGCAGTGTAACACAGGGACCCTATGCAAATGCGTGGTTTGAGTGTGGGAGACACTGCTGCTGAATGTCCTCGGTGTTTTGCGTTTCGTTCTTCGTGTCTCCCTCAGGTCTGTGCCTCACATTGCAGACAAACTCTATCCTTGCTTTCAGGCAGGAGGAAATACAGCTGCAGCAGCTGCGCAGCGCAGTCCGTCAGGAGCTGCAGGAGCTAGAGCTGCAGCTGGAGGATCGTCTGCTCTCCCTGGAAGAGCAGCTGCGTTGCTCTGACATCATGGGCCTCTACCGCCACCCAATGGTCAGTTTGTGCAATTGCACACAAACTGAACTCGTTTTATGGTGGTTTATCATAAGCTTTGAGTCTATATAACACAAATCTGAATACTGAACAGCTTTAATTAAAATTGTGACAAATTACCAGTGCTGCCATACTTGTACATTATAATGTTTGTCGTGCTTCTTCGTGGATCTGAAGCAGCAGCCTCTCCTGTTTCCATGTTTCTGTTTGACACTAAGAATAGCAAACACAGATTAACACAATGTGTACTTCAGCACATATAGAACATACTAAGTTAAACATACTCCACTAGAATGACTGGGGATGTTCATAGTTACTTCATTGCCACTTGCATACACTATCACTGTCCGGGAGTAGCGTCTATTAGCGTGAGCTATAGCTAACGCCAGCCACAAAGTTGAACGAATGAGCCGTGGATGTAAAACAAGGCAAGCATCTTAAAGCCTTTCTCTAATTTACTCGTTGGTACTTTGGAGAAGGATTTACAAAAGTGATGTATATCGTTGATCATACGTTTCGGCAAGTCCCGTAAAATGCATGTATAAACCAATGCCATTTTTCACAGACCGGAAATGAGCGAGTCACGTTTCCATGAACGCGGAAGCTGACAGGCAAAGAGCCCACTGACACGAGAGTTCACGCCTCATTACTAGTGATATGTCGTTCGCGAACGAGACCGCTCTTTGAGCCGACTATTTTTAGTGAACGACGGGAGCCTGCTCCTGTTCAAGAGCCGTTTTATTAATGTTTATGAAATTGTCTGGGTTTTTGAGCTGCCTCAACATTAAGGACGGCAGTGGCTGGAACACATTGTCTTACGAAAAATCCCGCCCACAAGACGGCATCTTATTTTTAACAAATGGGGTCATGCTAATCAGCATCAGGTTAAAGGAAGAGAGGGGCGGGTTTGTAAAAAAGCCGTTTAGGAGCCGAAAGAGCCGTCTCTTCTTGGAGAGCCGAGCCGAATGAGCTGGTTTGCTAAAAAGCGCCGATATTCCGATTTGGTAGAGAGAGACACGAGGAAAACAAACGAGCCTGCAAATGGAAAGTGTCGCTGCCGGAAAAATTATCGACCTCATTTTAATTATTGTGCAATTAATTGATTTATCACTTATTGTGACAGGCCTATATAGGATATGCGAAAAGAAACAAAGTACCTGTAACTCCTATTTGTACGATTAACAAATAAAGCCTCGTTTCAGTTTAGTTATTATGTTTTCATTTGCATTTCAGGGTCACAGGATGGGCAGCTTGTCGAGCATCTCTTCCCAGACAGTAACCGGCGTGGTGAGTGTAAGGAACACAGGCCACTTCAGGAATCCATCCAGTACTTCCTGCTTACATTAGGCCCTCCGTATCCGCAGGGGTCAGAGGTCACAAGGGAGCAGCTCAGCTACAGGGGCCGGCACGGCGTCACCCGCTCCAACGCCTCCAGCCGCTCCACTAGCCCGTGCCAATCCGCCCCATCCGGTGGCCCCGCCTGGGAACCCCATTCCCAGTCTCCTGTGTCTTCCAGCCCACCACGGGAGAGGGTGTACCGGGCTTCTGTCTGCCTCACCCCCACCCCTCCGCCCCGGCCGGGCATCCCCTCCTTGGATGCCAAGCACCCAGATCAAGCCGACCCCGGGCCAACGCAGGCCCCTGCTGGGGAAGGAGGTGGAGCGGAAGCTCCAAACAGCCCCCAGCTACAACAGCTCCTGCAGCAGGTGAGGGGGGGGGATGATGGGCCCGTCTGCAGTGGATGTAACTCTCTCTGGCCATAAATCTTTTGCTGGATGGTGTCCCAAAGGCCTAAGACGACATACAATTTTCCATGCTTATTCTGAACGTGCCCCCACCCCCCCCAGGTCAGAGAAAGCATAGCTGAGGAGGTCCGACAGCAGATTCTGACTGAGCTGCTGGCTGCTGTGTCGCCGAGGAGGTAGCCCCTGGCAACAAGGGAGCTGGTATTGTAAGCGATCTCAATTTGCATGGTTTGCGTGTCTTAGAGAGTGAGAGAGAGAGAACTAATCATTCCTATGCTTGCTTTCTTCTCGTCATGGTGTCATGCGTTTTGGGACCACTGCCATGCAGGAGCTGCAGTGTCTCTGTAGAGGCAGAGGGTACAGTGTGGGGGGGTTGGGGGGGGGGTGTTTACATCGCATCCTTTATCAGCACCTGGGAACACAAGGCCCTCTTCACCCTTCAGCTTTACACAGAGCAGTGTTTTTCAGGGTTTTTTTTTCTGGAATTTATTATTGTGGGGAACATTAGAGGGGCTGTAATTTATGCAGAGGGGCCGGCCTTGTCATTAGCCAATAATAAGCTTTGAATCAGTGAGTGTCCTGTGCACTCTGGGGGCCAATCAGTTTTCCAGCTGGAGCCAGTGGCCCCACCGCAGTGATGTGCCCCTGTTGCTTTGGTCTGTGGTCAAATACCCCCAGCATTGCTGAGGTGCCGCTAAAAATGTGCTCAGCCTGTCCTGCTTCTGGGCTTGACGGAGACTCCCGTGCTTCCCCCTGCAGGTGGAGATGGGAAATGCCCCAGAAGAGCGGATCGCTCAGAACACTGGTAGAGAAACACTGAGAGCGTCTGGCCGCCCCACACGGTTCGGGTGGCTGCATCCACGTTTCCAAGGAGACACTAATGCTACTGTGTGCTCAGCTACTTAAAAGGGCCCCGATCCAGTGCTGACCCCACTTTTTGTAATACAGGCGTTCAGGCAGATGTGCCGTAAAGCAAGTGCTTTGGGTTAAGATGTAGGTTGGTTCAAGAACTTCGACCATGTGGCTAGGTCACCATAATCGCACTTTCTCTCGCCTCGCAAACACATCTGCTGCTATCCGGGTTCTATCCTTGCTGCCCGCCTGCAAACCTTACGGTCTCGTAAAACCACGTTAAATCACACACCTTTCACCTGAAGTATGTGTATGGGCAGTAATATCGCTAAAATGTTTGTATAATAAATGTACGTGGGACTGAGATATGATGGCAGTCAGATAATGCAGGTACTGAACTTTGTTGATCTGTGTTAGGAGTGAGGAAGAGGCTCTTCTCTAGCTCGCCTTCCTGGTAACGGGCAGCCTGTATTTGCCTAATGGGTTAGTTGTCTGTAACACGTGCTTTGTATGTGTATGAATATGTTTTTGTGTTTGTGGGGACGCCATCATACGAGGGTTAGGGTAACCTGCTCTCCGCATGTAAAAAAAAAAAAAAACACGTTTCCACTGATTTTCTACTTTCAAATTCTAATACTAATGACTTTATAAATTAAATGTCAGTGGGGGTAACGTTCACGAGAATGTTTGTTTACCTTTGCTCTTGGGATGCTCCAGGGAAGATGTCTAAAGCAGAACATTAATAAAGATTTATTTATTTTGAATACATAGAAGTACTTTTGTGGTTCATTTGCGTTCACTCCTTGCGGGACTCGAAGGGGGGATTTGACGATGCGCATATAAAAGGTCGAAACCTCACACATCCGTCACGGTAAGGTAATATTGCTCTGATTTCACACCACAGCCTATTTTAACACTCTTCAATCTAGCACTTCATTGCCATGGAAACGCTGTTTTAGAGCAGTCTGTGGGCGAGTCAGACGGCAGGTCCCTTTCTGCTCTGCATTTACTTCTGCTGTTTTTAGTGAGTTTGCTGTTAGTTAAATGTAAAAAAGATTCTTTCCAGGTTCTCCTCAATAAAGTCCTCTATGTTTGTTTGGAATATTGCTAGTATTTTGATTACTTTGCACAGTGAACTGAGTCAGGTGGATTATATAGGGTATAATTCAGTGTTTATATATAAAGTGTATAAATTGTTCCATTTCACCCTGTGCAGTAGCTGTTGACCACTATTATCTGTCATGAAGTTAATACCAATTAATTTAATTGTTAGTGTAATTTTTTTAACTTTAATATAATTTTTTTTTTTTTTTTAGAGGTTTATTTTTAGTTCAGGAGTGTGTGTGAGTTCACACATCTGTTGAGCAGCTTTTGTGTGCTTACAAATTTGTATATATTTACATGTGTTCCTGGTGATGTACTGTACTTGATAAGCAGTTATGAAGTATTAATATTTGTATTTGATCCTCCCCCCACAACTGCCGATCCTGGATACTGTTCAGGAGTCCCAGGAAGCTTAGGAAAAAAAGCAGTGAATAGGTTGGTCCATTACACAGCACACATTTACGGGCACAAGTACTCGTGCACGCAAGAACACGCAATGGCCGTGTTACAGACAGCAATTTGCCTAACCGTGGGAGGAAGCTCTAACGGGACAGAACACGGAAACTCCACAAACACTGGAGGCAGGAGTCATGCCCTCAACATTGGAGGTGTGAGATGAGTGTTGGCTCTTAGCACATGCATTTGCTTCCCTGTTTATATGACCGCATCAACCAATCAATCTGCCTGTCTTTGGTCAGGTGAGAGGAAACCCGGACGATGTCATAGTTGGTCCTGTCATGAGACTTGCCAGGCACTTTTAATCTTTTTAAAAAATGCTTTACACGTGGGTTTGTCCACTTTCAGAGTCCTGATTTTCGCAATGTAAGAAGTGGTAGGTTGCGAAGGGCCATTCTTAAAATAAGCCTTAAGTGAATTAAATAAAACTGAATTGGCCTTATCTTGCCTTAAATGTCTGGGCATGCCTTGCTTAGTGAATTTTTTTTTATGTATATATTTTTTTTTTATAGATTTTCCTGATGCAGTACACAAATTTATGTGGTGGTTTTATACATTTTAAGCTTACAAATGGGTCAGTGCCGGCCCCAACACCAGAGCTGTCATAATGTTGACCAGAGCATTTATAATTTAGTGATTTTTGTTTTTAATAGAGGTTCCTGACAAAGTCAAAAAGCCATGATGCAGTAAACAAATTTATGTGGTGCTCTTATACATTTAAATCTTACAAACGGGTCGATTGGCGCCGACCCTAACACCATAGGAAGGTTAAACTGGTGTACCTTAAATCCGAAATAAGCCAGTAACCGTGCTTTGTAAAACAGGCCACTGGTCAGCCTATGGCATAAGCAGACTAAGTGGCTGCTTAGGGCCCAGTGGCCACCAGGGGGCGCCCCACGTCTGATCAGCCTGTGCAGTGTGTGAGTGTTATGGCGAGGGGCCCCAAAAAGGGGTCGAAATGACGATTAAATTGCATTCACCGTGACCAGGCTAGATGGTATAACATGTTTATCAGAGCCATTCTGCAGCAACCTCAGCTCCCCACTGTGGAGTAAGAGCTGCTGCATCTCAGCACTCTGTCTAAATGCACTTAGCTTAAGACAACGAAAGCCGGCGGAAATGGCCTTCTCTGACACTTCAGCAGCTCATCCCCCCAACCCCACCCCCGACAGACTGTAATTACATTACGAGCTTTTATAAGATGATAGCAAGAACTGCCGCTTGCTTTGGGCAGAACAGGCCCCGTGTGTCACGGAAAGGGAAAAACCTGAGCATTTCCTGCTCCAAGATAACTTCGTAAAGGACGACAAGCCATAAATTCCTTTCTTATTACCGTTGTCAATAATAGTCCCTCCCGTCCCTGGGAATTAACTCGCAGTAATGATTTTTATTTTTAATGAGGTTTACAGTAGTAAATCGACGTCAGAAAGAGCCTTAAGACCCAATGCAGCTCATCCCTGTAATCACAAAAATAGAAACCTGAGAAAGATAACTCGGATGTTGCTCATAGTTTCCCAGCTTATGTCGTAACAGTGCGTGAAGATACAGGCTTCGTGCTGGAAGAATCCACAACTAATGTTTTATGGCGCTTACACCAAGTTCATGCCTGTGGTGGCAGGTGGCGTGGGGGGGGGGGGGGCAGGCAAA
>JABFEA020000038.1:9463780-9482241 GCA_019775915.2 Cyphomyrus plagiostoma
CTTCGCGTCGGGTCCTGATCACACTGTCGAGGCTTATTTCTGCGATAACTACCGGCTGCCTGTACATTATCCCTTACCTAACCTGATCCCTAGAGAGCTTACAGTGGTCATTTTGGTGGGAAGTCTTTGAGGGAATCCTCATTGAACGAGAGGAATAGTAACGCATAAATCTGCTTTCTTCCAGAAGCTGACGACAAGCGGACGACGAGCAATCCAGGAGAGGTAGGTCACATCCATGACCTGGATGATTGGTTTTACGCTGAGACAGATGGGATTTGGACATCTCTACGCATTAGAGAGACACAGGCTCTAATCGGGTTTGCAGGAGAAATTGTGCGTCTTTCCTTTTAAGTGAACCGTCCTAAACTGAGAAAAGTGCACCTTTTTATGTCACGGATCCGGCCTATGAAAAGCAATCGCTCACTTTCCATTTTTCCAGACGCCACTTAAACGTCCCAGTTGCGTCTTATCATTTGCTTGAGATATTTTGTATGGGGGCCCGGACTGATACGGTTATCATCGATTGCCTGGATGGATCCTGCCCCTGAAATAGCGCCACGGTAACCGGATCGCCTTAATGTCGTCACTTTCCGTGTTCTGCGTTCCAGGCCCCGGATGCAGAGTCAGCCCCTCCGCAGATGGACCTGAGGGGTTACGCCCCGCCCACCATGCGAGGTACTGTTACACACCCTCACTTCAACCAGCTCCTCCACATGTGCTCTCTTCTGTTTCCCTGTTTACTTTGCCACCACTCAGCCATGAAAGAAAATAAATGCAAAAGAAAATGTGTTTATAAAAATCTGTGATTTAATTTTAAACGGGAATGAACTAAACACAGAGTGAGAAACAGCGTGAACCACACACTGTGAGAGCTGCATCTGCATTTAACCAGTATAACAGTGACAAACAGTCTAATGTTTGTGTGAATGACACTTTATGAATTTTAAGCGCCAACTCACACAAGAATTTACATTTCATTTGTTTGGCAGATGCTTTGATACAGAGCTGTGTATGTTTGTGAGAAAGCAGGGGTCAGACAGACCCCAGAGCAATTGCAGCCCAAGGACCTTGACCAACGGTGAAATAACTCCGCTGACCCTGGCATTGGAATCCGCCACCCCCCACACGACCACACGAGCTTGACAAATTAAACCTGATGGTTGCCGCAAAATAAATACCGTTAGGATAGATGGGAAAAGAAGTTGGCAAACTGTGGACCCGTCGTGTGTGTGGGTGGCTGACCATGAGAAGAGATGAGGACAGGAAGTGGAGCTGTGTGTGTGGTCTGGTTTCACGCCCAAATCCAGCAGATCGTGGTGGACGAGAGTTAGCAGAGCATAATTCAGGCAGCCATGGAAGTAAAATATATTAAGTGCACAAGGTGTGCTGTGGATGCTATTGGTCCTTATCAAGTCACATGACTCTATGGGGGAAAATTTTAAATTTTTTTTTTTTGGGCACGAAACGACGTTTGCAATATTCTGACTATGGGCAGCAATACTATGCAGGGCCTGAGTGATTGCAGGGTGAAAGTAAATGCGGGAGATGTTCTCTCGCTGATGATGACATTTTTTTTCTGCTGTAGGTATAATGGCTCCATTAGGGTAAAGAGAGGCCTGGGCTTTGGGGAGCTGCATGATTGGTGTTCACAGCTGTGCTGTGGCAAGGAGCTCTGTGTGAGAGAGGGGCCATTAGTCATGTGACACACGGATCGCTCATCCGTTCAGAGTGGACTCTGCGGAGCACGCACATATGCAGAAGGCGACCGGCACAGACTCACGCAGCCGTACATAAATGGAGACGCTTAAACACACAGTCATTCACACGCTGGAGGGAATTGCACGCAGGCACTCGGGGAAAAAAAAAAAGAGACTAATTTGCACTTTTTTTTTTTGCCATGTCCATTAGGTGTGATTGCAGCTTTGTGGTTTTACAAAGCCAGCCGGTTTTTCCGTCCGCTGACACCTGAGGAGCCGGAATATAATTGGAGGAATTAATTACTGACTTAGTGAGGGACCTGTGAGGGCATTTAGAGGCCTCCAACATGAGGCCGGCACACAGCGCAGAGGGGCTTCAGCAGCGTCTCAAAAACGTTAGGGGAGCATTTAGGGATTGTTTCAGAAACACATTGCTGACTCATGGAGGGTGGAACTGACATGAAATTTACACATCCCTTACCTCACTGGTGGGAAGGAGGGGTGTGTGGGGGTGCGGTGGAGATGCATTCCTCCATCCAGACATACAGACAAGCAGTCTTAATGACCAATAGCAAGGACACTCAGCATCCCACTCCAGACTAGCTAAGCTAAAGTGCCTCCACTCCATCCTATGTCATTACCCACAATGCCATTCACTTACAGATCAGGGGGTGGAACCATATCATTATAGTATTAGGCCGGGTCATGAACGGAATATCTGTCATGCTTGTCCCTATAGTTACAAACTGCCAATGCCATGGAGGAGGGGCAGTCAAACTCATTCTGATCTCTACTAAATAAAATGATACTAACACTTTTTAAATATTCAGCTACTGTCTGAATGGCCTGTTCTTGTGTGCTGTATTTTTTTTTCCCCTCCTGTTCTTATGTTCTTATAAGACACTCAAAGTAGAGGAAGTACTTAAATCCTTAGAAAAGGTAGATAATTAAATCGAGTGCTTCAGCTTGTGGATTTTATTGTATGTTGGAGAGGGCCTGTCCTGCTTTGTGGTGACACGTCTGCCCTTTTCGGCTACGTGTAGAGCTGCAGCTGGTCATGGAGCAGCACCTTCAGAAGCAGGAAGACATGGAGGCAGGACCAAGTGTAGGCATGGAGCCCTCGAGTCCAATCACGGAGCAGTGTTGCCCCAGTATTGGCCAATGGACCAATTACAGCAGCCCGCAGAACAATGGGAATGAGGGCTACACAAGTTTACTTCATAGTGCGGAGGAGAGCATGGAAAGCAGCTCCACTGGGGGTAAGTTCCATGTGCTGCTGTTATTCTTAATCCATAAAGAATGGATCATCGATGAATTTACATTATGAGCTTGAAATTGCTGTGAAATTTATTCCCTGCTGTATACCTGTGTGGTGTGCTCGAAGAAACAGTGATGAAGAAAAGTATGTAGTTTGAGATTCCGGACTCACGTTGAACTGATCCTACAAAAAACAAACAGAACTGTAGATTTCTGAAATCTGACCAGGTAACGTAAACCTAGAATGAATTCCTTCAGGATACGGGAACTGAAGTGCGTGCCAGGTGTCCGTTTAAACGTGTGAGGGGAGAAAAAGTAGCCAACCAAGCAAGCCTGGTCACCTGACAGTCCTGTCACAGCACCAAGGCCACAGGGGGTCGCAGCACGGAACCGCGATCTGATGTCTGCAAGCCAAACCTCTTTATGTCACGAACAATTTGTCTCCATGGTGTCTTGGGGGCGGTACCTTCTTCAGTGTTTTAATCCTTGACATTTGTTCCGAACACAGACCTTCCTGTCTCGCCACTGCAAGCATCAATATGATGTAAATATTACTCCCTGAATGGCTGATTTAAAGCGATATCCTGGAGAATAGAGAGGCTGTCCCTGAGGATTATTTATAGAATTGCTTTGTGCTGTGTTCTCTTCTTCTGGTTCGTATGATCTTATTGTGTGTAATGTTCATCTTCATTATTGTATTTACGGTGCCTTACAGGAGAATCGTCAGCATCAGAGTTCCAGCAGGGAACCCTGTCCAGTCCATCGTCCATCTCTCGATAGCCAGATCACCCTGAGGAGCTTTCTTCTGGCCTACAGCTGTCCTTCACCCACCAAAATGCATCTCACACCACAAGCCGCCATCGCCACCTCCATTCTTACCCACAGTTCAGCAATAGTTTTCTCGCTATATATCGTGTTGGTATTTATTATATAAAATTAGATTTTTATCTATGGTTTGTTCTGATGGGAGATGGCATGGTGATTTTCATAATGATCTTTTTAGATAAAGAACACTTGTATCATTTCCAATGGTTTGTCTAAGTTTGGCCTTGTTAAAGCATTTAATCCACCTGTGTAATGTTCAAAGTGAATAAACATTCATTTAAAAAAAAAAAGTCCCAGTTCAATGAATTGAACATTTCAATATATTCCACTTACCGGGCTGGAGATGCTGTCAGATTATTTATAATGTCATGACAATGAATTCTATATACATGATTAATATACAGAAAATGGTATGTGCAGTGGAGGTTAATGGTGTCTGACTGGTATATAACAAAGTTTCCTTTTAATGTTAGTGGATACCGGCATAATAGAGATGCCTAGATACCAGACTACACTGGTTCATAATAGTAGATAATAAGAGGGCATAGATAACATTTTACTGCAGTAGATGCCAATAGGAAGTAGAAAAGTATTGTTTAATGGCAATAGATCCCGAAAAAGAAGTGATTAGTACTGTTTAATGGTACTGGATACTAACAGAAAGTGAATAGTACTGATTACAGGCAGTGGACATCCATAGGAAGTGGGCAGTAATGTTTATTCTTACTAGATACCAACGGTAAGTGGATAGTACTCTTTTATGGCACTATATGCCAATGGGAAATGAGCAGTATAGCTTACAGGCAGTGGACACCCATGGAAAGTGGACAGTAATGTTTACTCTTAATAGATATCAATGGGAAGTGAATAGCACTCTTTAATAGTACTATACAGTATGACAATAGGAAGTGGACAGTATTGCTTACTGGCCATATATACCAAAAGGGCAATGATGTTTAATGGAAGTAGATAGTACTAAGTTATTGGATAATACTGGAGAGTCAGAAATGAAATTGTGTGCCATTGGACCCTGTCTTCACATCATCACTTCAGAATCTGACCCTGCCTGCTGCGGAGGTCAGTGAGTTGGCTCAGGGGACTGGCTGTGAGTGCACATGGGAGAAAGCAAGCATTAGCGGGTGTGCAGAGAGAGAGAGAGAGAGAGAGAGAGGGTGAGAGCACGTTCACCGCCAGTCCTACACTCTCTTCCGGGCATCAGAGTGCCGCAGCAGCCAGTGGGCGGGAGTCCCCTGCTGGATTGTGTACCCCACAACCAGGCCTTCTTCACGAATGAAGACTTTTAAACCTTTCGGGAACAAAGTCTGAGCAGAAACAAAGGAGGTAGAGAGTATCTTCTCGCCCAACACTAATGAGGGCATGACAGAACAACTACGCCCCCCCGCAACAGGTGGAACACTGTGGGAAGGACCAGGAGGATCTGGGGGAGAAGGAGTGCCAGATTGCCACTGATTTCCCTGGTGTGTAAACAAAAAGACTCAGCAAATCTGTCTTCTCCCTGTAGCTTTGGCAAATACAGCTTAACAGACAGAAATATTCATGACAAAGTCATACTTAGAAAGGTTTTGCTAACACTCCGTCTAGGTTTGGTCACCGGTGGCTGGAAGTTCGACTGTCACTGTGTTTCTGCACATTCGGTCTTCTGAGAAATGCTGGCTGCCTTGGACGCCACGCTCAGCTTATCATGAAGCCCAGGTGGGGGGGGGCTGTGTATAGGCTGTTTACAGGGCCGCGCTGGGCGTGCTGTCCGCTTGCTGTCTGCTTGTGAGGCAGCAGACTTGATATGCCATCTTGTCGGGACCTTTCGGAGGGCTGCTGTTGCTAATGTCATCTTGTGTCTTGCCCACGCTAAAGGGCTCTCTGGCGTGAGCATGACAGCTAGCTGCCCATGCTCAGGACATGCCGGCATTTGATTAACATCAAGCCTTTGTGACTAACAATGTGATATTACACAGCCTGTATCGCACGTAAGCTCGGTATGTTAATGCTGTCGTGAGCACTAAGGTACTAACATTACTCTGCCAGCACAACTGCCGCACATTTCCATGCACAAAGCTCAATGAATTTATATCCAGTTATACAGATAACTGATGAAACTTTGATAGGGGAAAAGAAAAACATTTAGCCTAATCCACAGGTAGGGCTCCAAGTTAAAAGGCAGGTAAACTCATCTTCAACTGAATATAAATATAAACAGAACATCTTCATATAAACCTATAAATAAAGAACAAAAAGGGGCTTCTGGACATTAAGGATGCATTAAGTCCCCTGCTTTCCTTCCGTGGTTCTCCGGTTGCGCTTGTGCAGAGCTGCGCTGTGATCTGGAGTTTTCCTGGCATGTGCGGAGAAAGGCAACAAGATATAGTGTGGTGAGGGGGAGCGGGGACCCCGTCTTTAATAAATAACAATACATTAAAGACTGAAAATAAAACCGATGTACAAAAACAGAAAAAATTATATCTGGGAAGCAAAGATGTGGCGGTGGGCATCAGGGGGCATCCGGGTTCTCCTGGCATGGCTCTGGATTCTCCCCTGTGGAGAGACGTCACCTGTCGGTCACCATGACAACCAGGTTTAACCCCGATGAGATACGTTGCTCACTCAGGCTGTGGTACAGCGCTGAGCAAACGCTCCTCCGCACTCACACTTGTCACAAACCTCCGTCGCCGTTCCACGGCGGCCGCTCGGAGTCGGGCGCCTGCGCGTCCCAGCCGGCCTCCGGTGACCCAGCGTCGCCCTCTGCCGGCGGTGATCGGGGCTCCTGCTCCAGTGAGCTCTGGGAGTTTGCATTGCTCAGTTCGTTTGCGTTGGACTCCGCCTCCCCGTCCATCTGCAGGCGGTTCTGTGACGACACTGCATCTGTTCCGTCAGAGGCCTCGGCCTTCCCGTCCCCCACTGGGCCTTTTCTGCCAGACGACATCTCTCTCTCCTTATTGGCCAGCTCTGCTCACAAGGCAACATAACACAGACATCAGCCTGGGATTTCTTACTGCCGAACAGTGTAATGTTTACAAGAAGCAGATAAACCATATATCCAGGTACATTCTGGAGCTGGACTGCTATAATGGCACCTTGCACAGCCAGCTCCTTCCAGCACTCCTTGTTTTGCTGGATGACACTGGCCAGCGTGTGGCGCACATGCTTCAGGTCGATGCCAGCCAGGGAGTAGTCTATGGAAGCCCCTTGATCAGCAGATGAGCCCCGGTCACTGTGCCTCTGCACGGACTCCACCACTGTGCCCATGCTCCCACTGCTCAGGCTGTAACCGGGAAGAGGACGCGTCAACCCCCAAAGAATGCTGGGAACTCTGGCCGTGTACCTACCTCTGGTGACACTGTTTGCGTGTTAATAAGCGTCCTGGTTACCTGTGATCATTATACGTGTAATTTCAGGTGGATTAGCCTAGCTATTCCATGCGTGTGTGTGGACTCCAGAAGCCTTCCCAGCAGGCCCTCGGTGCAACAAACCTGGACCTCTGGTCTGCAGAGTCCGCTGTCCTTAAAGCTTCCTCTATAAGAGGAGTAATAATTTTCTCAGTCGAGTCGATCAGGACAGAGAAGGTTGGTTCAACAATGAAGTCAATAAACCCTAAAAAAAGGCATTCACAGATGATTACAAACACAAAACAAATCACCAAGACAGAATCCTAAAGACATTATTATCTGAAGGTCTTTCGGATTAAAAGGCTCACTGGTTTTAATCTACCACAAGAGGGCACTCTGGTTTTTTCCCATCTCTCTAAGATCCACGTCTTAATTTGACACCATGGAAACAGAGACAATGGTTAATAAAGAGCTTCACCTATCTGTGACTGCGCGATCATGGTGGCCTTGCGATCACACAGAGGGGAGAAGGGCAAGCCCAGTTCTGCCTCCTTATCACCCTGCAAGCAGACCAACAGATACCATGAAGTGTCTGATGATTCAACCTATTAAGATTCAAAGAAGGGAAAAAAACACCTGATTTTGGCTGCATCATAGATGCCTGATTCCAAAGTGACTCCCACTCATAATTTTATACTTTACATATTTATGCAAATTTATGTTTAAATTGAAATGAAAGTACTTTCCAGAAAGGCAGACCAGAAAAAACCATTCTGTAACATAAATGGAATATTGCTAGCTACCAGACCTCATGACTAGCTTTTGTCATGACCCTTGTGTGACATCTACTTATCTAATGCTTTTATCCAAAGCAACATACAGTAGAGAGAAGGGTTACCTTTTTGTGTCTGTTCCCTGGAATTTGAACCCGTAACCTTTACATTGTTAGTGCAATGCTCTACTTGAAGAGCATGACCTGCTGTCTTTTACCCCTGTCTATAAGTGGTTAGTCAGTCCACAGTTTCTCACAATTTAGCAGCATGTCTTCCTGCTTAAAGTGACATTCCCGTGGTCCGGCAGGCCACAAGAGGGCACGTACCTGTCTGAAGAACTCCTCCATCAGGGCTTGGGTCCAGCGATAGTGCAGCTCCCAGGCCTTGGCAGGGTGGCTGATGTCGGCTGCATGCAGCATCAGAGATAGCGCTTTAGCCTTGTCTACTCTGTCAACCACAGACAACAGCACATCAGCCAGCACACGCGCACACACGCGCGAATGCAGTGTCACCAGCATTTGGGGTGGGTAACATGACACCCACTCACCCCTCGGGCTGCTGTAGGGCACCCCTCATGGTCTTGATCTGCTGGAAGTGACAGGACATGTCCGTACTCATCACCATCTCGATGACCAGGGTCCGCAGCTCCCTAAAGGACACATGCAGATATATCCCTAACTGCACTTCACAGATGTACGTTTGATATATAGCCCAGTATTTCCAGGGGTCACCTGCCACTGCCGTAGACTAGCAGGGTCCTGAGGAAGACTGTTGAAATCCACGTTTACCTCCAGTCGTCTTTGCTCAGGTTCACCAAGATGTTCATCTCATCCTCCTGCATGAGCCGGTAGGCGGCACTGACGTGGTGGTTCTCCAGGACGGAGCGGTCGTTGTAGAGAATGGCCACCTCGGACCTGCAAGCAACAAGCCGGACCTCGGTTACAGCTCTGAACTGGCAAACAGTGACATCCACGGATCGGTATCCAGAGGCTGTAAGTGGCACTGATTGATTTTTCTGATGTGCCTTTGAGACGTTTGTGAGATCTGCTCCCAGCCTTTGTATGTCTTCAAAGGGCTTTATACAGATCCATCAGAGCAGCCACAACTGCCCCAGTTTACCTATTAATTATGATTATTATTATGATTATTATTAATTATATGCAGTGGGGTGTTATTACTGAAACAACCCATGTTAATTACCAACCAAAGGGTCCAACAAGCAGGTTCTTCCTGGAGCTTAAAGCACCATCCGCTCGGTTACAACTGAATTATCAAATGGAAGCTCTTCTATTTGCTTTTAACAGATGGAAAAGGTGTCAGGATGAAAAAAAAAGACCAGCAGAGGAGAGAGATGAAAAACCAGGATGCAAAGCTGTCATTTTCCATCTCAAATAATGCTAGGCTCTGATGCCGAAGTGTGTGTGGCACAGTGTAAGCCTGAAGCGCAGCCTGAGCAATAATGAGCGTGTTAATTTGGCTATTTGTAGACCCCACAGCAACTGCCAATCCTTTTGACTTCCCTGCTGAATTTTCTAATATTATGCTCCTGCAACCAGTCAAACTACCAGTCAAACCAGTCGAAACTACACAGGCAGTGTTGTGCACTATTATCTCTGAAACAGGTGCAGATTAATTGGATAGGTCTGCGTGTTGGGCCTACCCTTGTGTACAGTAAATCAGAGACATACAATAACCAAGCAAAAAAAGAGAGGCCAGTCATCCCTGATGACAACATGGGTTAGGAGGTCGGCGAGATTAGAGAACGTGTAAGTTACTGCAGCGTCGAAGCCGCTTCAGTGCCTGCGATTAACGTGCCTAGAACAAGCTAGAAGAGCCATGTTTAGAAGCTAGAAGAGCCAAGCCAGGCTTACACACGAATGCTAACGTCAAACGGCAACAGACTCACCTGGTCTGGATGTGAAAGTTATTGGTGGTCCCAGTGTGTTCAAAGTCATGGATAGCAGCTGCAAAAACCATGGCTAATATTTCCAGTTCGGTGAGCCAGTGCTGAAAATGACAGGAAAAGGCAGGAAGTTCACTGCGTGCGTGACACTTGGGTTCAGTTGATTTATAAGACTTATTTTCACGCCATTTTTCACTTGTACCCACTTGTGGACATTTTAGAAGGGTACAGCCTTTAAAGATGAATGCTACTATTTCCGAGTAGATGACACCTTGATGTTAACTGTCATCGTTCCTTGTTTTATTGTAATTAAGTAAAATGAAGCTGGATCTATGTGTTTTTATACAGGCCCAACGCCAAGCCGGGTTCTGGTGGACTCACCATGAGGCCGGTGTGGAGCATTAGGTAGTGCGCTGTCTGCGTGACATCAGCGGCGTGAGTCAGGTTGTGGTAAGGGTTCCTGTGTTTGCTGTAGCCCACCTCCAGAGCCTCCACAAAGGAGACAAGGGCAGAAACGGGTATCTGCATAGGCAGCACAGAGACAACGGCCTGTTAAACCCATGAGCACCTGCAGCACTATTAGTCTGCCCAGGTTATTGTCAGCATGGCCAGCAGGGGGAGTAAGAGAGGCAATTACAGTGAAACCGGGGGGAACGCGTGTCTATGGAATTCACTCTGAAAGGTAGACCTAGGCACAGCTCTCTAAATTATAGTGCTGAACATCATGCACTTAGAAAATACGTCATAACGTTGACGAACTACAGCTCCGCAAAATGGACAGCCAAACAACTCTCGGCAGCATCTGTAAACAGTGTAATTTTTGACGTTTACATTAAAGAAAAAAGGAAATGCACTGCTTAACATAGAGCGCCCCCTTGTGACCGGAACTCGCGGTTAGGAGGCTGACCCTGAAGCGGTTGATCAGGTCATATCTGGTGAGGAGGTCGTAGACCAGGAACTTCAAAGCGTGTTCGCTGCTGGCTTCATGGAGGGTGAAGACATCAAAGGACCACTTGTCTACATCCTGCAGGTGAAACATTCCATCTCTGTTCAGGGAGACATCAGTGCAGCACGGAGAACCAGAACTGATTCTGATTGTCAGTTAATGCCACAGCTTCAGATCTTTAATGTGAATACTATTGGCGACCAAGTGCTGATTACTGGTTACCTACATTTGACTATTTTTTTTGAAGGACTTCAACCATGACAATACCTTCAAAGCAGCAATCACTGCAGGAGGATACGTTAAGCCAGCCATGTTAGACGTCCTTCTGTACATCCTGGAGACACAAACCACTTGGTTTAAAATGTTGTGGCAACAAAATTACATCATACGAACTGAGGGATGATATTATGGTGTTGTTATAATAATAAACATTTTTTAGGCATGTGCAAAGTACGAGAGTATAATATTACCATAAAATATACATACAGTTTGCAACCATCTTCAGTGTGCAGTTAAGATCTGTGCACATTAGAAATTAGAGATTAAGAAAATAAGTGCGAAGAAAACATTAAACAGGACAGCTGATATTAGCTTTGCTATTTGCCATTGAGACTGGGAGGACTGGAGAGGGACTGGGATTCCTCAGGAGGACTGGGAGTCTACACAAGCATCCATGTTCACAATCAGATCATTTAGGCAAACTGACAAAGGGAGGGGCCTTTGCTTACCCTCCCAAAAAACACCCAGAGGACTGGCACAGCTATGCAGGGTAAAGTTTGCTTTTGAATGGCTCCGAAGCAGAGAAGCATTCCGAATAAGGGAGGGGGGAGCTGCTTTAGGCACTCAACCAGGAATGGCAGTGAGTGCATCACGGGTTTTAAGAACGTCATCACAGCAAGGTGTGACACGCTACATATGCGGCCCAGTCCTTCCACCACTTTCCAGTATCTGTCAAGGAGAGTTCATGTCCATCAGCAGAGTACGTGTGGGATCCCGCCCGCCCAGCTTGGTGAAATTCTGCGTTGCCATTTACAGATGGGTTGACAATGACAACATTTCGACTTAGGGTACGTCAAGTTTACGACGGTGCGTCAGTGATGCGCATTCAGCAGTCATTAAAATTTGAATTTTGAAATCCGTTGCCAGGCTAGTGATATGCCATACCATATTTCCTACTGATGCCAGGTGACGGCAGCATCCCCTCAGTGACATTTCCAATCTCTGTAGTCATCGTGAGCATAAACATCTGATACAGTGTTTAACAATATATCATGTTTTATTCTACTAAATGCCCCAGTGTGTCATATCACATCATATCCGATTTATAAATTCATCGGAACGCAATCCCATCGTAAATCGAGGAGCAACTGTAATATCCATTTTTATTTCTTATTTAGTATACCAAATTAAAAAAATGTATTTCTTTGTTTCCTGACAGCTTCAGAAATCTTCAATTAAATTATTTATTTTGTTGAGCAAAATCATATATCAAAATCCACTGTTTTCCATAGCTTTAGGGAACAAATTATCTTAAAATTACTGCATTCCTTAATCTGAGAAATAAATGTCAATTATAATTACTGTGATGTGACTGTCTATCATAAGATGAAGCAGCCAACTGTAAAATCAGAAATGTGTGCATTCTTGCATGGATTTTGTGTTGTTCTGATTCAAAATATATTCAGATTCCAGTCTTTATAGGCAACAGGTGACGATGCCTGGCTGCTGCTGTTGCTATGACAACAGGTTATTGGCTCCCTTTGTCTTAATAAGTACTAAATGAAAGGAAAGGATTTTGAGGAATACAATAGCATGACTACAAGCAGCACAGTCAACCTCATGTTTGCAAAAAGGTGTATTTATATATTGTTGATTATTTATTGAATATATAATTATCCAAGATAATGTATCTTCAGAAACATAAAAATATCTGGAAATCTAATCGATGAATATTTTCGATAGTGCGAATTAAAGGATTGTCCTCGGCTGAATTCCGTGCATTGCTTCATCCAATGAAATGCCTCGATGACGGATGACAGTACCTCTCCACAAAAATTCCTGCTTGCACGGCGTGGACGATGCTACGGAACCGGGGCTTCTCCTCAGGTCTCCGACGGACAACGCCCATCTTTCTGGTGAAGGTGGAGGCCAGCCAGTCGCGTACCTCCAGGGGCACAGAGTCGGCCTGGATGTCACTGAGCTCATCCTCTGAGTCCAGGAGCCTCCTGCAGGATATCAGACGCACCGTTAAATGCTCACACTCTCTCTGGATGTCACCCGTGGAAATGGGTGGTGTACCTCCAAACGCTGATACGCGATCCAGTGGCTCCCTTTTGAATACCCCCCCCAATCATGGGATTATGGCCCAGATTAGATCCCAATGTGCTGAAGCAAGTATAAGGCAAGACAACACCTTCACGAAACCCTGATGCTGCAACACTGACTTCAGTAATGAGAAATATTTACATGCCTCAGCTTAGAGAAAATCGCTTCTGCAAATTTTATAAGGTGGACAAACACCAGTCATTTAATGCTTGTAAACAAAATGAATCCTAGAACATTTCAGCACACAATTACAATTTCCAGTCCTGCTACTACAAATGAACACATATATTAACACTAAATATAAAACCTTTCTGTACACATCCTGATGTTCTGAAACGTGCAGTGGATACTGGTAATTGCCACAAGCCGACGGGACGTCCTGCCAGGAAGTTCACACGTGTTTGAAAAGAAAAGATAAAACCCAAGTTATTTTCCGGCTGCAGAGGTAAGAAGACGCATGCAGCAAACCCAGGTCAGGGGTGACAGTGTCACTTGCAACCCAGCATGGGCCAGCAGTGTAACTGTGAGGCAGACCGTGCTGGTACGGCCTCAGAGGAGCACACTGCTAAAGGAGACTGTCAGTGCCGTGTCCTCAAGCTTCGGGGGGTGCTGGCAAACATCAGCGGCATTAAAACGCCTTCCATCAGGCTGCTGAGAAACACTACCCAGGAGTCGCTGCTCGAGTGATTATCCACGGTGCTAAATCATCGCCGTTCTGTCTCACAGCGAGCATCATCTAAATGCCCTTTCCTTTTCCATTTACAAAATAGCATCATCGTTATCTTTGCTAAATTAAACACAATTAATTTGCAAGGTGAGAAAATAAGTACATAGCGGCACATGCAAATCGTTAAATCAATTAAATCACATCAAAAGCCATTAAATAAAAAAGAAGACTGTAAAAATGTCTAAATTCTAGCTTTTTTCTCAATCAATTCTGGACAAGTACAGCAGGAAGAAAGTGGAATCTTATCTGAGAAACAGACTGCAGCAGCCACTTGTTGGGGTTTTCCTGACTGATCATGTCAACTGGGCACTGAAGTGTAAAACCCAACACCGGTATCTACTCTCTGCCTGCCACCGCTGTACCTATGGTGCAGTGCTGCAAAGGAGGGCTGCAGTTTTGTGTGCAAATTGTCTGTGAGGCAAAGGGCACAGAAATCCTGGAATGAAGTGATGAGATAATCTGGGAAAAGAATAATAACGGCACTGTGTGTAGTGGCTTCAGAGGCCAAGCAGGCCTTCAAGCCACATCACTATAAAGACACATATGTGTAAAAATACTGTACATTAGTCGTAATGCTTCATGCTTCTGTAACTGTCAAATCTTTGGGTTTTTGTTCTTTTTTTTGAGCACCCACATAAGTACTGAGTCATGCCAAATCTCATCTGGCGTAACCAGTGCCTGCTGAGAATCCAGATGAGTACCATATAAAGTCTCACTGATGTACATCTAGTTAAGTACAGTTACACTGACTGACCTGGTCTCACTAATGTACATCCAGTTAAGCACAGAGTCATTCTGATCTCATAGATGATTATAGAGCCATCGCGATTACTCGATTAAACTCAATTACTCCATTGTTAAAAAGCATCGATTCAATTTTTCCTACTCAACTACTCAGCAGTATGACAGAGTCCAAATAAAGAGCATGAGCATCATTTGTGTGAAATCACTTCAAATTAAAAGTGAATGAAAATGCAGTCATCCGTCAGTATCGCAAAGCAAAACTAAAAAATATCACCGAAGCAGGACTGCAATGCAAATACATGTTAAAAGAAGACCATCAGGTTTGTGAGACTCACCCAGTAATGCGAGGTTAGCCATATATAGCCATATATAGCTACACACCATCTAGCTTCCTGGAGCAGCATGGCCTGTCTTTGCCATCACTATGACTTAAATTATTTCGCTTAATTTACTTTATACACTTCCTGTATATCAAAATAATTGCTGCTAAAATGAAGGCTAGCCCTGTCGCTTAGCCATCATCTTACATAATATAGTACATAATGAGATATAATAATAATTATTTTTATGAACGCATTGTATGTTAAGGCTGATCGACACTGGGAAAAGTTCACATTGCAATATTTAAACGTTTTTGCAATTATTTAGAAGTTCGAATGAACTATATAGCCCAACGGAACTTATTATCTAACGAAAGAGTCTGGCAAATAAGTTGGTGCATGGTGTCTTGTGTTGCGCCAGCGGGAACGAAGCAGAGCCAACAAATGACCTGCTTCTCTATGGAATATAAAATATTTCCATACAACGGAAGACAAAAGTCATTTCGTGACCAGTTCTTGTTCGCTTTCCCAATATTCACTAATTCTTGTTTAATTTCTCACAAAAGCGCCACAACATCTGAGTGAGTCCAACAGCAAAAACTAGAAGAGCTCATGCAAAAGCTGTGGCAATAAACCTTAGGCATTTTTTTACGTGTACTAGATAATGTTGAAAAGGGGCTATCATTAAAATTCCAAAGCTTACAAAGTTTGCTTTCCTGTGACTGAGTAAAAATGTTTTATTGCTACTTATTGATGGTTTGAAAGCAGCAGAGCATTGCGACATAGCAATTGAATGTGCATAAAATATCATGCCGATATTAACATCGCTGTCAGGGCGGCACAGTGGCATAGAGGGTAGTGCCACCGCCGTACATCGCTGCATCGTGTCCGTAGTGTTTGCAGGTTCACCACGTGTGTGCGTTGTTTTTCGGTAAATCCTCTTGTTTCCTTCCACTGCCCAAAAACATGCAACTTAAGTGAATTAGAGTCTCTAAATTTCCCTTATGGGTGACTGAGTGCACATTGATTGTACTGTATATTGATTATATTATAAATTATAAAAGATTACTGAATCGTCTGATTAAATCGGTAGATTACTCAATTATTGGTATAATCAATAGTGATAGCGCTAGATGATAATCTAGTTAAGTACAGTTACAGTTGTCTTATGAGGAGAGGTTAGCTAAGTTAAATCTGTTTAGCCTCGAGCAAAGGAGCCTAAGGGGGGACATGATCCAGGTCTATAAGATTCTAACAGGTCTGGATATTGTTCAGCCAAATGGCTATTTCAGTATTAGTTTAAATACTACAGTTCGTGGCCATAAATGGAAATTAGTGGGAGAACAGAGTATGAAATAGTCTTCCTACTAGTCCTGGGTTCCTTTAAATCAGAGCTGGATAAGATTTTAACGCTGAGTTATTAGTTAAGTTCTCCCCAAACGAGCTTGATGGGCCAAATGGCCTCCTCTCGTTTATAAATCTCTTGTGTTCTTATGTACTCACTCGATCTCATAGATGTACGTCCAGTTAAGGAGTTAGACTGACTCACCTGGTCTCATCCATGTACATCCAGTTAAGTACAATCATGCTAACTCAACCTTTCTGGACGACAGATATCCAGTTAAGCACAGATTCACGCCGATTCACCTGGTCTCATCGATGTACACTGCTTCCAAAACAGAGGCTGCATACTCAATGTTCTTCTTCAGGTCCACCACGTTGACCTCACCCCTCTCCAGCTGCTTCACCAGACACCTCAACCTGCAAGGACACACAGCAAAGAGGTGATTCTGCCCCTTGTGGTGGGTATGAAGATGGCTGCCCATTTCTACCTTCTAAGTGGGAAAAAAATGTTACGCATAATCCAGTATAAATAGAAAAATAACTAAGCATCAGCAACTGTAAAAGCCATACATTTCTGCAAACACTGTAAAAGTCCCTGAAACTCTGAATGGAAGAGTGTACTTTACATACAACAGTATTTAGGTCAAACGTCTGGGACTGAAGATTAAATACGAAAACAAATATTCGCAAGATATTTAGGTCACAACAATCAGGTCAACGAATACAATGAATCCATCCTAATCCTATCAAAGTTTAAATTTCTACTCATGCATTGCGCTCACTCAAAAAAACCACCATCATTACGATATCACACTCAGAAGCAGCAGACACTATGGGCACCGTACCTATTTCAGAATGATTTAGGGGAGAAATCCACAAATGAAAGACAGTAGATTTAGCTTCCCAGCTCGGAGGCAGCTGAGCAGGGACAGCCTGGGAATAGCAGCTTTGTAAGCATCTTGAACAGGTGGCTGATTTAAACCTTGGGAGACGGAGTTCACCCCGTCCAATTCACATACACCACCCACTCCATCCTCTCCTATTACACAGTGAGTAAACGCTGTCAGAGAGATCTTAGTGACGGCGGCTGGGGTGAAAACCACCCTCACCGCTGGTGATCAGTAATCATGGGCACTTGACAGACACAAAGTCGTGCTTTGTAAGCACCTGGAGCAGGAATGCCAACCATTATTCCCTCCCTCTTTCTGCAGGACGAACGCAGCCCATCCTCGGTGTCAGGGCCCCCAGTCACAGCTGGAAAGCTGAACCGTGGGCGGCACACCAGCCAACTGTGAACCAACTGAGCTCCTTCGAAGGTCCAAAACAACTTTCCAAACATTTGAGAAAGTTGCATTAAGATCAGACGTGAGGCGCCAGAGCACAGAGAGCGCTACCGGCTTGAGATTACAAGCTAGCGAACGCTCCAAACGGCTTCGTGGTAACGGCCGGTAACATAGCAACGCACTTCCAAATATAAATGCCACAGCATGTCACACCGTGTGCTGTACCGTGTTGCTCGCTGATAGCACTTACGCCTAAACTCAAACTGTCGGCGGAAAGATGCGGGGTGGGGGGGTGGTTTGGGCTCAGTATCTGCCATGAAGGAAAGAGGCAGAAAGCAAGTCATCAAATTCCCCGAGAGAAAAGAGAAGTAACAGGTCCGAGAATGTGGTGCGCTGGCACCAGCGTGACCCACACTAATCTGACAGCTGACTGGTGCTACTCTGCCAGGGGTCCCCCTCCCCGCACAGCTGGAAAAAGACGCCCAGGTCAGACCCATCCATTTTAAGGCAAATGGATTTCAACCGCAGGTGAATGAGAGGCTGGAAGCGGGATGCCGGGGGACAGGATGTCAGGGACAGGATGCCGGGGACAGGATGCTGGGGACAGGATGCCAGGGACACGATGCCAGGGACAGGATGCCAGGGACAGGATGCCGGGGGACAGGATGCCGGGGACAAGATGCCGGGGGACACGATGCCGGGGACGAGATGCCAGGGTCAGGATGCCGGGGACACGGTGCCAAGGGACACGATGCCAAGGGACACGATGCTGAGGGACAGGATGCCGGGGACAGGATGCCGGGGACAGGATGCCGGGGGACAGGATGCCGGGGGACAGGATGCCAGGGACACGATGCCGGGGACAGGATGCCGGGGACAGGATGCCAGGGACAGGATGCCGGGGACAGGATGCCGGGGCCAGGATGCCGGGGGACAGGATGCCGGGGACTCGATGCCGGGGACAGGATGCCGGGGA
>JABFEA020000038.1:9484148-9518213 GCA_019775915.2 Cyphomyrus plagiostoma
GTACACTCTGCAGGACCCTGACTGCCCGGTACACTCTGCAGGACCCTGACTGCCCGGTACACTCTGCAGGACCCTGACTGCACGTACAGTTCAGTCTGAAGTATTGATGCTGCTATGCAACAGTCACCCTAATGCCAATTTCAGTTTTCCCGCACAGTTAAAGGAAAGACACAACTTGCGTGTTCTCCCCGTGTCAGGCAAGTTTCTTCCAGCTACCCTGTTTTCCTCCTTCAGTCCAAACCACACAGTTGCAATAGCAGCTGGCATCTCTGAATCGCCCATAATCTGAGGGCGTGTGCCTGTGTGACTGTGTGCCCTGCCATGGGCTGGCACGCCTTGCAGGGTGTCCCTGGCATCCCTTCCAGGGTGTCCCCTGCCCAGTGCTTCCAGATTCACCACGAGCCTCTGCTGGAAGAGCAGTTACTGAAGATGGGCAGAAATATGGAGTAAAAGCACAACTGCTCAACATCAGGCACCAAAAGGCAGAGAGACAGTAAAGACAGAGAACTGAGCCACACACAGACTAGATATCAGAGAATAAGACCCTCTGTCAGGCCTCCAGGACCTCAGACACATCAGAAGGTTCCTTTCCTCAAGTCCAAGGCCAGCCAAGGTCCCCTATCATCTAACTCCACAGTAGATACAGTTTGAGGCACAACCATGTAGCAGCAACACAGCCGGACAGACAGAGGGTATTTTTCCCATGAGTCCTTGGTTCCTTTCCCATCTTCAGACAGAGCACCAGCCAAGCGCCTTACTTGGTTCCCTCTGGTGCACAGCTAGGCATACCGGCCAACCCAGAAACTGCCAAGGGCTTCAGACATCCCCACAGACTGACCCCAAAGGGGGCACCCGGAAGACTGCCGCTGCTGACCCGCTTGCAGTGTCCCACAGATGAAAGCATGGAATGCCCTTCGTCTGGAAGGCCGTGCAGACACATCCTTTTTTAGTATGGAAAACAACCACCGGCTGCTTCTTTGAAAAGCAGCAGGGAAAAAACTCCAATCGGTCAAACAAATGTTTGGAACACATGCGGATCAAAGACGTTTTCGCAAATAATTCTCCCAATATGGTGAGCAGGGGACATGATTAACATGTAATTACACAGGTTGGCTACCCGGAATTAACCGCTCCATGTAGGTTTTTCAAGTAAACTGCCGCACGTGATTCCAGCAGTTCACTCAGAGGGCGAGCGGAATCTGGGATGGGCCGCGGCCCTAGCAGAGCTCATTAAAGCGGGAGATTTGCTTTTTAAATGAATCATCAGTCTGCCGCTGTTTACATGCTCCATTCCACTCAACATCCGGGTAAGTCCTTAAACTGGAATGACAGGATGGCTATCCAGTCCCAGCTGCCAGTCTTCTTGACCTGAGCTGAAATGAGAGGTTAGCAGACTATTTAGAAGATTGCAGGCTTCGTGGCTTTGGAGGGAGGTAAAGCTATCTGACAGCCACCAGCTCTCGAAGGTAATTTCAGATTCCTCTCTAACCAACCGGACAGAGTGACAGATTTTCTCACAAGTTCGGACAAACAAGCCTGCAAGAACAGCACAGTCCCCTCCCTCCTTCTAAACACATATTCACCACTCCATTACCCATCATTCATGTTGCATATGGCCGTATTTTCCCAATGTCGCCCTGATTCATAGCCTTCAGCTCACGGACGATTAACCACCGTCCCTAAAGGTTTGCTCCATACTTGTTCTAAACCTGCTCTTTCAACCTCACAAGCAGAACTTTAGGGCAGATCACTGATGCAGATCTAATGCTGTCCAGGCTCAAAGATGCTGCATTTCACCTGGTTGATGCTATGCAGCATGTGAGGACATTGTGAGGCAGAGATCAGCAGTAAACCGCTCACAATCGTCAGACAGTCTATGCCTTTTGGCCACATTGACAGCCTGTGAGCTTCTCCTCAGAACGCTCTGTTTGATGATGCTATTGTGCACGTAGTGCGTTTTATCTGTCTAACCAGGGGAGGATTGGAATGAGAGCATGAAGGTGATAACAACTGTGATTAAATCGGCTAAATCTGCATTGCCCCTCCTCCCGGCTCCGTCCCACAATCCTTCTGCAGCACACCTGTTAACCAGGACACAGGTGGGTCTAAGACACGTAGTGAACCATCACCGTGACACCAGAGCGAAACGAGCTCCACGGCTTAAGCATGCACTTCATGAGAAGCTTCCTCAGGAAGTGTCTGTTCTGTTTATTCCCTCGATATTTATACATTTCACTTCTGTGTTGCTGGCGTCCATCTTGAATCTGTTCTCAGACTTGTGGTGCTTCCTAAAGGGACGTCTCACGACTGTGTGGGAGAAATCCTGGTGGGAATGTGTGATTAGGAGCGAGACAGCTCGTAAACACACGTCTCCATTTAACCATTGTTGGTGGCTGGGGGTCGCTCCTAGATTTTCTCCCGTAGGAAAGAATCAAACAATATGCTCAACACCAAGTGTGAATTTTATGTTAGTACAAAGAGAAAAGACAAGAGAATTTCATGTGGAAAAAGTGAAACCTTCTCATAGAAAATTGTCCAGTCAGTGTGGATGGAAATCATTAGATAAGAATCTCTGTAATCAGACCACATACTGTCTCTGCCTTTCTTTCTAACCACTATCAAGATTGTAGAAAGTTGGGATAAAATATGGGATATTTCAGACAGTACAGCCCTAGTAACTTTCTGCCATTCTTTAGCCAAATTGAAACTCATTCTCATTCTTTCATGAGCCTGAACATTCTGGCACGGTAGACAGTCTAAATACAATAACAAAACACATTGTGGAATATAGCAAATCCAGAAATATAATTAAGGTATTCATCATCTGGTTTCCCAGAAAAATTAAAGTTTAAGTTTTCCAACCTGCTTTTAAAATTTGGGCATTTGGGCGGACAGAAAGTCAGCACGAGAGGCAAGGCTGCAGTGCCGATGGTCACCAAATGAAAAGCGGATGGGCAGCTGCCTGAGGTAAACACGCTCATCACGTCACTTTACGCTTCACTGCTGGGGCCGCCTTTTTACGGGGACGGCGGCCGCAAGCCAGCAGATCCACGTTTCCCCTCACAGCTGCGGCTTATTTCATAATGGCACAGAGAAGACAACCCATCGGAAGGAGAGGCGTGGGCGGGAGAGTCGGCGGCTGCGGGTGCTGTGACCGCGCGCCATATGGGGGTCACGCAGCACAGGTGCTGACACTGCCGGAGGTGTATGACGGTGCTGTTGCAAGCAAGTCATCGTTTCACACGAGCCCATTCGTACTAAACGAAAATCCAAGACACCAGAACGTAAGGCACACGACCCAAAGCCGAACAGCCGTACGCTGGCATGACACTTCGACTCATGCAAATAAAATAATATGAAAGCTTAAGATAATTCTTTTATGATCATCCTGTTCTCACAAAGATTTTTATGTTTTGAAAGACCTCTATTTCTGATCGTACTCTGCAGCACTACACCTGATCATAAAGCATAAAAACTCACAATGTCCTCCTGTTTGCAGCATGCCACCTGCACACCGCCTCTTCCTCTATCCCCCATTTTATGACAGCCAGCCACACCCATATGGCCAGATGCAGTTCCCTTCGGCAGACCCTAAGACAGCGAAAATCTGAGACGCTTGTCGCCAGCATGCTCCCTCTGCAGAACATTTGCTCAGTTCTGGCACTTAAGCCAACAACCTTGTGGCTCCAGCTTTGTGGTTCAAACGCTAACCACTGTTACCGTACCCCAGCAATATGCTCTAAAGGTTTAGATCTTAGTTAAATTGGAACGACTATATATTCTTAAACAGACGTATGCTTAAACAAACAAGCGCATTAGACCAACGTACAACAACCTGGAAATTTAACTTGTTCCCACGCTTTAAGTGGCCACGCAATATATATTTTTTTTCTTCTATGTCACCAGAGGGGCTCCATACATTTTAGAAAAATATAATACAACATTAAATGTATCATTGTGGGGCTTCTATGAATCTTCCAATTGTGACTTAATATCATGCAGATGGCCCATCGCATTATATGGGAGCCAGAGCCAATACCACAAAGTTCTTTTCACGGTAAGGGACTCCTTTATTTCTAGCAGAAACCCCAGTTAGGGGCTGCTGGTTCAGACATAAGGAGGACATGGCCCAGCATCTCAGCAAATGAGTAAGCGCAGCGCATGCTGGCAGCCGGCTCAAAGCTGGCTGCACGGAAGGGCCGAGTAGGACTATCACAGCTACTCTTTGTTACACATCTGTGTCAGGCGAGTGTTTCTCGCGTGTCAGGTTTAGCACTGGGACAGGCGATCATAGCAGCCATCCAGACTTGCTCTATTTGTTTTTCACTAAAGCAGGAATGCAATGGACCCCTCACTGGTCCTCCCAATGACCCGCTGCACCTTCTGCCATGCAGATGCAACTGTGTGGAGGCACTGAGGGCTTCCTTCAATCGGCAGGAGCTCAAGGTTGCTTCACGCTAACAAAGTATCATCTGGTAATTTGCATAAAAGTATATATCCCCCCTACATCATTGGTGTGATGTGAATAACCTTGCGTAACTACATCACCGACGTTCTGGATTGTTGAATGTTATCGCAGGCTGAGAGACTCCCCAGCCCAGGCCGCTGCGGAGAGCCTAACTAGGGGGCGCCCTGGTGCCTTGGCCTATCCCCCCCCCCCTCCACCCCCGAGCCTGTTCCAGGTCCCACACTAAACGCTGGGCTTGTTTATTGCAAAGCCGTGATCCACTGCAGATGTCATCCTGTGCGTCCGCTGGGAATTTAAGTGCAGCCCTGGATGTCATGAAGCTATAAACAGAAGATAGACCTGGGTGCCAGAAACTGCTATTCCCATGCACGTCTTCCCATCAGCCTCAGCCTGGCTGTGGACACCCTTCAAATCCTCCAGGACAGGACAATCCTCAAGCGACCCCCACACACACACACACACACACACACACACACACACACACACACACACACTTGGACGCTGGAGTACACTTTCCAGAAAAACACGCATGAAACACAACCCAGACGCCAGCTACAAATCCCACTTGTTAGTGGGAGAGCGAGAGAATGAGAAGGAGTGCAACGGGAACTAGTGTTTTTGTGGAGAAAGGAAGCACTTTCGGTTTGCCAACAAGTGTGGACCTCAGATAGGGAGTGTAATGCAAGCAGCCCCTGGACACGCATGCAGCGGTACCTTCAGTACAGCTGGCCCTGGTTAGAAGTGCACTGTTTTACATGCAAGGCGGCTATTAGCAACCTGATGGAGATAATGCGGCCGGGCACTCAACCATAACACGGGGTTCCGCGTATGACGGCCGGCGAGCCACGACAAATGAGGCCGTTTGCTGGAGTCCGGGCCGCTGCGGCCCCTTTGAGACGTCCACTGGGTCAGGCAGAGCACAGCAGGACAGGCGTGGAAGAATCCCTGCTAATTACAATCATGGTTTGCAAAGGTGCATTTTAATTAAAGTCGACGCCGACAGCGATGTGCGCGGCCATGACGTCGCACCGCCGTGCCTTATGCTTCTAGCTAACACACGTGCTCACGCACACACACGTGCACACATGCGGCCACAGAGTGAGTAGGAGGGAAAGGATAAGAATCAGCAGTAGGAGTCAGAGTGTCCCCCCTCCCCGCCCTGCT
The DNA here is from genome assembly GCA_019775915.2 of Cyphomyrus plagiostoma. Taxonomy (NCBI): domain Eukaryota; kingdom Metazoa; phylum Chordata; class Actinopteri; order Osteoglossiformes; family Mormyridae; genus Cyphomyrus; species Cyphomyrus plagiostoma. Next base: position 9,489,781 of record JABFEA020000038.1, read on the forward strand.
TCCCTCCACGGTACCTGAAGATGGGTCTGTGGAGAAATTTCCTCTTGAAAGTGACGCTGTCGTCCATTGAGAGTTGGCGCTGCCGCCCGCTGGGCCCCCGGGCTGCCTGTCCCTGGCTGAGCCTCACGCCAGAGAGTGCGGCAAGCTTGACGCGAGCCTCCCTTTCTGACCGCTCAGCGAGGGAGGCCACGGGAACCACATCAGAGAAGGGTGCGACGGCAGCCAAGTGGGGTGGGGGGTGTGGGGTTCTCGCCCTCTCCCTGTGTGGGACCCTCTGCTAAGAGCCTGCTCAAACCCGCACGCGTACTGAAGCCGCGCGAGTCCCACCCCCGCTGGCCCCCTCCCTGAACGGGGAATACCGAGCGCCCTGGAGCATTCTTATCTCCAGCCTCAGCCTGGGGTGGACGCTCTGAGTTTCTCTGATGGCCCCGACCACTTCCAGTAGGGCCACCTTCCCCCCCCCCCCCCACTTCCTGTTCAGTGAGCGGCCCGTAAGCTAAAGAAGATGAACTGGGCTGGTCACACGGTGCTGGCCCCGTGTCAGAAAGTGGGAATTATTTTCCAATCTGGCTCCCATTTACTCCTGGACCTGGGAGGGCCCCTGCCGCCCTCATGGGGCCCTCGGGGGCCACACCGGGGCGGAGGGCCAATACACGCGGCAGTACCTCGTGTTGGACCGGTCAGTCCTTATTAGAAAGGACAGACACCAGACCTGGCTTCCCTGTTCCCCATTAAATAAATTAGCGTGGAGCCCTAAAAACACACCCTCTCGTGTGTCTTATGTGAAACTAATATAAGATAAAGGCTGCGCAGATGGCAAAACACACTCGCATTTCAGCTCATATACACAAGGAACTGTACCCTCTACAAGGTCATACATTTATTACGCTAAATTCCACACAATAACTCCGATAACTTCCGACACAGGGAACAGTTATAGAAGCAGACTGAAGCTCTAAACTGCAAGGGCCATAAACAAGTGAGTGTAAGCAGATGTCGGATGGACTTCGCTGGCTTGCTTAGAGGGGTAATGCAATCAAAGCAGCTTACAGTTACATACTTCTACCTATCTTTGCAGCCTGGTGTTAGGTGCACTTCAAGGAAGAAACCTTCACTAGAAGGTCAACCGGCTGGGCATCTCTGGACAGGAATGGGCAATCATTTAGTCACAACCAGGGCTATTCCACTGATGGCCCGGAGAACGGCGTGCCCAAAGTGCGTGACGAGCGGATTTGGTGGGTGTCATCCTTTCAGAGGAGGATGGATGCAAGGAATCAATCCATTGGGTGGGAAAGGATGTGGGGGGAAGTACTTGTTGAGCGATCAGATGCAAAGGGCCCACAAAAGCAAGACAGATCCAGTAAACCTTTCCTCTGCATCTCCTCAGTTTGGGTCCAAAACTAAACAGTTTGCCCAGTTGTGTTCTCTCCACATCAAGGGGTGGAAAGTATGCACTGGCAACTGCAAGCTATTAACTTATGCAAGCTTCGAACATGAAATTACGGAACTGGGGAGACTTTTGTGCTGGCTTTGAAAGCCGCTAGGGTCGGTTCACGCCTAACAAGGGGCTGCGTTTTAACGCTCACTAATCAGCTAATTAGCAAACCGGGGGTGTCAAACAGGAGTGTAAGGGAGAGAACAGTAGTAACAACAGACACTAGCAGGCGTCAAAGAGACTCAGTAGGACCAGACTGGAGGCTGGTGGGAGGACGATACAGGCATTTAACGGTAAATAGGATTTAGATGTTCAAGGGTCGGTTTGTTCTCATGACCACAATCACTCCCACGACACAATAGAAACAAGAGTAATACTGGGCAGACTTGTTTGGGATCAGATGAACCAGAGAAATATACAGGTAGGAGGAAGTATGTGGTTCAGTGAATTAGGGTTCTGCACCTGTGAGCGGAAGGTCACTGGTTTAAATCACAGGACCAGCTGGCTGATGCCACCGTTGGGCTCTTAACCCACCAACTGCTCTAGGGGTGCTGCACACCAACCAACCCTGAACCTGAACCCCAGTCCTCACTGTGTGTCTCGAAGGACAGCAAGATGGGATATGTGATAAGCATTCAAATGTACATGTGCTCATGCTTGCACAAATGGCAAATAAAGCATAATTTCATTTACAGCAAAGGAAAAATCATTAACTAATTAATCTAGCAGCGGAGAAGCAGTCATCATCTTGAAGAAAGGCATAACACGCCACCTGCTGTTCCCCTGTAGAGGGAGGCGCGGTCACCCTGCCCCACACAACCTATCAGGATGGAGCGGCCATTCACCCTCCCTCCTCTTACTGTTACTGCTGCCCATCACTCTCTTCTAAAGATTTTCTTCTTCTTCCTATTTACACTAATACTACAGCACTTTAATCAACCGTGCCAAACCCTTGCATATATATCATATATATGGCAAGGTATTGCAGGCTTAGTTATTTACTGACAATTCAATGTAATACACACTCATATAGTATATGCCATATTCATAGTTTTTATAAGTATTATCTTTATACTATTGTTGTACTTTATTCTGTCATTTATGTGAATGTGCATGTAAAATTCTCTGCATGTAAGTTATTTATGTCATTAAGGAGGCAGCGACTACATTTTGTCCTATTGTGTAATTCGAAAAAAGCCTTGATCCCTGATAGTCGCAAAAATGGGAACTGCGGCTGAGGCGGGGGGGTAAGAGCAGGATAGCGTGCCTTCAGCACTGTCCTTCAGCACAGACACCGTTAGACCCGACTGCGGCTCCTCATGGGCCCGTGCCAGCCCTGTATTGGTATTGGCTGTGTCACATGGAATCCAGGGTTATATTTGGATGCCATTATAATTGTTTTACCAAGTATTTTTCCAGTGTTTTTGCAAAGTACCAGCATGCCAGTCCCCTAGCTGCTGTTATCACGCACAAACCGCTCATTTAGGGCAACTCGAATCTGCAAACTTCGCCTCTGAATTCTGCCTTTGTGGTTCCATGTTTTATAAACAAACAACAGTTTGGAAAAAAGGGAACTCTGGGATGGATTAGCTTCCCTGCAAGCCCGCTTTCTTTGTTATGAATGGATTTAGTGGGATGGATTTAGGGAGATGTTGCTCCGTGCCCCGAGGTGGGGATCATCTGCAAGTCTGGCCCACCGTGCCTTTCCGCTTTGTTTATTATGCCGTGCACTTTTACCAAAACAACAGTTTCCATGACAAATCACGCTAATGGCAACGTGTCAGTGGTCGGGTGGTGTGTGCTGACGAAGCGGGCCGGTGTCTGTCAGAAACTGGGCGGGGGGGATTAACTGTTACAAGGAACTTGCCCCCTGACAAACCTGTGCCTCATCCAATCAGGTGGGGCTGCCGAAACCCGCTCTGGTGAAGAGGGGCTACTTCAGGGAACCAGGAGATGCAGGCACAGCTTAAGGTCAGAAGCTAGAGGCAAAACTGTGCCTGTTGGACAGGAAATGATAAAATCCCTGTTTGTACAATATAGTATTTAACACACAGTTATAAAAAGAGAATATATGCTAGACCAGGGGTGTCAAACTCCAGTCCTGGGGGGCCGGAGCCCTGTATAGCTTAGTTCTTTCCGTGTTCCGTCACAAATGATTTAGCTTATGTGTGGTAATTAGCACTAAGGACCTGGACCCCCAGGACTGGAGTTTGATACCCCTGTGCTAGACGGTTGTTTCTCAGCCAAATCCCCAGGTACCCCCACAGTCCACATTTTTCATCCCTCCCAACTCCCAGCACACATGGACCAAACAAACAAAAAACTCTGAACACCAAATATCTGGTACATGTTTGCTGGAAGCTAGAAGACAGTAAAAATGGACTGACAGAGTGTCCCTGAGGACTGGCCTGAGAGACACTGTGCTGGACAGAAGGACTTTGGTGCTTCTCCCTCTATGTTTATTGTCATATGTACCGCACTGCGATGGGCTGGCTCTACACCCTGGGTGTCCCCTGCCTTTTATCGTGTGCTTCCTGGAATGGGCTCCAGATTCTCTTTGAGCTCTTCTGGATAAACAGTTAGTACAAAATAGATATGAAGTCCCTCTGTCAACAGAAACCTTTTCGTGTGACAGTAACCGATAATGCCGAAGACTCGGCTAAAAAAGTGGCCCGAACTAATGTGGAAAAGTCCCGTCCAAAAATGGCCAGAGTGAAGCCCTTTGGTTGGAGTGGCGTACGGCGCTGTGGTGACTGCCCGCTTTGCCATGTGACACGGCAAATCAGTATCAGGTGGGCCCATGGGCCGAGGAGGCAAGGTGAGGGGGGGCGCAAATTAGCTTTCGACACGCTCACTATCCGGTGTAAGGCCCTCACCGAGTGGGCTCAGTCGCCGAGCCGTGCAGGCCGATGCACATGTTATGTTTCATGTCGAAATCCCTCCTGACATATCCAAAGGTGCTGTTCCTCCTCTGGCTGACAGCGGCGGCAGGAAGCACTGCGACGGCCACATTTAGCTCCTCCGTGTCAAGGCGATGTCACGGAAAACAGGAACAAGAAACTCCCCGACCGACAGCGCGTTTGGCCGCCGATAATGACTGAGAGCGCTCGGATGGGACGGCGCCGTTTCCTCCCCCCTGCGTTCTTCCGTCTAGTGGTACGGTATATCGCCATGAGCCTTATGCTCATGTGCGATGGCGTAAGGAGCTGACATGCCGGCCAGCGACAGAGAAACAAGTGCATGACAAGAGAAGCACATCCCTGAACTGCAGCCAAGCGCACAGATCATGTTCAGCTTGTTTTAGTGGCGCGAGGAAACTTCACCCTCCCCGAGACTGTCCCTGTCCAGTCACTAGTACACGCCCTACCATAACTCTGCTGGTGAGGTAGCAGTAGCAAATATAAAGATCAATGGCACCCTTGAATGACTAGTATAAATCTATCTCAGCTGACCAGCCACGCTCCCACTTTCCAAATATTAAATCTACCTCTGCAAGTTTATCAATTCTGTGATCGTTTTTATGGATAACAAAAAGAATCTAAACAGAAAGTAAATACTTCTTTCTAATACATTTAATGGACTGTTTAAGGAAATTACAGTTTGGAGAGTGGAACTCATTAATTGGACTCTGGCACTTTCATTTTCCACCAAGGCAACTTGAGGAATTTTGGCAGATTTGTTTAGCAGCTTAATCTGATGAAAAAACAGGAGCCTCACTTACCATCACAAAGCGTATAGTGAGGCAGTGAAAATGAAATGAACCATTTAAGCGTGCCGGCAAGCAAAATGCCATTACAGCTTTAAAGATAATTAATTACAGTTCATCACAGAAAATGCAATCTACTTCACTAAAGCTGTCAACATTGTGGACTGCTCTAATGAAACACCGCCAACAGTAACAGATTCCATGCAGAAGTCAAAAACAACAGAATACTGTTCTAACATTACATTCGAGACTTGCGTCAGACAGCTAAATGAGGTCCTAATTGTGTACATGTACCCCAAGTCCTTGGAAGCCCCCTCCAGTGGGGCAGGCACTCTGAGCTCCATCTGTGTGCCGCCTCCGCAGTACAGCACTTAGGATCTGGCGTCCGGTCTGCCGCTGGCTGCCACATTTCATCGGCTACCCTCACAGCGGGAGCAACAACTGATTATCCGCATGCAAGGAAAAGTGCAGCAGGTGAAAGAAACTGGCAGACGAAGACATTACGATGAGGCTCTGTAGAAACAAACAGGCCATGATTGTAGAGCTCACTCTCATCTAACAGTCACTTAACACGCTATCTACACGTGACTCTGCCCACCCAACTTACCTTTTCCAGATTGACTCTATTTGGACCCCATGTACTTAGGGACAGGACAAGTGCACCTTACACAACAGCACAAAAACAACGATCCAGATGTTTACAGGTCTGCGTCTCCGTCGTTTGCAAGTCAACCCATTATTCAAATGTTCGCCACACGTTAGGGCAATTATATTTTTCTACAGCCACATTTAAAAAATGTGCTTAATTGCTTAAGACTCTACAAGAAAAATTACCACTGGTTAGAATGAATTCCCCATACACAAAAGCCCTTAACTCAACCAGCTGTCAGGCCATGGTGCAAGCCTGTAAAAAGGGGTTAGGGACAGGGTGCCTGTCTTTATGGCAGTGAAGGACGTGAACACAGCAGCTAGACAGGGGCTAATTTATACACAGCTCCATTTGAACCAGAATGTCAGAAGTCAGCTGAAAGAAACTGGCTGCTGACTATGAGACCCAGATACTTGTGTCTAATTCACAGGAACGTCAAACACCAGGTACCATGAGTGACATGCTACAAGGTTCTAGAAAAAGTCAAGAAATGCTATTCATAGACTGTTTTCATTTATTTCTCAACATGTTGCAGCATACAGTGCGTGAAGTAATCTAAGGTTATGTAGCTCTAACTGCAAATGGGACAAATGCTTCTTGAAACGTATCGTCGGCGAGATCACGGCGCACTGTCAATCACTGTCTGCTTTAACCCAATAGGAAGCATGAGGCAACCTATCACAACAGGGTTCGAACAGCCGATGATCAACAACACACCACAATCCCTCCCACAGTGGACTCGGAAACCTGATTTTTTTTGAGTGCTAACTGTAACAACAGACCTCACAAAACTATAATCCTTCCCAGGCTCAGTTCCTCAAGTAGAAATCTCTCCTTATTCTTCGAATTCTTTCCTTACTCACCTGCCCTGTAATACCCTTGTTAAAATTAATGTGGAAAATTTCACCATATTTTACTCCTAGTCCTAAAAATTAACCTACAGTATATTATACACCCCATAATATATAATACAGACAGGTAACATTTGGCTTAATCCTTAAAAGGGGTCTGATTCACAAATCATCACTTCACCCTGAAGGCACTTTAGAGCTGCCCCATCAGTGACCCCCCCCCTTGAGAAGCCCCAGACGACTCGTCTGCAGGCGCCTGTTACTCATCACTGGACACCCCTGATGTAAGAGGCATGGTGACTGACGAAGTCCATATCGTCCACCAGAAAGGTATGTGTGCAAGTGGGGCACCAGTTGTTGTGGTCGTGCGGGAGACCGGCGTGCCCTGCTTCGATGCACTCTCCTCCCCAGTGACCTTTTGGGGTCAAATGGCCCCAAGCACAGGAGCTACAGCCAACCGGAGGACTGGCACCTCTCTGACTGCTGGGAATTGGAATTCACCAGGTGTCTGACAGGTCTGCAAAAGTAGCTAAGATGGCAGCCAGGAAAGAAATCAGCCTGGCTGGCAGACACCGGGCTGGGGGGTGGGGGGAGGAGTAAGCCAGCCGCTCTCTGCTTCTGGGAACCTCCCGGTCCCTGACTGGGGGACAGCATACCTCAAGCATGGTCGGCAGTTTGAGCCGAGCGTCAATTTTTTTTTTTTTTAGCAGCTTTTATATATAAAAAAAAAACAACATACTTTTACGCAAAAGCATGATCACATGATGCCTGAAACAACTGGGGTTTAAGGCCCTCACTCTAGGGTCCAACAGTGTAGCCACTGTACCTGATCCTGAGATTTGAACTGGTGACCTTCCAATCACGGTCACAGCACCTTAAACCCACAAAACCACATCACCCCCACAGAATGTGCTGCTACTGGCTAAATAAGATCTGATCAATAGATAGATAAGGGATTATTCTTCCTTTGGAGGACTTATTCAGGACTGTGAAAAAGGTGAAGAACATTACCAGCATCAGGGTCCTTTAAGAAGCACAGTACACTTATGAGAGTGACTTCCCCTCGAACCCGACATTTGATGAGGGGGATTACGAAACCACTGACTGTACTGAGCACAGGGCAAAGGGGCATGACGAGAGACGGCAGCAACAGGGGCCTTAGGCGTCCAGTTCAGCTAAAGTAAACCTCATCTCTGTCTGGACGAAAACAATCTTGCCAGCAGAACTGACAAACAAATGCGAGCAGCATAGAGGACACACAAAACTAAACGGTGCATGCAAATTCACAACTTGATCAACTCCAACCTTGTACAAAAGGTAGAGTAACTTTGTGTATTTAAATTTTAATTTTTTAAACATGTATTATTGGCTGTGTTAAGTGACCTTGGGTGTTTTGAAAGGCGCTGAAAATAAAATGTACTACTACTACAAAACGTATTAACCACCAGCCAACCGACCATCAAGTAACCCTCCACCTTCTTTAAAATGTCTTATCCCCTTCACAGTCACTGTGACGTAAGAGAACATTGCAAGAAGCAGACGGGCCAGCGCAGGGCACACACTCACACACTGCCGGCAATTTAGGGACCCCGATTCACTTAACTGCATCAATTTTTGACTGCAGGAGGGAACTGGAGTACTTAGAGAAACCATGCATGACTCAGGGGGAGCATGCAAACTCCGCACAAGAGGCAGCATTCAAACCCACAAGCCTGACGGTGTGAGACCAACATGCCACCCACTAGTAACTAGTAATTGAGTGAAACATAGACAATATAAAGAGCCAATAAAATACATGAATTTACCAAAGATTATGTAAGTAATGTCTAACATATTTTCACAGAAAATACAGCACAACTGTTATGGGAGAATATGACCTTAATTAAAAAAGAATGGAGAGAAAAGTAGAGATGACAGCAACTCACCAGTTAAGTAACATATATCTGTAATATAAGTCTGCAATCCAAACTTCTCTGCAATCCAAACAAATGGCTCTATACTTTCTGTACGAGACGTTCCCACAGAAAACTTAGAAAGCAAAAAAAAAAACAAACTGTTTTCTAAATCTGTGCTGGGAAATGAACGATTAAGCTGATTTTGTTTTGCGGGAAATCATGTATTTTGATCTCCGGTGTCGACAGCGTGGACGGGAGCAGCTGCACTGCGCTGTGCTGGGTTCGGTTTAGCGGTAAATGGGGGCCCCTAGTGGAAATGATACATCCTTATTATATTTCCCGAGGCATTATGAGTGCCCCCTCTGAAATATTACCAATATCGGAAATAATGTGATTTTAATAATGATCATAATAAAGAATGTAATTCAATTGAAAATTACACCCCATCTGCGGTAAACTTAGGCCCCATCACACGGAGGCTCATCTAATGAACAATAGGCTTCATCAGCATAGCGTCCGTCTGACACACCTCAGAATTTGGCTGCATGACTTCAAAATGGGATAATGAAAGGAAGGCTGTCATTTACAGGCCTGACCAGCCCATCCACCCTCCATGCCCCAGGAACACATTAGTCCAGTTACAGTTCCCGCTCTAATGTAGGTTTTAAGCGCCGTCAGCCAGTGAATATGTCACTCAAGCCCGGATTTAGTTTATGAAGCTGCTGACCGACAGCCGATCCTTTAGTGGATCTGACCTAAAAATGCACATTGGTGACATGATGCCGCAGAGCACGCCTCTGGTTAGAGTTATCATGGTGTATCCTAGACCATACAGGCCTTGACCATTAGAAACGTGAATGAGGGAATTTGCATTACCATGTATTTTACTTGTCTATTTTCAGTCGTATATTTTCCCTTGACTGAGACCTGGACCAAAGACAGGCTGTCTGAAGATGAATGGGTAGATTTTTTTTCTGGCAAAAATATTGGCTGAGACTGAGTCTTTAACTATACATGTGACCTCTGACTTTGATGTGGAAAAGTGAGGAATATCTATTCATTCATCGATTCAATACAGGGTGACAGAGAGCCAGGAGCTGATCCCCTAACACCCTGAATGGAATTCCAGCCCACTAGACAGAAGGATTGATGGATGGATGCACGGATGGATGGATGGGTGGATTGAAGGAAAAGTAATACCTACACTTGAGTTTGGCAGTAACCCATTACTGGATAAGCAGTTATGGACAGATGGATGGTTAGATGAATAGAGAATATCTTTAAAAGAATCAAAAGTGCTGAGTGAATGATCACATTCAGATATGTGCAAAAAATCAACCAGCCCACCAAAATATGCGACCACAGAGTAATATATATGCATAATCATACAGGTTCTGCCTCGGTGTGCATCCCACGCAACACACACGAGTCCCTGCTCCAATGTGTGAAGACTGTTTGACTGCTTCATTTGTCACGGCCAGACATCTTTTTCTGTTAGCAGAGGTGAAAATTTCAGGTCCAGAAAGTAGAAATCCAGACCGTGATTTAGTTTCAACCAACCAGTTGAGCATAAAGAGTCACAGTCACAGAGGACTCAGCTGGTTGGTTGAAACAAATTCCTGGTCTGGATTTGCACTTTCTGGACTGGAAATTTCCACCTCTGCCTGTTAGTTCTGAAGACACTAGGGCTGGGGGCGAGGGGGGGGGGTTGCTATTTACTGTAACAGGAGGTCTCCCCCAGTACACTTCATGTGGCACAAAGCGCACTTTTTGAATCCTGCAGGTCACACGGAGCACCGCTCAGTACCCTACGACTGTTAGGAGCATTATCCTGAGACAGCAGACGCGGCATCAGCAGTCGACTGCTAAGGGCCCACCTGACCGGGCCGAGAGACGCAGCTTCGTGTGGGAGAGGAATGTATAATGTAGAGTGTCATTACGAGCCCTACAAGGCTCTTGAAACAGGATGACTGACAGTGAGTTTGGCTCCCATTAATGGCGGGGCCATCACTGCAAAAACACCTCTGATTCTTACTGCATAAATGCAGGTCTCTTGCAGGGCAAATTGCCAGCATCGCTGGGTGCGGATGGTCGTGGTGTACATGGAGCACTTCACTGCACTCCTACACAGATTTCTGTACCAGGTTGATCCGTGAAAACAGCTGGGCATCGATATTGTTGGGGGGAAAGAGGAAGCTTCCGGGAAAAAAAACAGGTGGCACACCTGTACCGGGAGAGACAGAAAGTACTGAGCTGATTTACCTAGACTGACTACATCCTCAGAGAGTGAGTCTGTCACTTCACTTGCAATAACCCCACTCAACTGAGTCTCCCAGGCAACACGGGCGACATAATCGCAAACATCTATCATTAAAACACGGGTTCAGCCAAGATGTCATGTTTTAGTCACTCGAAGAAGATGAACAACAGGCTTGCGGAAGCTGGTGAGCATTTTAACATTAAAGCGAAACTAAGTAATGAGCTCTGAATACAGTTGTTTACATTAAATCACTTCAAAAAAGACCCACAGCCTTTTACACAGGAGCTGCAGTGTCACATTTCCAAAAAGCTGAAATCACTATAGTTGTGAGTATCAGCAGATGACGGTGGTTTGTGTTTTTTACCGTTTATAATGCTAAACACTTGATGTTATCCTGCCTAGATTAACTACATGAATAACCTGTATCGCACTCCATTTGTATTTCAAAACATGATATAAAACAGACCGATATTGGAGATGGCCAGCCTGATTGTGTCGACAATAACCAGGTGTCGATGTTCGTCCTTTTAAAAGCCACTGGATGACTTAAGGTTTATCTTTTTAATCGTCGCCTGCTTTTATTTTTTTTTTTACATCGCTCTCAATAAAATCTAGACGAGCATAATTAACAGACCGGTGGCTTACCTTTCCGAGGTGTTTTTGTATTTCTGCCTGAAAAAGAAAATGGGTTTTCATTAGATGTATGTCACTGGCCACATCGCTTTGTTGAGAAAAACAAAAAAAAACAAAAAAAACATGGTGCACTGGTACTGGTGCTATGACAGGCAGCAGTGAAGATCTGAGAAAGACTGACATATGCCCAGAAAACGCAGATGGGGAAACTCAGATGACAATCGCACTCATTGAAACCATGTCAGAGCAATGAATAATGAATTAGCATGACTCCATTACACTGACCGTAGGTAGCTTGCGTTAAAATTTTAAAATAAATTCTATTGAAAAGGCAGAAAAAAACGTCAAGCCCTGAGCTTCAGTTCAATTCCGGGCCTGTGATAACCAGTGCACGCTGTCCCGGTCCTTTTAGGATCAAAGCCAACGGGTGAGAGCCAGCAGGAGCTCTACCGCGAGAGCTTCTGTCTGGCCTGGCTTTGTCAGCTTTAGCTTCGACCGCAGCTCGGTGCAGAAGCAGCGACATCACGTCGCGGACCTCACCGGCCTTGAAAACCCCCCTTTTAATCAAGTCAAAGCATCTGTATCTGTATTAGGGGGAAATTGCTGAAAGTCCCTAGGAAAAGATGGATCTGCCGGCACTGCAATTGTTGGCGAAAATCTCTTCAGCGTCTTGAGTTGAGGACACAGCCTTGAGGTGAATGAGAAAAAGGTCAGCCTGAGCCATGGAGTAGAAAGAAAAACAAACGAAGACCTGCACTTTGAGTGATGTTCCACACTTAGTATGAGACCGAACGTGTCTGGGAAATGCTGTCAGCAGTCCATACACAATATCTCGCTGGTATTACTTCAACGCTGCGTGGAAAAAAAAAAGACTCTCAGAACATCTGCTTCTTGGCTTGTCCTGGTCCTTGACTCATCGTCGACCAGAGGCTCCTGTGATAGCACAGGCCGGGACTGCGCCGGCATGATGCACAGGGCCCTCCTCAACGTGCTGCTCCATGGCAACAGTCGCTCGGCACCCCATCACTTGGTGGCCGGGTTGATGCTTGGGAGGGGATAGCTTGGAATGACTACCCCCCCCCCTACTTAACCTTGAAATTTGAACAAAAACACAGCCGCCCCCCAAAGAATGGTTGCAGGCATGGCTCACTCATGCGCAGGAAAGTGACAGAATTCTGTGCGCTTGGTTGTGAAATGTGCCATGCCATCAGATTGCCCCCTGCCAGCTTCGTAGGCGTGTGCGACTATTGTCAGCTGGGTCATTGTTCAATATCCAGATATAATTAGTTAATGAATAAGCCTGTGCTTATATATAGTGCAGACTCCGCAAGCAGCAACAAAACAGGCGAGCAACAAAACTCTACGTTCCAGCAGCAGGGAAACAATCCCCAAATGCGCTGTTTGATGATGATCCCTAACTCTTACCCCCCACAGGGACACATACCCGCACACACACAGGTTTGTAATTGTATCTTTGTGGAGACTCTCCATTCATTAGTATGGGGAAAATTCTAATCACGTGATGACCCTAACCCCTACCCAGCCCTAATCTGAACCAAACGAAATAAGCAAAAGTCATTTGCATTCACAAATCTTTGTGGGGACCTGAAAAACGGTCCCCGGAATATCAAAATAACAGGCATTTTTTATCACGTAGTGGGGTACATCTGGTCGCCACAATGTAATATTACCCTAAGACACACACACACACACACACCTGCATCCCCACTGTGTGAGACCTGCTATTGTTTTGTTACTGAGGAGATGATTACGCTAGAGCTTCTGTCACCATACCAACAAAAGTACAATGATGAACCCCCCCCCCCAGTGATGTTTACAGCGCATGTTGGCAGTGCCAGCTGACAAGTAGATTCGCATTCTGTAACACTGGGCTGGATCAAACTGGAATTCCTTTCATCGTTTGATTCCTCTGACTCAGAGAGGTACTGGTGGGATGCTCTGCTTTCACCGTAAACTAACAGGTGGCCAGCACTTGTGAAAGAAAAAAAAAATGAAGAGTGTGGGTGTACCCAGGAAGAAAATGACTGCAGGGCTGACTGGAAGGTCGTGCCTTCCGGGTCCAGACAAGGCTTTCTGTATTCAGAAAACTGAAACCAGCAGAAGTACACCTGGAGTATGACACTAAGTATGATCAGCTCTTTTAAATCCACGCTTCATTCAGGGCTTGAGGTACTGAATACCCTGTAAACACACAGACCCAGAGACCCATGCTGGAATGTAGCAAGCCTGTAGATGCAATCAGTCAACAGACTGTGAAATGTCAGCCCTCATTCATCTAATTCCAAACCAAACTAGAAATAAACTCTCTGTCCTTAGTCGACTTCAGTAAGTTTGCCATGTCACTGGTAACACTGGTGCGTTTTTCCCCAACATTATAATACCTGGTTCAGATGCTGACATGCTGAAGCTACATCTACGGGACATCCCGGTCAAACAGGAGATAGAATGAGTACTCACATTCCTCTCAGGCGCATCCACATTTTCTCGGTCTGTTCAGTTTTCGGGTACTTTAACGAGTCGCTCTCCAGACCATCTGTGTCACCGGCGAGAGATTCCATGGTTACTGTCCTACGGCGCAGTGACGATGACTATCAGAAAACGGCATCCGCGATCGGGCTGCGTGCTCAGCGCATCGTGACGGGTCGAGGCGTTCCGTGTGTCTCCCGGCTGCGGCGATCTGAGCGCATCCGCGTGTCGCGGCGGAGAGACGCTCTCCAGCAGGCACGGCAGCTCACAAAGGGGCTGGCTGCTTTTCTGCTGTCAGGTGGTCAAATCTCTCGCTGTCTCTCTCTCGCTCTCCGTCTTTCTCTGTCTCTCTCTCTCTCGCTCTCTCTCTCTCTCTCTCACTCTCTCTTTCGCTCGCTCTCCGTGCCGCTAGTAGGAGTACTCAGTATGCACAAAAATCTGTAATATTCCAGTTGTGTCTGCGTAATCGGCCCTTGACCACATGCGCAGGTAATTTTATAGCGCCGTGTAGGTGGGCACAGAGTACCCGTCCCCCACAAGAAAAAAAAAAAAAAAAAAAAAAACACCCACAATCACACCCCCACGTGGCAAAAAAACAAAAAAAACACACCCACAAACACACACCCACGTGGCACTCTATAGCGCACTCCAATGCACTTTCAGAGTTCACGGGCGGTCAGAGGTGCTTCCAGCCCATGGAATGCGGCTGAAGGCTGGCATGGGAAGTCAGTTAGCAGGGCAATCACCAGCCAATGTGTAGAGAGGCAGGAGGCATCAGAAGGGAAAAGGGGTTCCATTTCAACACCTCCGGTCCAAAGGTGACAAAGGAAAGTGAAACTAGGGAGGCTGTGAAGGTCCCACTTGCTCAGAGCTGGTCAAGTCTGACAGACATGCCCATTAACTTCGACCTGGGGCGGCTGCTAGTCCTAAACTCTGTTTCAGACAGAACATACATGGGCAACTTAGGCACACATCAGACAGTGCCATGACACCTTTGTGGAGAAGACCTGGAGTCCTAATAGCTCAAGGTGCAGCTGGGAGAGAGGACCATCACTCCTAATCCCTGCCAAATTCAGCACAGGTAATAAAGGCTTCATGACTGTGGCTGGAAGAGGGTTGATGGGTAAGCCAGCATTAAGAGTACTGCTAAAAAAAAGAAAGCACCTCTTGTTTTCTTTAAATGTCTTGCATAAAAACCAAATGGTTTCAGGAGAAAGCATATACAGTATTTGTCAGCTAAAACATGCATTTACCAGACCCTGTGAAACCGCACAAGGCCACCACAGCAAGCAGGAAACACAGTCATTTTGTCATCTCCGTCATGTCGCTCAGTGTCCCCTGACGGTTCTTGCACTAACTAAACTCTAATTTTTCCTGTTGGTCTGTCTTCTGTCAAATTACAACTAGTTAAGGGGCCGCGACTTAATCATTACATAATTAAGGAAGTAGATTTCCTCCATCGAATTACCGCGGTAAACCGCTCGTTTTCCGGCCCCGACTCGCCTCGCCGTCTTCAAACATGGCGCTCCATTGGCATTTCAGGCTCATGTGATACTAATACACAGAATGATGCCTTTTCCGAGAGCACTTGCCAAACCTATTTAGCGGCAGTCTGTTATTAGCAGAAACTGCGACAACAACAATGGCTGAAAGACACGTAAATGATATCATCAAGTTTTCAAATTATAGCCCCTTGCAGTGCCGGGGGGTCCTATTCTTTCTACTTCCCTTTTAGGAGGCGCTAGTGAGATGCGTGAGACTCGGGCAGCGCCGTGGTGCTGTTCCGTCGGGAAGAATGCGAAATGCAGTCCTTGTCTGTAAATAAAGTCATCGTTTTCTTTTCTTCAACAGCGGTTATTGATAAGGGATGTCGCCATGGCGACACGCGAATGGATGTGGCGCGAGCAGCGTCCTCGTGCTGCCTCCAGAAAAGGCAGTCCATCGTCCGATTCCAAATAACAGCGGGTGTGATCGCGCCAGCAGGCGCTTAAACTTAAACGCTTGACAATATTGCATTGTTAGGTTATGTAATTTTGTTGCGTTCATGGTGCGCACGGACTGTAAAAACCCAGTGCACTTTCTGTTCTCGGCATAGCTGTAAGCAGTCGGGGTGTCAGACTTATCTGCGGAAGCTTTTTTTTTCAGATGAGGAGCATTGTCTGATTTTTTTGAGCGTTGCATCGGGAAAATAATGTGTGTGAGAGAGTGTCTACAGATCAGTGTGACTGGGCGCCAATGTGACTGTGTGAGACTCCATGAGTGTTTCAAGTTGTTGGCTATGCGTGTGTGTGCTAGTCTTCGTGTGTGAGAATGAGACTGTACGTGTTTGTGAGTGCCTCAGTGTCTAGACAAGATAAGTTAAGATAAATACAGTGGTACCTCGGTTGTCAAACTTACTAGAACTCGAATTTCTTGAAAGTCAAAGAAACCAGTTTGAGCTAGAACTCAATCTGAATATCAGAAGTCGAACCGTGAACGCTGTACGTGTAAATTGTATGCGCCAGGAAATGAGTCATACTACAATGCAATTCTTACTTGAATGCCTTCTTCACAGACTAGACGATTAACAAAATAAAGCAGCGCAACATTACAGTAACTAACAATAAATAAACCACTAACTTACGTGTACTATTAGAGCATTTATGTAATTTATTTAAACTTTATTTTACCAGGTAAATTACGTGGAAACCATTTCTCACTGCTTTACGTGATATTCGGCAGAAATAACAGATTACGTATCGGAGCTGCCTGGGATACAAGCGTCATGCGTGTAACTAAATTCTTCAGCCAATAAGGGCAAAGGTGTGTTGTCACAGAGGTGGCTACAGTTTATGCTGCCGGGTGAGGGGTCGCAATGCATCTAACCGTAAGGTCATGCATTGCTTTAAGCCAGCGCTGCAAGCAAGTCGAACACACCCAATAACCCGACTGGGGATACAAACTGAAACGCAGACTTAACACAGAGGACTAATGATAACAACCAGAAACAGCTGATCACATGGGGAGGTTAACGAGGGGGCGTGGCACACGGGAAGAGCAGACGATTGGAGCAGGACAGGGGTAATGTTGGGATAAGATCTTTTGGAAGCCATTAAGAGAAAAATGTTCTTGTTTTATCCTGTTTATTTTGTGTTTAAATGGCAAAAACATATTTAGGTGTAATTGTGGGGGGGGAGGGGAACCAATTAATTGGTTTTACATTATTTCTTATGGGAAAAATTCAATCAGAAGTCGAACTTTTTAGGATTCGATCCGGAGACCAGAACAGATTAAGTTCGAGAACCAAGGTACCACTGTAAGTGAAAAATCAGTGTTAGTTTGTGTAAATGATGTGAAAGAGGCTCATAAAATTATAAACAGCCTTTGTTTTCCTTATTTTTACAATTCTGTTATTCTCAAAGGCCATCCAGCATCAGAACCAACTGGCATGACAAAAAAACACAGATTTTTTTTGTCCTGAAAGAGGTGAACCTATACTGAAGAATGATGTGGAACTTTGGGTTAGCAAACTTTAGAGAGAAATCTCTGACTCACAGATGTTGCACGTAAGCAGAGTTACACAGCAAAACAAAGAAAACACCATCCACAGACCAAGGTGACATGGCCTATTGTTCATACCTCTAAACAGTTTCCTTTTTACCACTAATGTAAGGTTATGCACGCTGACACCAAATATGAGAAGCAAAATATTGAATATGAACTTTACTTGAAATGAACACAAGGCAAGGCATTTATGAAATGCATTTAGTTTTTCACATTGTTGGGGTTTTTGAAGCAATCTTATACCCACCAGTCCAGTGAGAAAAGCATGACTCATTATACTAAGCTGCTATTTCCCACCTGTCGGTCCATGACCTACGTAAAGCAAGTACTATATTCTTATGCTCAGTACAAAAAACCTGTATTCATTATAAATTATTCAGCATTCATTATTAAATACATAATTAGCAAACACAATAATATTATATGTATGTTTGTAGGCAGAACAATAATATACATAGTGAATTACTACACCTTAAAAACATTGTTAACACTCGTCTCCTGCTATCACCGAGAAAACAGGCCCGATCCCTTTGTGTTCCTGTAGCATTTACACTGAACTGAACTCCAGATCTCTGACTGTGATGATTAAACGAAAGGCCAAATAAATTTCAAACAAAAAATTATAAATGTTTGTGTTCAGGTGTTCAGGTTACAATAACAAATTAATAACAATAACAGATATTTAATTATGAATGTGTAATAATAAATGGTATCACTAGAGCGGACCATTCGAAACATGATTTGTTTTTTTTTTGGTTTTTTGTTTTTTGTTTTTTTCCAAAATCCCTGATGGTGAAATATATTGAAATATCAAATGATCCTTTAATGGAGTAATTTAATCAGCTGCACAATGTCACACTGGCCAGCAACACCACCCTGCCTTTGCAACAAAGACGTTCAGATAGAATAGCTGAATGGCTAATCACTGACTCCCACATTCAACCCTGACACAAGATGGGTGCCATTACCATTTCAATGGTGTGATTTTCCTGCAAGGCTAAATGTGATTGCCCTTTATGAAAGATTATTGCCCCCCAAAACCCTCATTCATCTTAGATATTGTCTAGAGACGACTATATTTTAGTTATTGACAAAATGCTTTTCGTTTGTGTGAGACAGCATCAGGTCACATTTCTGGTGTTTTTGAATTCAGTGGAAACACTAAATGGTACAGAACTCAGCCACAAAAAGGTGTAGGTGTTCTTCATTCTCCATTTTCCAGAGGTCTTCGTGAGATATCTCGGCTGAGTCTTTCTCAACTTAAAAAAAATACGTTGTGAAACAGAACCAAAAGGGATTTGAAGCCTATCAATTAAAATGTCACAGACTGCTTACTGCATTTCATTGCAGAAGGATCCAGGCAAAGGTTTTAATTACCTGTCTGAAGCAATTATTAGAGATAATTTAATTTGTTCAAAATCAAGCCCTTTCGAATTGTGCTCAGTGTAATGATTTAAAGGCAGCATAAAGGATACTTTGACTTCAGCCTTGAAGTGTTCCAAGTGCCTTTGCTTTTCACTACGGTCTTTGAATGCACCTCTGAACAGAAAAGGGTGCTAATTCACAGTTCATTCTTTAAGAGAAGAAAACCCTGAGGAGGTTTATCCTCCTGAAAGCATTCCCTTGGTTTCAAAGGGAACAGAAAATGTTCTTCCAACACAGGCCGGATACAACAATCCAGAATGAAAGAGGTTAAAACGAAAGTGCGCTGATCTCCTGCCGCACGTCCCTGGAGATGCTCAACAGACACAACGCAGCTGTTTTCCAGCCTTCCGTACTCT
Source organism: Cyphomyrus plagiostoma (assembly GCA_019775915.2). Classification (NCBI taxonomy): domain Eukaryota; kingdom Metazoa; phylum Chordata; class Actinopteri; order Osteoglossiformes; family Mormyridae; genus Cyphomyrus; species Cyphomyrus plagiostoma. The sequence goes on from JABFEA020000038.1 coordinate 9,509,021, forward strand.
GAATATTTCATCTTAATTAATTGGCTACTGCATCAGTGTGTGCAACACAAGGCCGTTAACATTCCGAGCATTATGGCCAGCAAATGGAAAGGCCTTGTTCTCCTTATCAGGCGTGCTGGCCTTCACCTCTGCTCTTCCGTGATGGCAGGAGGGGCGGCAGTGATAAACTGCTCATTTGTATTCGGGCTCCTGAATGCAATCCCAGCTCCTTGCTGCCATCAGCCTACCAGCATTTGACTTAGAGGGCGTTGCTGATTAAAAGAAAATTAAAGAACGAGCTGAACAATATTTATTTACGTACTTGACTTTTTCATATGCAAAGCATGTTTGACATTATTAGAAAAAACATTTATGCGTCCAGCTAAGTCACATCAGAGTTAATATTAACACCATTCAGGCCATACAACGCGTTTCCCCTCACAAACCGGGAATCTAAAACCAGTGTCCTGCTTCCTTGAGCTCAGATAGCAGGGATGACTGCTTGCTTTATGACCTTCATGGATGTATGATGAGCAAAAACTGAGGTGAGCACAGCTGAATCATTCTGAGATTACTCTACTGCCATGTTGGGTTGCTCAATAGCAAAGTCTCTTATACGATATAGAAATTGATTTTTTTTCCTTCACTTTCCTGTGTATATATGAGTGCCAATGATGGCAAGGAGAGACAAATTCTCTATGTGTGTCAAGACACTTGGCTATTTAACCTGATTCTGATTCTGAGATGTAGACCGAGGGAACAGCTTCGGAAGAGTCTTTGCAACAATCAAAGAATGAGCCAAATCAGGCTAAATAATAGAGCTTTATATTGAAACCTAATCCCAAGCAATAACTTTGGAATCAAATTTCACCTGCCACGGGAACATGAGAGACAGAGAGGTTGTATGTCCGAACATGGATACGGGAAGTGGCACTATGGCGACTCCACCCATGGATGAGAGGGAAGTCCCTCCCTCCCACATGGCATGAACCCAGGCAGGACTGACGGCGGAACGGATCACCACAACTTGAGCACCCAAATGGAGGACAGCAAACAGCCATTAACATACATTAAAGAAGGCCCCAAAAGGTCAGGCATTGCGAGTCCTCTGCATTAATCACATAAACATTTCTGTGTGACGACGGAGCTGACATTAAGGCCCGACATGCAGTGTAGGCTTCTGATTCTCCACGGAAAAGCAGCGCAAGAAGCTCCATGATCACAATCGCAGTCAAAACTCTGGTAGCAAACATCCATCCACCTCCACCCCTGAGCACAGATGAAACAGAAAAACAATGCAGGTCGAACGACCAACCAGTGTACTGTTAAAAGGCAGGTTTTTTGTTTTTGATTGGAAAGAACAAACCAAAAAACAAACAATCAAGCAATCCGGTTCTCCTCAGATGTTTACATATTGGTTTAGGAGCCCATCAAGAGCTCGGCAGACTGGAAATTGGAAATCCTCTGCAAGACAGAAAAGGTACTCCCTCCGTTTTAAGTCTTATTGATTGTGCCCCAGTGGGGCCGCCCCCAGGTAAATGGCCACATAACCACATCTGACAGCCGGACCTAGATGGATTTTCCAGGCGAGACCTCACCGGGTCCATTGTAGACGAAAGAGGTTTGTCACAAAACAGATCATTGAAAGCCCCACCAAGGGCAGATATAGGGAAGGATAACCTGTAGGTTTTTAGCAGAAAAATAATCCCCACTTTTCAAACATAGCTTTGAAAAGATCACAGGAATCCCTCCCCCCAAGTTATTTGACAGTGCATCTGTGTGGGCCTTGCATGAAAAGGTGTCTTTGACATTTGCTTCTAAGCAAGCTTTAACTAGGGACCACTTCAATGCTACGGGACATTAGTCACTTTCACAGGATTTAAATCACGAATCTAAAAGCCAGGCAGTTTTGCATATTCCTTCCTCAGCCTTCGTTAGCACTGACCTGCTTTTGACCTTGGTAGCACGAACAGCGCTAGGATACACCCCCAGCTGTGACGGAATTCTCCCCATCAGACTGGCTTGCTCCCGCAAAGGTGCACCCTTCTCACACAGTACCGTGCAAAGACGGCCGCTTCGAGAACAACAAAGGCTATGGCTACGCAGTTCTGTGCTAGTAGAAAATAACCTGGTTTAGGAGTATTGATTGAGCTGGTTTTCACACTCCAGGCCACAGGCCACTCTGTAGCTGGGGGGGGGGGGGGGTCATAAAACACCTGCTGAATGCCCCTCAGATGGAACGCCATACGGTGGAGACTCCTAGACATTCACAGGAACGTCAAAATGTTTCTGAAGGTACATGTCGAATATTTGACGCTTTCCATTTTCGTTATCTAAATACAGGGGAAATCTGTTATAGTGTGCTTCTTTCCTATGTGTCTGTGATGTATTCTTCGTGTTACCCAATCATAGTAAAGGGGGGGGGGGTGCAATGGGGATTCATAGCAGTTCTGTACTGACGGACGTAGAGCGTGCAATGTGCGATTAGCATCTTAATTAGCTGAGGGACCGTGCCGGTCACATGCACCATAACTGACAGAGATGGGATCCCCACAGCAGGTGATGTGAGTTACACCTTATTTTACATCTAATTGGATCGAGGCCAACACTAATAAAACGTGTGTTAATGGGGGATGAAGGGGTGTGAGGGAATGAAATAAACCCCAGGAATGCTGTTCATGGGTACATGCATGACCAAACTGGGGGCTGCAGCGTAAGTACCATTTAAAATGGAAGCAGTTTGTATTTCCCTTCAGCTTGTTATGAGAAGGAAGGATCAAATTAAACATATTGAAAATGAAACCGGATAAAACTTTTCAGGGTGTTCAATGACAATTTTTCATCCATCCATCCATCCATCCATCCATCCATCCATCCACTTATCCTGGTCCGTGTTGCAGGGGGCCCTGGAACCATCCTAGGTAACACACAGCACAAGGCTGGGGAACACCCTGGGCAGGATGATAGACCATCACAGTGACATATATTCACACATGTGGAAATATGAGTTCAAATAAAAATATTCGATTTTGTGAAACATGGTAGAGGTTTTTACCTTTAACTGCATGTCATTAACAGCAAAGATATGCAGTGATCTTTCGACTTGGGCACAAAGACGCCCAGTACCGGGTCTTACTAACCGTACTGCATGTGATGATTCATCTTCCACCTGAGAAAAGGCCCAGTCTGACTCAATAATTGCACCTTTTGGAAAAGCGAGGGAAAAATCCAGAGAAATCTACAGACTTGCAAATATGAACCGCTGCAAATCATTTATGTCAACAGCATCCTTGCCCCCCCCGCCATGACTTTTGGAAACATTTCTGTGGTCATGCGCTGGCTGTCCGTTTGCTGCCTCCCTGCAAATTACAGGGACTGTCCTCTGCATCTCAAACGAGCAGTCAAGTGGAGTGGGAAGTTGCTATGGCTACCTGTCAAATTTCATTTCAAATGATGCCGATAGATCCAAGAATGTATCCGTTGCGGCTGACAAATGACCGCCATTACTGGTATATGTATGATGAGGCAATGCCTTTAAAGAGGTTCCCTTTCTCCAAAATCCAGTCATGGACACCCTCCCCCTCAACCACACTGCTCCTTCTTGACTAACTCTTGTTAAACAGAGGTTAATGATAGCATGCATTATGTTTTTATAGACCATCTTTGTTTATACGACATCCATGAGTTCTCACATGGAATTTGATACTACTCAGACCAAACGCCTGCATTGTACATGGCACACCTCAAAAACGGTATATAATTAAGTGACAGGAGGGTTTCTCGAATGGTGAGAGAGTTCGGTAGCACTCAGCACTGTATAGAAAGTGTTTAGAAGAGCTTCATGTGGCTTGACGGAGCTTCTATTTTATTGGTGTTTATTGTGGATTTGCTTGCCCTCGTCCAAGGCTACTCAATTTGCCCACATCGCACATACAAAATGTGATGGCAGCTCACACCCAGCTAGCTAGCTGTCCGCAGCTATGTCACAGCAACTAGCCAAATGTTATTTGTGTTCACAGTCACTGGTCCCTAATGCACTTTTGGGCACAAAAGGAAAGCTGACTAGAAGTTTTAAATTTAGCTAGCAGCAGACGCGATGCCAAACCATTTTCCAGAGATGATTGAATTTACTGCAATGTACAACTGAAGCAGGATCGCTTACAAACAGCTCTATAAACACACATGTGCAATGTGTTTAAACATACTGGAAGATGGCTAGCATGGACAATAATGATGTAAGCTGTTTGTGGTCATTGTGGGGAAGCTGAGATTGGATCACAGTAGGAAGGCCTACCAGGCATCCTCACCTGATCCTGGGGTTCTTGGTGTTGTCTTTCTCCGTCTGATTCCGGCTCATCTGGCTCTGGTGTGCTTTCACCATCGACAGCCAGGGGGCGTGCTGCTCAGCGGAGGGACATGAGGATGACGGGGGGTCACCTGCACACATGAAATGGGCGGAGTCACCATGTACCTACGCTGCACACCATGTGATTGCATCAGGTGTGTGTCTGTCCATTGGTCCATGTACCTTCGATAACTGATTACCAGGGTGCGCAGGGAGCATCTGAACTAATGGCCCCTGGGACGGAAAACCAGTTCATCACACGGCACACACAGACACATTGAGCAAATTAGAGATATCAACTGAACAGCAAATTTGCAAAACTAAGGATGACACTGACAGTTCCCTAAATTCAGTCATCCCCATTATACACCACATGGATAAATGTATTGGGACACACCTCTTAATCATTGAATTCAGGTGTTTCATTCAGACTCATTGTCACACGTGTATAAAATCAATCATGCCATGCAGTCAGGTTTACAAACATTTGTGAAAATATGGGCTGTCCTGAATAGCTTAGTGGTACTGTCATAGGAGGCCACCTTTGCAATAAGTCTGTTTGTGGAATCTCTTCCCTGCTAGATAATCCATGGTCAATTGTAAGTGGTGTTACGGCAAAGTGGAAGCATTTAGGAACAGCAGAAACTCAGCCATGAGATGGCAGAACACGTCACCAAGTGCAATGCCAAGTGTTAGAAGGAGTGGTGTAAAGCACACCACCACTGGACTCTGGAGCAGTGGTAACTGTGTTCTGTGGGGTCATGAATCACACATCTCTGTCTGTTGGTCTAATGGATGAGTCTGGGTTTGGCAGACACCAGGAGATAGTTATCTACCTGACTGTATTGTGCCACCTGTAAAGTTTGGCGGAAGAGGGATAATGGTATGGGGTTGTTTTCAGCATACCAAGACATTTTGGACAATTCTATGCTTCCAACTTCATGGGAACAGTATGGGGAAGGACCTTTTCTGTTCCAACATTACTGTGCCCCAGTGCATAAAGCAAAGTTCATAATAACATGGTTGGAGAGGTTTGGTGTGGAAGACCTTGACTGGGCTGCATAGAGCCCTGACCTCAACCCCATCAAACACCTTTGGGATGAACTGGAATGGAAATTGTGAGCCAGGCCTTCACACTCAACATCAGTGCTTGACCTCACAAATGCTCCCACAGGCACTCTCCAACATCTTTAGGAAAGCCTTGTCAGAAGAGTGGCAGCTGTTATAGCTGCAAAGGGGAGACGAACTCTATAGTGAGACCTATGGATTTAGAATGGGATGTCATAAAAGTTCCTGTAGGTGAAATGGCCAGGTCTTCAATTTCTTCAATTTCTCTAAGCACACACTCTTTGGACTGTAACAGGAACCCGGAGTACCTGTAGAAACTCTCTTAGGGTTCCTCACCTCCCAAGCACTAGGAACTATGAGCACTGAAAAAGTTAAAATAGTCCAATACGCTAATTCTGCTTCTATTCAGTTATTTTTAAGCTACATTTATAACCAGCCACCCTGCACCCTGAAGCACCTCCTGCAATGGAACCATATCAGAGTTTTTCCTTGTCTGAATGCAGCTCCGCATGGCACTACATCAGAAATAAAAAAGAAATTCTCCAGAACATGTAAAAATCTTGATTTTTTTTTTTTTGTTTTACAAATGCACCTCAGCATGCGGTTAATTAATTTCTAGAACAGATGTTTAAAAATACTGCCATTAATGGCTTCCTTTTTTGGACTCCTTCCTGTAATTCAGTTGAAATATGGCGGTCTGATGAAGCTCACAGAATTAGAATGCATTATTGTAGCAGCCTATAATTCTGGAATTTTGGTCATTTCCTGCCAATGATGTTGAAATGTGGAATTAAATAGCTTCCTCATAGCTAGCTTGTCTCTGGGAGTCATGCATCTATAATATAAGATGAGGTGGCACTGGGATGCAGCAGTGGGCATTGTTGCCGCACGCCTCTGGGACAAGGGTTTGAATCTGTGCTGCGGCTCCATGGGTGTGGAATTTACATGTTCCCTCATGTTCTTGTGGGGTTTCATCTGGATGTTCTGGTTTCCTTCCACGGTCCAAAAATATGAGGTGGTTAATTGGAATTCCCAAATTGCCTGTAAGTGTTCCCTCTGTTGGGTTATTCCCCCGCCTTGTGTCCAAAGGCTCTGGCCCCCTCCTGACCCTGAATGGGACGAGTGGTTTCAAAAAATGGGTGGATGGAGAGTGTGAGGTACCGGATCTGGAAGAGACCTCAGCACAAGTAACAAAAATCAGTAGTATGGTATTAACCTCATCAGGGCCATCAAATTACAGTTTGTGATCAGTCAAGATGTTTCTGTTTGATGAGACCATCTTATCAGGGTTTGTATATTAGCATGGACGCCATATTGTTTCACTGGGCAGCACTGTAGCATCACAATTTGAACCCATGCTGAACCCTGACACTGTCAAAAAATATGTAGTGAAGATTCCCACATGTGGGGGATTCACAGCAGTCAGCATGAAAGCACCTGAGACACCAATGAGATGAAGACACCCTTCCACCTAACCACATGTTCTTGACGATCGTGGTACCTCCCATGTCAGGTACGTTAACAATATCTGGTTAGGTGAAAGGGTGTCTTCACCTCATAGGTGTCTAAGGTGTATGTTTGTATTGCCTGCGATGTCAAGGGGCATCCTGCTCAAGGAATCATTTCCTGTTCTTTTTGTGATAGACTCCAGGCAATCCTCTACTGGACAATCCATGATTTAATATAATACACATTTACTCATTCATCTGACAGAAGAGAGAAAGGTTACAATTTATGTGTGCACACCGGGCTTTAAACCCACAACCTTTGCATCGTACATAGCACAATGCCTAACAGGAGGAGGAGGTAAGGAGTGCATGCTGAAACAATGCATTGCTGTACCCACCATATGACGAACCACCTCAGGGATGAGAACCCTAGTGCAAGCGTGCGGAGGGCGATACCTCAGCACCAAGCTAGTTTGAATGGAATTCAACAGGATGAAGTTTTTTCCAGGGGCTGGAATGCCAGTCCTGCCACCAACCCCCAAATTGTCCCTGAAAGCTGGAGGACCTGCTCTCAGGGCTGGATGTAGGTTAACGTCATACACAGGATGAAGCAATTGCAGGTTAAGGGGCCTGCTCAAGGATCCAATGGAGCAGAATCACTCTGCTGCCCCCATAGATCCCAAGCTACCTAACAATTGCCAGCACAGATCCCTTGTCTCAGAGCCACCACTCTGCCCACAGGGGCTACAGCAGCTAATATTTATATAAAAAAAAGCATCAGTCAGCTGCTCATTGTTTGAGCCAGGATCACCAACAAACTGTAAGTGTCCAGTCAGTTTTAACGCTGTGTTTGGATTTACATAAATGTTAGTAAATATGTCTAAATATATACGACCGGTTTTCTCCCTTTGAAGGACTGACCACAATGCCACGGTTCAAAAAAAACGGAAAAGAGAATCAGTCACGCACGGCGCTGCCCCCGTGACCACAAAGACCTCTCCTGTCTTCTCATAGATTCGCAATTTTATACTTCAGTAAGCATGCTGATGAATACAGTCGGGCAGGTCGCCTGGGCGATCTCATAAGCGGGCGAAGGGACAGAGCCGCAGCATGACCCTGTGACTGCGTCGCCAGGCACGGCCAATCGCCGTACGAATCTTTGGTCGTAACGGGGATGACATAGTCATGAGCGTAAAAGCCCTAATGTAGGCTGTCAGTCACCCCCTCTCTCCATACTTTCATTAGTTAAAAGTATAATCCCCTCCGCCACATTGGGAATGGAAAGTGGAGGAGTGGATCAGGGGATCTGGAGCTTAGTCCCACCCTGAGAGGACCGGGTGGGGGCTGGCGGTGGGGGCCGGCGGTGGGGGCCGGCGGTGGGGGCCGGGGGTGGGAGCAGATGCGCCGATGCTCGCCTCTATTATAATTCTACTTCCCGTCTCCTGTGCCTGGCTACGGTATTCCGGCAGAGGTCAGGGAGATGAAATCACTCCCTCAAGGTCGGAAGGCGACATGGACAGCCGCTGAGAGCCCGGCGCCCCCAGGAAATAACGACTGGGAGCTGAAACAGAGCCGCGTGCGACGGCCAGCCGGACCCTTCGGCCGAAGCGGACTGCGAGTCGTTCCCATGGCAATTTCCGAAAGAAAAATCGCAGAGAACACAGTGGACATCGAGTAGCCGCTTGATTTCTCCATTTGCCATTCTGACATTTTGAATCAAAGAGGTTTAGCCTCCTTTTAACATCCCATAAATATTGACACACGGCTATTTTCGTTTGTGACACCGTGCCTCTTTATAAAACGCGGTGGATGCGGACTCGGGCACTGTGACTATACAGTGGTTATCTGGATGACAGGTGCATATGGCACATTTGGGGCTGTAAGTAATGGCTTTGCTCCCAACTAACGTGAGCGGGAATCTCCAAAGAGCTGCAAATGTCTGTGGGAGCCAAATAACCTCATATATACACTAACCTCTGTCCACCCACAGTAAGGAACATAGCAGTGACTCACAGTTATACACTACAGACTGGAAATGAGGAAACATAAATGCCAGTCTTCACTACTGCCGGCCGTTTGCTCCCCTCCTGCCGTCTCCCTCCCTCCCTCCCTCTCTCTCTGTCCTTCTTTCGCTCTGAAATACCCATATGTACCTCAGCAAGACTTCATCTGTTACCTCATGACACCCCGGTCGTTCGCGCCTGGGGGGGGGGCGCCGCGGGCGCCGCCCCCCCCCCCCCGGCCGGGGCGGGGGGGGAGGGCCAACGAGGGGGGGGGGGGGGGGGGGGGGGGGGGGGGGGGGGGGGGGGTGGGGGGGGGGGTGGGGGGTGGACACCGGTGGACGGCCGGCAAC